>JANPWX010000416.1:26833-46560 GCA_024734555.1 Trochalopteron elliotii
GGCCCTGGGGAAGTGCTCTGGTGTCCCACACACCCAAACTGCAAATGGACCCAGAGCCCAGTGGAAGGGGTGGAAAATACAAAATATATATTTATTTAAGTATTTTTTTCAGTCAGAAGGTTCCAACTTTTGTCCTCAGTGCTGGGCAGGTTCCTGCAGCATTTGTCACAGGTAATCCTGGAAATATATTCCTGACTGAGCTGTAAATAATTGCTGCCAGGATGCCATTGTGGTGCTGATGAATATTTCTCCAACAGAAGAGAAACAGCATGTTGATTCTTGAACCACAGAAAGCTGTAATTGTAATTTAAAATCTGGCGTGTTGTTTAAAATACTAAATTCTTTATCTTTCAGAATCTTTATGTAATTACACATCCAAACCATGGCTCTGAACACATTTGCAAGTGTTGTTCCATTTTTAAGATCTTCCCCCAATTTAAATATCAAGGCCCGAGAGGAAAAAAATGAAATTTTAAAAAAAAAAATCCTACCTGCACAGAAAAGCAAAGCCCATTCTTTTTCAAAGCTATTCATTCCTGTTATAGTTACAAGAAAAAAATAATTTAAAAAAAAGAGTTATAAAATTATAACACTTATTTGAAATGTCTTTTCTCACACAATAGCAAATGTTCCTGCTCCTCCTCTCACTATAAAACCACCATATCAAATACCTTTTTTCCCTAAAATTATAGAAGTGCTGGGGGAAAAAACTAAAAAAACCCCACAGAATATTAAAACTTCTCAGCTTCAGAGATGCCAAACTGTTATCAAGGGCTGTGAGAGGGTATAAATTTTCAGAAATATTGAAAGGAGAAGGGGAGGGGGGGGAAAAAAACCCCAAGCTTTGACATTAACAAGATGATAACAACCATTGGCTCCTGTTCACACCCCAGAATTTCAGCAGTGAGATAATCAGCCTTTCAGATGGCTCTGACATGGATCAGACTCTGATCTTTGGCCTGGCTGTTATTATGTGCAGTTATGCACTTGGAAGAGTTTTGACAAAGAAAAAAAATAAAATAATAACCTCCCCCTGAGTGAGGCTTTCAGGAGCAGGGACTGGTAAAATCACAGAGCCCTGAATTAGCTCTGCTCTCCTGTCATGTCTGGAAAATCCAGAGCTTTGAAAGTTTGTGAGGCTGGAGGATCTCCCTGGTGCTGATCTCAACAGGAGACGTCCTGCCAGGAGGGAAAGAAAGGGAACCAGATGTTCCTCTACTCCAGAAAGTGTTGTGTCTCCCTGCTTTAAAATGGGATAAAACAGCCATGGAAGGTGTTGTCAGAGCCTGAGGGTTTGTAAAATCATTCTCATGTAATTTCTACCAGTGGTAAGTCAGAGCCAAAAAAAAAACAGTGGGGAGAAGACTTGCACGGGGGTGGGGAAAGGTGGCTGGAAGAATTCCCTGGGTGGCTGGAAAAATGTCTTGGGTGGGTGGAAAAATCTCTTGGGAGGCTGGAAAAATCATATGGGTGGCTGGAAAGATCCCTTGGGTGGCTGGAAAAATCCCCTGGGTGTTTGTGAGGAACCTGAGCCCAGCATGGATTTGGTGAGAGCTGCATTTGGGGCTCAGGTTCACTCATCACTGACACAAAAGCCAACCCAAGGAATAACCCAAGAGTTGTTTGTGTGCTCCTGGTACAACCTTTTGATGCTGCTTCACACCACAATAACACAAACTCTGAACTTCAGAAGGCTGAAAATGACTCCTTTGTTTCTGGGATGTGTCTCCCTTTTATACTGTTCTACACAGACCAGTTGGATTGGGGACACAAAGACAAACCTCTTCACTCACATTGCTCAGAGCAGAGGGACAGCAAGGAGAAGTCCCTCCTAGGGAAAGGAATGAATAACAAAGGTACAGTTACAGAAACATTTCTCCTGTTTACAGAAAATTCCCTGGGAAAGGAATTTCAGAAAACCAAAACACCTCAGGGCTACAACCTGTGTGCTTTTGGCCAGTTGGAAGAAGTGAAAACACCACCACACTTGGCTTAAAGAGAAATTCTTTCCAAGTTCTGGTGCATCTGAGCAGTTTATGGCAATAAACTGGAATGGTCCTGCAGTGACATGCTGGATTGCTGAGGGGAGGAGATGTAATGATTCTGGACAGCAGCTGTCAGGGTTAAGAAAGTTATTTGTTCCATTGGTTTATGGCACAGACCAGTAGTATTTTATTGTCAAACAGAATTAGTTTTATATCAAGAAGAGTGATTACTTGGGTTCACTGTGTTTGAGATTAAACTTGATGATTTCATGTCCATTATTGATTTAGGCTTTACATTCAGAGCAGCAGGGGTTTATATTTTACTTAAGGGGATTTGATCACAGTAGATGGAACCTTCAATGGTTTCTGCAAATAAATTAGTAAAGTTGCTTTTTACAGTAACTGCAGGAGAAAAGTGAAAGGGGATTTAGCTCAACAAAAACAAACGTGCAGAAAGAAGATGGCAAAGCTGCTGCTGAGCTTTTGCAGAGTGCAGGGGACGTGGTGACACCTCAGGACAGGGAGAAGAAAAGCAGGAACCACCTGAGGATGCTCAGCCACTGGCACGTGGCAGCTCCAGATTATACAGGATGGACAAAGGGCTGCCAGGTAACCTCAGTGCACTTCATCTCCCCTAATTTATCCTAAAAGGAGACAGGGACATCCAAGGGGTTTTTCAGGGTCAGAGGAGAGCCAGGTGTGGGTGGGATCTGTAGGAGAAAAATGTGCAAAGTGAGTGATACCTGTAGGAAACGGATTTGTAGGGGATTCCCAAAGCCTGGCAGAAGGTTCACACAGTCTTGTCCATCTGTGTGCAAACTCTGAGATAAAGTGTGCTGACTGAGAAAGGCCATGGGATGGGACAGACATTGCTGAGAGAGAAATGCAACTGGAAACGAGTTTCAGATGAGGACTTTGCAAATAGAACCAGGTATTTTGGAGAAATAAAACTATGAAAGGTGTATTGTAGTAGGACCCATGTGGGGTATTTTAATAAATCATTGGTTTAGAAGCATTGGCAGCATTGTGTGGCAAAAGCTGACAGGCCAAAAAACGCTTATAATGGATTGTAATTAGGAAATATTTTGGTTTCTGATTGTGATGGTGTGAATTGTAACATCTGTACTGTCTCACTCTTCTCATGAGACTGAAAATGGAATAAAAGTCTTTAAAACCCTCTCAGGAGCCCCATCTGTGGATCAGAAAAAAGGTTTTTCTGGCATTATCTGTCACTAAAAATGTCCCCTCCTGAAACCCCATAAGTCACATGGGGGGTTGGAGCAGGAGGGACCAGCCAAGGGTCTGGGTCCTGCTCTGCTGCTGGAAATCTGCAGCCAAGAGAAGGCAGAGGGTTTGTGGCCAGGCAGGGCTCTGTGGCCCTGATATTTCTGGGTCTGAGAGAATTTTACCCTGCTGGCAGCTGCTAACTTTTTCCCAAGGAAAAATTTCTCCAGAAAGCTTCTTCTCAAAACAATCTTGGCAAACAACTCTCCTTTCTCAGAACAATCTTTCCCCAGGTGGAGTTTTGCTGTTTCTCTGGTTTAACCCATGGGATCAGAGAGGTGTCGTTCCTGTTCATGTTCAGTCTGGATGGGAACACCTGATAAAAGGCAGTAAGAATCAGAAAATAAAACTTTTTTCTGTGCTCTTTGCCTTCTGAAATACTTGGAGTCTTTCATCTTTCTTTTGTGCCCTACAACAACAGGGCTCAGCTCCTGTGGGCAGCAGAGCATTCCTGCAGCAGGAATGTCCCAGCAGCTCTCCTGTCCCCATCCAGCCCTAAACATTGTTCCTACCAGGTGGTGATTGAGGGAACAAACCTTCTTTGTGCTCTGCTCCCTGTAAGGAATGCAGGGCACAAAGAACCAGGCACTTGCTGCAGTTAAACATTCCCAGGCACCACCATGGGGCTGCCCAGGGCTCAGGTAATGATGTTTTCCCCTCTGTACCTGGGGTCAGTGGCAGCTCTCTGCCCTCTGCAGTGTTTGGTTCATTAGGGACACACCAAAGCCCAGCTCTGCCTGCTCTGCAGCCTCCCCCAGGGTCAGCTCTTTACTGCCTCATTGTTTTTTTCCCCGAGTTTCAATTAGTGCCCTTTGCCTTTTGTCCTTTTGCTGAAAGACACGGAGGGAAACCTGGTTCTGTTTCCTTTGCTGCTTCCCTTGCAATGCTTGCAAACACTCTTAGGGTTTCTCCTGAGAGCCTGGGGCTGCTGGAGGCTCAGCAGAGCAGTTCCCAGTTCCCTCCATCACCTCCTCCATCACCTCCTGGGGCTGCTGGAGGCTCAGCAGAGCAGTTCCCAGTTCCCTCCATCACCTCCTGCCCATCCCCTGCTCCTGGGTGACCTTGCCTTGCACTGGGGACAGCAAGTTTTAAATGCTTTGTGGCCTTGTCCTGCCCATCAGGTGGCACAGCACGGTGACATTGGCAGGGTTTTGATCAAGCACTACAAAGAGGAGCTGCCCAGAGCACAGTGACAGATGCTGAGTTTGCTGGATGTTGTTTGCTAGAGGCCCCCCCTGGCCCCAGGGAGAGGGGGATTCCTCTCAGGGAAGAGTCCTTGCTAAAACAACAGCAGGGGGTTAACTGCAGGGCATGAGTCCAAGTGAATGGTCAGTCTGAATGGCTCCAAGGGCTTTGTGTGGAGCCACATCCAAATTTTCACCTTTAAAAGTGGTGGGCAGTGGAGGCAGAAGGCAGCCCCAGGGGCTGGGGTGTCTCTGGGCAGGGACTCTGTCAGCTCCTGGAGCAGCTCCCTCACAAACCCCACCACACTGACAGCAGCATCCTCCCATTTTTGGAGGTTTTGGGTTGCACACACCCTGCTGCAGCTCTGGTGACATTTCCTGGCTGATCTCAGGGTGCTTTGGGCTCCAGCAGGGTGTCACAGCTTGGTGGCCACAGCAGCAATCCTCAGGTTAGGTTTTTTTTCTCTGAAGTCTGACTTTTCTGCCGTTTCTGTTTCACACACAGAGACCTTCAGGACACTGAAATAACTTCAGTTTGGGCAGAGGGCAAGAAACAAAGAGCCACACCATGGGATTGTGTGTGTGTGCCCTGGGCTTTGTTTTTGTGGCACCATCACATGGAGCACTCAGTGCCATCAGCCTTTGTCAAAATGCCCGAGGGTTTTTCATTTTAAACCCCTACTGATTAAAAAAAGAAAATTCCTGCAGATGATTCCATGGTATAAGGAGTGTATTCTGCTCTGCCTACCACAGGTTTAAATTGGAGGATTAAAAATATCCATTCTTCATTTCCACTAAATCCTAAGCTCCTTATTTGGTTTTTTTGTATCACCAGATCCCATTGTTTCAATAGACTAAGCCAAGATTACCAGGAGGAAAGAGACAAGCCTCCATCTGCATTGGTTTGGAGATTCTGGTGCTGGTACATATGTTTTTGGAAGAGAGTAACACCATGCTGCCCTCTGAAAGCTTCAGAACAGGTCTCAAAACATCACCCACTTTGCTTTAATTTCTTAAGCCAGCTGCCTCTCTCAATAAGACAACTCAATTTTATTCCCCCCAGTGACCCAACTGCAGCCCTGGTCCCGTGCCTGAGGTGTTTTGGTTTTCTGAAATTCCTTTCCCAGGGAATTTTCTGTAAACAGGAGAAATGTTTCTGTAACTGTACCTTTGTTATTCATTCCTTTCCCTAGGAGGGACTTCTCCTTGCTGTCCCTCTGCTCTGAGCAATGTGAGTGAAGAGGTTTGTCTTTGTGTCACCAATCCAACTGGTCTGTGTAGAATAGTATAAAAGGGAGACACATCCCAGAAATCAAGGAGTCATTTTCAGCCTTCTGAAGTTCAGAGTTTGTGTTGTTGTGGTGTGAAACAGCGTCACCAACTTTTGCAGAATGGATCACTGGAATGGGAAGGGAAAGGAACACAAAGTTATGCTGCAGGGACAGCATGGGGAAGGTGCAGAATTGCTGATTTCTCACACTGGCTGCATTTCCAGTGCCCAGAACCTCTTGATCCTCACCAGCCCTGCACAGTGTCCCAGGCACAGGAGCTCTGAGCACCCCTGGAGCTGCAGGTGCTGCTGAGGGGGAGCAGCAGGGGAAACTCTGGGCTGGTGGAACTCCAGGATTTCTCCAAGCTCCAGGAGCCAGACCAGCTGTAATTGTCTGTGTCTGCTCCTGGCTCAGCCCAGCTCCTAACAAGACCAGTGGGAGTTTCAGCTGAGACAGCCTTCAGGATTTGGCCTATTTAATTTGTGACAAATACCACTCTGCAGGTCTCCTGCCTGCCAAATCCTGAGGGCTCCCTTTTTTTTTTTTTTTNATTTGGGGCGTTCACTGCTCACTCTTGGTGCAGGAAAGGATGACAGAGCTCAGCAGCCTTTGGAGGGAACCCTGGGGCTGTTTGGGATTTGTGTTGCTCTGAGGAAGGAGACACACAAGAAATTCACACATCTGGGGACTCTGCTGATTCCTGCTCACCTGGCAGGGGCACATCACCCTCAGCCCGGCCAGCAGCTCACCCTGAGCAGCATTAAACAAAATGGTTTAGTCACCTTTTTTAAAAAAAAGAACAACCACATGAACATTGTGTTTATTTCTCCAGCAAAATCTCTTTCTTTCAGTCTTTCATTTGCTTCTCTTCTGAAGACTCAAGTCTTTATTTGAGACATCTGCCTATAGAAAATAAGTATTTTTTTTTAAAGGGCACAATAAAAGATGAAAACTGAAGCTTGAATAACTTAATCAGCATACAAATTACACAGATATAAAAGTTCTGTTTCATTGTCTTAACTTACAGTTTATTTTGTACAGAATTCATTATGTTATACATCTAAGACTTATTATATTGTATAAATATCTCGGGTGTGATGTATATACATATCCAGTGTTATAATTCAGCAATTAATGTATGCATTTCACAATACACTCTCGTGTATTTCAATGTAGTGCACATGATTTATAGTCCATAAAAGAGCACATCCGCTATGAAAAATCTGCATTTCATTCAGAGGGTTTTTTTTTTTTTATCCCACCTTGCAAGACAAGGGTTTTTTTTCTCCATTTCACAATGGGCTCTTTGCACTGTGTATGGCTGTAAGGTCTTCTTGTACATTCCCCAAGATGAGTTAAAGGACCAGCAGCTCCAAACGTGAACCTGGGAGTGTTGGACAGTGGGAGGAGAGCTGGGCAGGGTGCCTAAGGGGTGACAAAGGGGCAGAGCCAGCCCTGAGAGCTGAAAAAGGTCCCTAAGGGGTGGGACAGGGTCCATAAAGGGTAAAAAAGGGACAGAGCCAGCCCTGAGAGCTGGGAAAGGTCCGTAAAGGGTGACAAAGGGGCAGAGCCAGCCCTGAGAGCTGGGAAAGGTCCATAAAGGGTGACAAAGGGGCACAGCCAGCCCTGAGAGCTGGGCAGGGTCCATATGGAGTGGGGCAGGGTCCATAAAGGATAAAAAAGGGACACAGCCAGCCCTGAAAGCTGGGAAAGGTCCATAAAGGGTGAAAAAGGGGCAGAGCCAGCCCTGAGAGCTGGGCAGGGTCCTTAAGGGGTGAAGCAGGGTCCGTAAGGGGTGGGACAGGGTCCATAAAGGATAAAAAAGGGACAGAGCCAGCCCTGAAAGCTGGGAAAGGTCCCCAAGGGGTGAAAAAGGGGTACAGCCAGCCCTGAGAGCTGGGCAGGGTCCACATGGGGTGGGACAGGGTCCATAAAGGGTGAAAAAGGGACAGAGCCAGCCCTGAGAGCTGGGAAAGGTCCCCAAGGGGTGAAAAAGGGACACAGCCAGCCCTGAGAGCTGGGCAGGGTCCATCAAGGGTAAAAAAAGGGGCAGAGCCAGCCCTGAGAGCTGTGCAGGGCCCATAAGGGGCAGAACCAGCCCCAGGATCGGGGCATGATCCTTAAGGGATGGGGAAGGGTCCCTAAGGGGTCAGGAAGGGGCACAGCCAGCCCAGAGCTGGGCCCTGTGGCACAAATGAAACAAAAGGTTCTGCAGAACACATGGGAACCTCCAGCTCATCCTTCCCCGTGCTCTGCAGGCCCAGGCTGGGCTGCCACCCCTCTCTGAGCTCCCTGCCAGGGGCTGGGGGTGACACCAGCTCTGTCTGCAGAGTTTGTCACCCCCCATGTCCCATCCATGCTCCCCCTGCTCACGGGGCTGGCCCTGGATGTCTCCTCTGGGGTGTGCTCACACCACACACCCTGAGAGCTCCCCAAATCCTCTCCACACACGCCAAAAATCAGAGCTGATGTTTGTTTGGTATTAAATTACAGGTATTGCTTCCCTAGGCACCTACTGAAGCACAATTCTAATTAATCTGAGGGTACGGTTCCTATTTTTCAGACAATTCTACTTTCCTGCACACATACTTTACATACATACATTTTGTGCCTTTTGATCACTTGGCCACCGTTGCTTTGTTCTCTCAAAAGCAGAGACTCTTTTATCAACGTGTAAATGCTGTTCAGTTAATAGCAAAATGGAATATTATATATCCCATGAATAAAATATTGTGTTTAACAGCGTCACTGAAAAATATTGAGGTGAATTTATGGGAAAATTTGGGGGGTGGGAAGAAGGGGGTGTTTAAAATAATTTTAAATTGAATTTGCTGAAATGTAGAGTGCGCCATCATTTCGAAATTAAAATTTGAGATATTTCATTTAAAAGGATCTGATCAACTCAGAAGTATTCTGCATCAAATACATTCATATATTTGAATATATTTTCCTTTCATCTTACGAGAAGCAGCGTAAACAGTCAAACCAGGATAAATCCAGAATAACCCCACTTTATTGGTGTTATCCCAGTTTTACTGAAAATAGAGAGTTCTCTCCTCCCACTTCTTTTCTTTTTTATGTATTGCTATTTTCCATGCTTGTATTGCCATTTTCCAAGTAAGAGCTTTCATGTGATGGCGTGTGACGGAAAAGAAAAAGAAAAGTTTATGAACCTGATCTTTCTTTCCCCCCGCTCCCCACTGCAAGATTTGGGGATTGGGATCTTTTTGTGGGCAGCTGTCCCCAGTTCCATTGTTTAACTGGTTCCCAGTAGCAGCTGTGCTCCTTCCTGATGGGCAGTAATTGTCCTTTAATTTGGAGACCTCAGCAGGGATAAAAGGAAAGGTTTCCATGAAGAACCTCAGTGGGAGTGGAAGGAAAAGTTTCTGTGAGGAAATGGGAAAATGGGATCTCAGTGGGAATGGAAGGAAAGGTTTCCATGAGGAAATGGGATTTCAGTGGGAGAGGAAGGAAATGTTTCCGTGAGGAAATGGAACCTCAGTGGAAGGGAAGGTTTCCCTGAGGAAACGGGATCTCGGTGGCAATCAAAGGAAAGGTTTCCATGAAGAAACAGCTCCGTGCTCTGCTCTGAGCCTGGCACACTGAGGGCTTTGCACCCAGGAATAGTTGGGCTCTCTGCACCTGCCTTGGTTCCTCTGATTTCAAGACTAAATCAATTTGTGGTCAGTTTATACCATATTGTGCAAACAACAGTAAATAGGCTTTGTGGGTTTTTTTGTTCGGCTCTCTGGTTGGGCCAAATACAAAATAACATGTTGGGAAGAGAAGCTAAATTCTAAAAAGGGTTTTTTAATGTTGTTAGTGATAAGGATCATTGTAGGAATTCATCTTTCCTCATTTCCTGGATCACTGAAAGGGGAGAGAACATTTGTTAAACAACCCAAGACTTGTCTGATGCACAAGTGCCGTGTCCCTTATGAAACAGAAACGTATCTGGGTTCTATTATTTTCTCTCCTCAAAATTAGATTAAAACAGATGCCATCCCCTCCCTGTGCAGTTCAGTGCCAGCAAAAGTAAGTCTCTAATCACTTATATAAGCCTGGTGTCCTCACTTTTAGTGTCAATGTTAAAATTCCTGTATTTTGCAGCACTTACATTAAACATGTTCCCAGTTGTGGATTAGGACCCAAACTCAGAATTTCCCACAATTTTCTGGTTTGTTCAAATATCACCACTGGACTATAAATTCAAACCTTGCTTTTCTCTGCCTAAAAGGTGGGAACTCCAGTGTGTAAGGCAGTTGTAATTTGGCTTTTGTGGTTATTGCACAGGATCCATCACATGAGCTTTACTGGGGGGGTTTAAATATTCTGTAGATTCAGGTTTTTCCTAACTGTAATTTTCAACTTATCTCAGTCATCCTTCAGTAAAAAAAAAAAAAACATGTGATGCATATGAAATGGCAGCTTTGAACTTCCAGCATGTTTTCCTTGGATAAGGGAAAACTGGATAGTCCCTTGTGTGACTGCAGTCCCAGCGTGACTTTTTTTTTCCTTTTTAATGAAACGTGGTGTAAAGTTTATCTCTTTAATGGCTTCACGGCCAGAGATGTTTTAGACAAGGTCTGGGGCTGCTGAGCATGAACTTCTCTGGCCTGCTGGACTCTACCACCAGTGGATTCATTAGCACAGAGTAACAGTGACTCCAAGCTTTGCTCATTTCCTAGGATATTTCCTTCCTATTTTATGCATCTCGATACCACGTTTGGCTTTCTCACTCAGACAATAACATTATTGTCAGCCAAGCTACTCTTTCAGCAAAGCATTTCCCTTTGAAGTATGTGCTGGTTTTCAAAACTTTTTTACAAGTTATTTTTTCATATTAGCAATGACAAAAGTGAACCCAGGGCTACACCTTGATTTTTATTTTCCAGGGTTTATTATTATATTTACAGTTCCCTGTAAGAAGACACAACCCTTTTCCCAGTAAGAGTTCTAATTCCTTTCTATGTTTCAAATACTAACGACCCATATGGAAAGGAGGGAGTGATGAAGGAGGTATCTCTGGGGGCTGAAGCAGATGAATAAAAAACCTCAAATCATTATAAATATTACTGTACTACACTTTGGTACAACCAAAAAAAAAAAAAAAACCCAACCCCCTTCAAAGAAAATATTTAATGTTCCCTAAGTCAAATAAAATTCACAAACAATATAAGAAGAAATTAACCACATGGGGTTTTTTATATCTGTAAAAAATAATAAGACTACTTGGCTGCATTGCACACAGGCAATAAAATGAGATTCATTCCGATCCCTTTTTCCGTGAGCCTCCTCTCGGGCTGTAAGCAAGAAATGTCCACTGTGCTTTACAAAGGACGACGACTAGGAAAAAAAAAAAAATCAATGCAAACAAACATCCCTTTCTTTTCTGATTTACCATTTCTCATGAGAGATGACAAACAAATGGAGTCTCCTCTGAGTCTGAGCGCAGTTGGATTAGCATTTTGCTCGTACCAGGCAGTATACAAAAAACAGCCATCGTGTGTGACACCTCCAACACCTACAGGGAGCTGCTTTAGGGGCACATCCTGGTTTGTGGTGAAACAGGATTAGCTCAGCCAGCCTCTTGGACCTGCTCTCTGATATCAGGTTATCATCTCAGCACCTCCAGGGTTGGACTGTCTTGTTCCTATTGCTGACTGGACCGACTGCTCCACCATCCATAAAACAGAAGGCATAAAGGTGATTACAAACATAAGAAAGTAGTTTTACATATTGTCTTGCAGTCTTTCCATATAGTCCCTAAGTTCCTTGGAATCGCCAAGATTCATATCTTGGCATACCCATTTAATATTATCATCACTGTCAAATAGAATTGAGTTGGTGTAGGGGCCTCCATCCTCTGGCAGGATTGTTGTGTATGAAGTGAACTTTACTCGCTTCTGCTTTGGCCCAGAAGGGTTTATAGGTTCACTTTTAACTTCTTTTTCACAAAGGTACTCAGAAGATCTGAGGATATGATTATGAAGAGTCTTCTGAGAGCTCCCATTAAGGAGAAAGTTGCTCTCTTCAAACTGCATCCCTCTGTCAATCATGGTGGTGCACTCCTCTGACGGGAGCGAAATGTCCACTGGGTTTTCCAGGAGCTCCACCTCATTTCCAAGCCAGACCCAGTCATGGGAATGGGGGATGTTGCCTTGCTCACTGACAGCAAACCTTTTGTGCCTGTACTTCCAAGCAAATGCCACACAGTTGATCAAAAAGACCAAGATTGCCAAGCAGAAAACACAGAGCAGAGCATACATGCCGATCTCCAGGTCTGTCAACCCTCTGGAAGTCAACGAGAGATCACTGGGGTTGTTCTCTCCTGGGATTTCTACTTGGGTAGGGAAACCCGTGAAGGCAGTTGGGTTATTTTGAAGCTGGCCATCCTCCAGGGACTCCTGATCAATGGGAGATACGAAAGTTGTGCTTTTGTTGGCATTGTCCTCGGGACCTGGCACGTCCTCGTGGTTTTTGGACCAGTCTTGTGCTGTCCTCTCTTGTTCTGCAGCTTTCTCTATAGCATTGCTTGGATGGCTCTTAAAATCTTTCTCCACATCATCGATGTCGTTGGTGCTCCCTTTCTGGTCAGAATCCTTCTGCCCAAACTTGACTTTGACGTTGCCTTTCCCCACGGCCAGGACGCTCTTGCGCTTGGTCTTCTGGCAGGGCTCGCTGATGACCATCTCGATTTTGATCAGAGGGCCCTGCCCGTCCCCTTCGGCCACCACCAGGGGCCAGAGGGACAGCAGGTCCTGCTGTGAGGACACCACCATCTCATCCAGGGACGTGATGGACATGGAGAAGTCCTTGGAGTCGTAGATGTCCAAAGGCGTCACCGAGCCATCGCTGAACAGAACCCAAGCGCTCACCACGGCCTCCTGGTGGGGAGAGGATGAGGGGGAAAAAAAACATGTGTGAGAGAGAGAGAGAGCACCAATCAGACACTCCATCCAGTCTGGAAAATAATACAGAGTTTAACTTTGGGGTTTCTTTTTGGTTTGTTTTTTTAAAGGAAATGGAAACGTCTACTCTGCTTCTTTGACGTTGTTGTATACCACAATGACACGAGACTCTGACTTTAAAAGGCTGAAAATGACTTCTTTATTTTGGGGAGGTGTCTCTTTTTTTATACTATTTTACACAGACCAATTCGATTGGTGAAACAAAGGCAAACTTCTTCAATCACGTTGGTCAGATTAGAGGGACATCAAGAAGAAGTCTCTCTTAAGGAAAGAATGTAAACATAGTACAGTTACAAAAACATGTCTTTTGTCTACAGAAAATTATTTGGGAAAAGGATTTCAGCAAACCAAAACATTTCAGGCACGAACCAGGGCTACACTTCTCATTTTCTTGTGTTCTCTAGACCACTGAGGAATTTACCTCACCTTCAGCAACTATCAAAGAAACACTCCTGTAAATTTAATAAAAGTGCTTGAAAAAACAATTGACGATTCTTTTTTCTCAGTCTGAAGTGAGGAGGCTCTTTTGAATGCCAGAGCCTGGTGATGAAAATAATCATATTTCCAGCATCACGGTCAATTGGGTTTATAAAGGACCTATAATGGGGAATTTCTCTAATGCTGCAGTTCCAGTGCCTTGTGGAATACAATGAGCAGAGCTGGAATGTGTCAGGCCAGCCAGCCCAGCCAGCCCATGGAACAAACTGGGAGGAGAACACATCTCAATTCAGTACTTTATATTTTCTGTCATGCTAAACATGCAGGACTTGCAATATGCAAAAGTGATTGTGGTCTTTTCTGGAAACTACAGAAACACTCATAAAAAACCACATTTTTATGTCTTGACCAAACCAATTTGTCTTCTTACTGCAAGTTGCTAGTGCAAAAAATACAGTTACACTTTCTGCACTGATGTAGAACCTCAATTCTATAAAAGCCATTTGAAAAACCACACGTGGAATTTGTTCTGTGGTCTCATTAAAAGCTATTTAATTCCTCAGATTCTATAGCTCAAAGTAAGCACAAACTCATCAGTTTTCAGCACCGCAGGTCACGAAAACTTCTGTACCTGCAGCCAGAGGTCGTTGTGGCTGAGCTGACCTTGTGAGACAATTAAGGAATGGCATTCCCAGCTCTGCTTGCACAGCTAGGCTGCATTTTCCCACAGAAAAAAAAGTGGTTTTTGTGGCACATCCAGGCTTTGTTTGTCCATCCCTTTCCCTGTGGTCACTGTGAAGGGGCCTTGGCACCGTGGGGTGGGTCAGGAGGATGAACTGCCTTTACCACGAGAAGTCACTGCTTTCCACAGCCACATATTCATTAAAATTTACAGCAAATGTCTCTGCCAAAGCAGAGGGGAAGACAATAAATGAATTTTGATGTGTTTTTTTGGAGCACACCTGTTTGGGGGTGCGCAGGATGTCGTGGGCAGAGGTGGTGGCAATGATGGCTCTTTTGTTTGCTTTGCTGCTCTGCAAGGACACGGACAGGCCTGACACCAGCTGCACCCCCAGGTCTGTGATGGTCACCCTGTCATCCAGGACTATCACTGTCTTCTCTGCCAGGATGGAATCCGAGAGAGGGGACAGCACCTGGCAAGAGAAAGGAAAAAACACCTCGAATGAAACAGCAGTGAAGTAGTTTAAAGCAAAGCTGGCTTCTAAGCAGCACACCAGATTAATCCTGGCTTTGTCACGTCCATGTCTGAGCCAGAGCTGATGTTTTCCCACAAAACATTACATTCATTTGCTGCTAAATTACTTTATCTAAAGAAATAATTTAATAGAACAACAAATCACTTAAAAATTGCAGCTTGATCTCGACAATATATATATAATATAGAATAAATTAAATGGATTTGGGTTATTTTTTATAAAGTCATTTTTGTGGGGTCCATAAAACTCCCTGTGAATTCAGTGCAGCACAGGACAGAGTGTAAGACATTGATTAACACTGCAACTCAGTGAGGGGATAAATAAATGTTCAAAGCCTGGCTGATAGGAACTTGGCCTCTTGCCTTTCTAGGGACAGAGGACCCAAATGAAATGAAAGTGACTTGCAAAAGAACTTTGAAAACCCCACTGGGTGCCTGCCTGCATTTTTCAATGCCAAAACTCTCCTGCCAGTTGCTCTAAGACCTTGTTTCCAGCAGGCTCAGAAAGAGACTCATCTTTATACAGGTGACAGAAACAGCTGGTTCCAGCCCAAAATACCTGAGGTGTGATTTGTCTAAACCAACACGAGAAACCTGCAGCACAATTCCCTGCACTGGAGCTTCCTGCTCTTTCAGGGTCACTGGAGAGAAAGAGACATTTTAAGGGCAGAAATCCCTTGACCTCTCTACCCCATTTATTTCAGGTTTTGAAGGGAGCTGAGCCCTAAATTCCCTGTTTGTCTGTGTTGACCCCAGAGTGTGACCAGAACATTACAGGTGCTTGCAGCCCCTGAGGAGAGCTTATACCCCTAAAAAATGCCAGGTTAACCACACCCCTGCTCTTTTGGATGGTGGCTGGGATCTGATGATTAAAGAAAGGATATTTCTGGGCTACCCATCTTGATTATTACCCATGCTCAACCTGGGACTGGTGTTTGCAGCCCCTGAAGAGGTTATATAAAATATAAAATGCCAGGTTAACCACACCCCTTGGTCTCTGGATGCTGCCTAGGGCCTGATGATTAAAGGATATCTCTCATTGTACCCATCTTGTTTATTAGCCATGTGCAACCTGGGATTGTTGCTTGCAGCCCTTGAGGAGGGCTATGTACCCCTGGAAAATGCCAGGTTAACCAGGTTTACCTGGTCTCTGGATGCTGCCTAGGGCCTGATGATTAAAGAAAGGATATTTCTGGGCTACCCATCTTGATTATTAGCCATGTTCAACCTGGGATTGTTGCTTGCAGCCCCTGAGGAGAGCTATGTACCCTTACAAAATACCTGGTTAACCACACCCCTGGTGTTTGGATGCTGCCTAGGGTCTGATGATTAAAGAAAGGATATCTCTGGGCTATCAATGGTACCCATCTCATTTATTAGCCATGTTCAACCTGGGATTGGTGTTTGCAGCCCCTGAGAAGAGCTGTATACCCCTAAAAAATGCCAGGTTAACCACACCCCTGGTCTCTGGATGCTGCCTAGGGTCTGATGATTAAAGAAGGGATATCTCTGGGCTATCAATGGTACCCATCTCATCTATTAACCATGTTCAGCCCAGGACTGATGCTTGCAGCCCCTGAGGAGAGTTATATACCTCTATAAAATGCCAGGTTAACCACACCCCTGGTCTCTGGATGCTGCCTAGGGCCTGATGATTAAAGAAAGGATATCTCTGGGCTACCCATGGTACCCATCTCATTTATTAGCCATGTTCAACCTGGGATTGGTGTTTGCAGCCCCTGAAGAGGTTATATAAAATATAAAATGCCAGGTTAACCACACCCCTGGTCTCTGGATGCTGCCTAGGGCCCGATGATTAAAGGATATCTCTCATTGCACCCATCCCATTTATTAGCCATGTTAACCCAGGACTGGGGTCATGGGGACACTCCCACCCCTCATGCCTCCAGGGCTGTACCTGCACCGTGGTGATGCCTTGCTCCCGCCCAGCCAGCACCCGTCCCTCCTGCAGCCTGGCAATCCTGGGCTCCTCCACCTTCATGAACTCGGCCACCAGGTCAGTGATGTCAAACTGCCACTCGGAGCCCAGCAGGAAGGTCAGGTGGCCCCCAGCCTCGGGGGACTCGGCCACAAACTGTGTCAGCACCCTGACCATGGCGTGCTGGTACTGCAGGGTGCAGCCTTTGCCTTTCTTCTCGTCGTCCTCCTCGTCCTCGCTGTCACGGGTGGGCCTGGGGACACAGCCACATTTGTTACCTGCACTGCCCTGTTACCTTTCTAGCTTCTTATCTGACAGAGTCAGGATTAAATGTTCGAGATGGTATTTCTTATTTGGACTCATGTTTATTAATGAATAATTAGAATTAATGTTTATTGATTCTTATCCATGTTACAGTCTCACAAACCCTGAGTTCTGCAGCACTTCAAACTAACAAAAAATGGCCCCCATCTCTCTCTCTACAAGGCCTTTTAAGAATAAACTGTCCAATTATGAAATGACACCTAAATTAGTATTTTTTTTTTATTTTTAACCTGATGCCTTAGGTTTTAATTTTCATGTATTTCAGGTTCTGTGCTGCCCAGGGCTGCAGCTCTGAGCTCACAGTCAGTGTCACTCAGCTCTGCACACAGCAGGGACACAAAACAAATCCTTTTCCTGCTGCACACCAAGGACAACTTTCAGCCCAAAAGCACAAACAAGGGTGGGCTGAAGAGAGAAAACAAGGATGGGACCTCACAATCTGAAGCTGGAACTGGACAATTAAACCTCAATATGCACATGAGCCAAAACTTATGAAAATGTAAGATCTCATGGCCAGGGGTCCATTTTGTGTCCTTTCTTAGTCCACCTTGGGTGTAGCCCTGGCCAGGTTCCTGCCCTGCCCAAGGTGTACCTTAAAGGCCTTTTAATAAATATCTGCTTTATTCTCTCGCTCTGTCCAGTCTCTGTTCCAGCCCAGCCTTCCCAAGGCATCAAACCCAATAACCAACCACCCGTGGCCCACAATGTGGATTTTTCTACCCAATTACAAAACACCACCCAGACCCATGAAGAAGAAGGTGAAAAAGAAGGACTCAGCCTCTGCCCTAAATCCTCCATCTTGCTTTATATATATATATATATATATATATATGTATGTATATAATATAAATATATAAATATATAATATAAATATATATAATACTATAATAAATAATAAATAATATAAATATTTAGATATATATTACTGTATTCTAAATGTTATTCAGATTACACCATGCAGAAACACCTGCAGCATTCCACACACTTCCTTCAACATTTTCTGTCTGTCCCCCTTTCAGAATACAACCTGTGAAATGAAACAGCTTTCCCCAAAGCTCAGGGAAGGCATCACAGTGATTTGTACATGATAGCACAGCTGTCACACCTCACAGAGTTTTGTCTGCTTAAAGACCCAGTTTACCAGCAATATTAATATTTTATATATTTTTTTTCCTCTCGTTCATTGCCTGGGATGAACACATGGATCCTCTTATCTCTTCCAAGTCAGGTATTAAGCAGTAGGTGGTCACACTTTTACTCATTGTGCCCCCATGCTGTGGATTCATTGCTCAGAAATAATTTCCCCTCCCTCCTGTATTTACTGAGCCTAAGCCACCTCTATATCAAGGGTGGGAAATACAAGGTGAGTCTCTTATTTTTCAAAGTATTACAGGAGGTAGTTTCGTGGTTACTGCGTCCCTTTATCTTCTCCTTTGAAATAGCAGCCATGAAAAACCATTACAAAACAGAATTGCTGCTGTTATAAATTGTTTTATGACAAAGTTGGCAGCCAGCAAGCTGAAAACATATCTAAGAAAAACCCTTGTGCTCTTGAAAATGACTGAAAGTCCCAGTGTTACAGAACCTAACCCACTGGAAATACATTTTCAATGCATCACTTGTTGGCTGAATATTTACATTCAGGTTCAAGTAAATGGTCTGTGTGTGTAAAAATGTTTTTGTGCATGTAAAAATGTTCTTGTGCATGTAAAAATGTGTCTCTGTGTGTAAAACAAGTGTCCGTCATAAGCTGCTGAATGAAAGATCATTGAATAACAGTGGAATTGTTAGGAAAAAGGCTATTAAATAGGATTTTGATTTCCCCAATAAATTAGTCTTACAGAGTTTTGATTAGCTGGGTATTTCAGGGAAATTTTTGGTTCTTCTCTCCTTCCCAACACTGGTGTCAGTCTGAAGTCAGTTCATAGCTGGCAAAACAGCCACAAGGAAAGTTCTAGAAGGGGGAATGCTGATGGAGTTTTTGTGGGCCATACCTATCTATGCTGTAAACGAATTCATGGACTCCTTAATGTTCCCACTTTCAATTTATCCCTGTGTTCTGACCCTCTTCAGCTCAGCTAAGCCATAACCCAGCTCTGAACAATCTCAGACTTGGGCAAAAACCAAGTTCAGCTCTGAGATTTTGGCATTTGACCCTCTCCTAATAATACAGACAGTAACATTAGTGCTTGTGCAGAATTGGAGGAAAAAAAATGTGCAAAAGCTGTTCAGGTAAGGAGCACTTCTGGGATTTGGGGCAAAGGAGCACAGAAGTGATGGGAAAAGTGATTGCTATGGGAAAAGAGACCCAGAGCCAGTGCAGGAAATGTTCACATATTCAACATCCTCGCCAACATCATTTTACACAAATCCCTTTTTCTGCTGCTGTTACACAACCTGGTGTCTGTCCCTGGCCAGGACAGGGGTTGGAACAAGACGATCTTTAAGGTCTCATTCAGCCCAAACCATCCTGTGAGTCGATGTTTTATTCAGATCTAATGGGTCGCTGCTATGTTTATTTATGTGCTTGTTTATTTCTGCTTTCACTGTTTAAAACTTCACACCGCTGGGTTATTCCGAGAGGAAATCTATTCAAAACAACTGGAGGGAATTCTTTTTCAGCCCCAGCTCATAAATATGGGCTGTGGGATGACCAGAGGGAAGGATTGGAGCACCGAGGGAGCGCTCCTGTCCTTATTTCCACCACTGTGTGGGCAGCCGGTATTTACCACAACAAAAAGATGATTCAGGTCCAGCCCATTCCTTGGGGTGTCTTAAATGCAAAGGCTCCATTTCGGCACAAAACCGTTTAGAGATGTTTATATTCCTCTCGTCAGAAGGATGTTTCCGATGGCAAACAAACGTGGAGCATCAGAAAAGCCTCTCCAAAGCCCAGAAAGAGCAAGGCACGTTCTTTGTCAGTGCACAGGAGAGGGAGGTTTAGAATTTTCAGTGCAAGCTTTGCAAGTCTGCTTTGCCAGGTCTCAGCTCAAGTTCTTCCTGGTTCTTCTTTTTTCTTTTTTTCTTTTTTCTTTTTTCTTTTTTTTCTCTTTTTCTTTTTCTTTTTCTTTTTCTTTTTCTTTTTCTTTTTCTTTTTCTTTTTCTTTTTCTTTTT
>JANPWX010000416.1:46644-57765 GCA_024734555.1 Trochalopteron elliotii
TGTTGGTTTGGGGGTTTTGGGTAGGATATAATTTTTCCACTTTAAAGCCACAAAATCAAGATTTAGGCAGCAAGTCAGTGTTTTGTCACCAACAAAAGGTTTGAGATCCAGTGAATGGCACAGTTCCCTTTAAACTCCTCATTACAGAAGCTCAAAATCCTTCATTAAGCAGGGAGCTCATTTTCTGCTTAAGACAAGTCCTGGTGAATATATTGTGCTTTTTCCCCCTTGGTCATCTCTGAAAATCTCTCCTTCCCCTATTTCTTGCTGCTTGGCAAACTTTGCTCGGAAAGTTTTTTGTGCTTTTTTTTGCTTTTCTGGAGCCAGCCAAGGTTGCCAAAATTTCATTTAATTTACATTTCACAGGGAGAAAGGCTTTGCCAGGGAGCTGAGCTAAAGCAGCAGCCTGTTCCAAGGGTGCCTGGGAGCACTGATCTAATCAGTGATCTGTCAGCTCGGTATTACAGACATTGTCTCTGAGCAGTTGAAGTGTGTCTCTTTTAATCTGCACCCCTCTCAAGCCAGGCAGCATGTTCTTGGGCCAGATGCTAATTTTTTGCTTAAAAAAAAAAATGCCAACCCTAAAGAAATCAGTTTTACTGGGTTTGGATTTGAAATACTCATTAGGAAGAGTCGTATATCTAAAAAAAAAATTTGCAACACCCCTAATTGAAAAAAAAATATATCTCTCTCAGATACAAATTACAAACCACTAGAAGTTGATTTAGTGGAAGCCACAGAAATAAGCTGCACATAACTCCACTCACAGTTCAAGAAGAAATGTAATTTGGTACTTTTACAGATCTTGAAAATACAACCTACCTATTAACAAAAATCTCCAAGGCCTTATCTCCATAGGACATTAAAGTCAATTAACTAAAGGAGCAAATTTACAGCTCTGTGCAGATGCTGTTACCCACAAATGGAATGGTTTGAATCCAGTGTCACTTAATTTGCCTTAAAGTACAGCTTTACATCTGAGGGGTTTAACTAAAGCAGTTTATTTTGTCCTGCTTTTAACTCAGGCCAACTTCCCTGCTTTTGTCTCCAGAACTGGACGGAATTTGCTCAAAGCCCAACAAACTCAGCCTGAAGTGAAGCCCGTGCTGGTGGTGTTGGGAACCTCCTGCAGACAATGTCCTCCTATCCCAGCTGCAAATATTGACTGGAATTACATTTCCAGCTTGTTCTGTGAGGCTTTAGCCATGCAATTCCTATTAATGCAGGCTGAAGCCACTCGTGCCATGTAAATATGTGTGCACAGAGCTGCTGCAGGAACCTCAAGAAGAAGGTAATTATTTTGCAGATGCACGAGGAATAGAAATAAATGTTCTTGTTAGATTAGCAGAGTCTGCCTGGACCTCTTCCACATTCTAATATTTGACTTTAATTTAAATATACACCTCTTGTTTGCTGAGGCTGGAGGTTTGCTGGCTCAGGCACCATTTCCCTACATCAGGCAGGGGATGATTGTGGAGCTGAATTTCACCTGCCCAGGGAGGCTCTTCCCATCTGCAGCAGCCCTCGCCAGAGATCAAGTTCTCCTCTTGATAATATCAAAGATTTCCCATATATTTGCAGGCTGATCTGGTGAATTGCATTGCTGCTCTTCCACAGGGGAGATGAATTGTTTGGGGTTTTTTTTCCAGTTTCTGGCATAAAAGCAGCCTGACTTTTCCTTTCTGTTCTCTGACAAGTTCCTGCTCTTGCAGCAGCTCAGACCAGCTCAAAACCAGCACAGCTCAAACTGTGCATGGGGCATTTGGAAAAGTTTTGCAGAGACCCTGTTTTCTTCATTTTCATGGAAGTTATTCAAGAAGTCAGATGGGCAAACATGTCTGTAATCACACGTATTTTACAATTCCAAACATGACAGGGTTTCTAGGGAGAAGCAAGACATTTTATTGGCTCCACAACCATCACTGGGAAGAACAGATGTGATCTGGGGCACAGAAACTGTCTCAGGTCTGAAAGAAAACATCTATATCCAGCTGAAGAGCAGCTCTGCTGATTCACAAACGTTTCTTTTGTTAACAGCAGCAATAAAATAAAAATAAAAAAACATTTTAAAAGATTCTTGTAAACCCAGTTGTATTTTGCCATCTGGCTCAGCCCCTCAGCCCAGTGAGCCACGCTGTGGGTGTGGGAATGAGGCCCTGGGGCAGCCAGAGGAGAGGAAAGGAAAGTTTGGAGGTTGCTGAAGTGTCTCTGCACAACCCCTACAAAAACACTCCAACGTTTTACCTGCTGTATGATGATGAATAACCTTATAGCAATGTTTAGTTCCTGCTGAGGAGATGAGGAGTGGTGTGAGGACACCAACCCTGCAGGACAGGGGGAGAGTGGAAAATTATTTTGTTTGTGGTGAGGTGAGCTATGAAGAAGCCACGCTGCAATCCTGCCCTGGCCACAACAAAGTGACAAAGTTTCAGCTGATTTTTTGGGCTGAGTTTAAAGCTGCCTAAGCCTCTTGTCAGAGACTTTGGAAAGAATTCTTGAGTTTCCATCGATATCAAAAACTTCATGCAAATGGCCAATATTGGCTCTTACATGAAGGTGAAGTTGAAACAACACAGGGCTATGGCTTCACCTGCTGGGAAATGCTTGGATTTGGGGTTTTTGCAAAGATAAAAACACCCTGCTCACTCTCAGACCTACAGCTCCTGACTCCAGTCCAAATGTCTTGAGTGCTTCAGCTTATGACTTAAAAAACTCATAAAAACTCCCCCATGTTTAGGATTTGGGGAAACACATAGGAGGTGGAGGTATAAGCAGATTAAAAAGTGAAGAGAAAAGTCATAATAATAAAAAACAATCAAACTGAAAAGCCACTAAATCTCAGGTAAAAACCATCCAAATCTAAAAATAAAGGAAACGTAAAAACCTTACGTGCAAAGTAAATGTCAGAGTGAGCACAGCTAATGCTGCCTCTGAACTATTGATTCAGAATTGCCCTGCAAGGTTAAAAAAAAATCCACATGAATGCTCAGTGAAACCAGAGATCATTTATTTCCTGTTGAAACCTTTGCTGTTCCCATGGGCATGGAGCTTCCAGGGGGATGGCACAGTGACAGTTTTACACCACAATGACACGGACTCCAAACTTCAGAAGGCTGAAAATGACTCCTTGATTTTTGGGATGTGTCTCCCTTTTATACTATTCTACACAGACCAGTTGGATTGGTGACACAAAGACAAACCTCTTCACTCACATTGCTCAGAGCAGAGGGACAGCAAGGAGAAGTCCCTCCTAGGGAAAGGAATGAATAACAAAGGTACAGCTACAAAAACATTTCTCCTGTTTACAGAAAATTCCCTGGGAAAGGAATTTCAGCAAACCAAAACACCTCAGGCACGGGAGCAGGGCTACAGCACAGTGTGCACAGTTTTTCTCCCTCCTCCATGGAAAAAACCTGCAGGACTTGTGCCAGCAGCTCCTGTGCAATCCAAGCAGCAGCAAATAAATGCTTTGCACCAAAACTCTGCAAAGCTTGCCAGACTTTTAGACCATTCCCTTGATTTCAGCTGGCCAAATAAATCACGAGGAGACACCAGGGGGGGAAATTTCCAGCACTGCCTGTAATGAGTCCAACTTGAGAATTGCCCACGGATAAGCAGAGCTGAATGTCTCACTCTCACTGCAACACTTTGCTCCTGCAATAAACACCAGCTAATCCTGCAGCCGTTTGCTCAGCACAATCCTTTAGCAGGATCTGTGCCTCAGGGGTGGGACAGCACAGGCAGGGGAAGGGAAGTTCGGTGAGGATTTAAGCAGTGAGTTTAAATCCCTTCATTCCTCACCCAGCACAGCTCTTCCTGCCTCAAACAGCAGCACTGCCTTTGCCACTGGAGCAAATACCGATTTCTCTTGTGCCAGATTCTCATCACCTCTTCTGTCACAGCCAAAAAAGTGTCCACATTATCAAGAGGTCAGTGATTGCCTGTAGCCCTGGTTCTGTGCCTGAGGTGTTTTGGTTTTCTGAAATTCTTTTCCCAGGGAATTTTCTGTAAACAGGAGAAATGTTTTTGTAACTGTACCTTTGTTATTCATTCCTTTCCCTAGGAGGGACTTCTCCTTGCTGTCCCTCTGCTCTGAGCAATGTGAGTGAAGAGGTTTGTCCTTGTGTCACCAATCCAACTGGTCTGTGTAGAATAGTATAAAAGGGAGACACATCCCAAAAATCAAGGAGTCATTTTCAGCCTTCTGAATCTCAGAGTCTGTGTTGTTTTGGTGTAAAACAGCAACAATTGCCCTTCTCTGCAGCTCATTATCTGACTGTCCTGCAAATTGTGTCCTACTGCCCTTAGTTTTGCCCACAGAATTGGACAGGACCAAAGCAGAGCTTTGCTCAAAGCCCAATAAACTCAGCCTGAAGTGAAGCCCGTGCTGGTGGTGTTGGGAACCTCCTGAAGACAATGTCCTCCTATCCCTGCTGCAAATATTGACTGGAATTACATTTCCAGCTTGTTCTGTGAGGCTTTAGCCATGCAATTCCTATTAATGCAGGCTGAAGCCACTCATGCCATGTAAATATGTCAGCTTTGCCCTTAGTTTTTACAAAGTGTTGGGTAATTCTCCTCTGCTGCTGTCCAGGCTCTTCAGTAGTCGAGATGTTCTCCTGGGCACTGGAGAGCTTTAGCTGGAGCTGCCACAGTGTTGAGCACTCCACTGGCTGCTGCCAGCCAGGCTTTTGCCCTGGGTTATAAATCTGAGCTCGTGTCATGCCTTCTCCCCACTAATATTTTTCAATTCTGCCTGAAATCCACCAACACAGCAGAGTTCCTGGAAGTTCTTCACCTTGCAAGTTGTGCAAATGATGGTTATTACACAATGGGGGTTTTCAGGAGGGAATGGTGGGATCAGAGCTCAGAATCCCCCACTCTCTTCCCCCTCCTTTTTTCCCTGTCCACTTTTTCCTGCTGAAACTTGGTCTTCACTAGGAGATGTTCCTTAAAAAGAGCTGCTGAGGAATGTAGCAGCCAGGTCTTGCTGTTCAGTGCATCTGCACTGACTGAAAAAACACCCAAATTCATGGACTCACAGAAGGTTTGGGTTGGAAGAGACCTGGACTGGTCACCAACACCAAGGCAGTGACAACTAAACCCTCCTTGGCCCTGTCATTTGTCACAGCAGACAGGGATGGAGGTCTGGCAGTGCTGAAAGCCTCACACACACACACACAGAGACACACACTCACACAGGGTTGTGTCACACCAACAGCACAGGTCCAGGTCCTTTTCCTCAGCTTTGCACATCAGAATGTGTGACACAATGTCCTGAGACTGTGTGGAATTGATTAATGCTCCAGGCAAAGCCACTGACTTTTAAACTCTGTAGATCAGGATAAAAACGCAGCGATTTTGGGGTGTTTTAATGAAGGCTGAGGCAGGCTGTGGTGGCAAACAGGAGAGTTTAGATTCTGAGGAATGCTCTAAAAACGGCTGAGTTCTCCAAGCAGAGCCCTGGGCAGTGTCTGGAGGAGGCAGTGCTGTGAACATACCTTTTGTTGGAGGTGACAGGAATCCTCCAGCCTTTGATCTGGCTGAGCTCTGTGTCAGAGATCTCGATCTGCAGAGGGAGCCGGGGAACCCAGACTGTCACCTCCAGCTGCGTGGTGAAATGCTGGTAAGTGAAGTTAACAATAGTATCCACTTTGCTCTTCATCTCCTTGCCATTAACGAAGAGGGAGTCGCAGCTGTCAGAAACCTTAAAAAAAAAATGTAAAAAATTAGGAAATTAAGAAAAATTCCTGAGGAAGAACAAGGGTGATACATCAGTCCTAAGACAACACTGCAAATGTAAGCCGTGCATATTGCATTTCCAGTTTTCTAATTAGAAGCAAACAGTGATAAATGGACCCCAGGGAAAGAGTTGTGCTTTCCTCAAAGGATACTACTCAAACTACAAAAATAATTTAATGATGTTATATAACCTGTGTGAATCTTTTATACTAGGCAAATTAAACTCTTCATGAATCAAACTCCATGTGCATCAACGTTTATGTTTACAACTTGCTTAAAGAACCAGGAAAAAATGGGGCCATATGTTAGCAAGAAAAAGACTGACTCAGAGCCATAAACCAGAATCCTTTCCCTTTTCCTTGAGCACTGTAATGCTGAAAGACAAAGATCCCCTTATGGCTCGTGAGCAGAAGTGCAGCAGAAGCATTATTTTTTTAGAACTTCTCAGTAATTGTTTTAACAAAATGCATTCATTGTTGTTTTGTGGCATCCCATGAAATCACTGCTAAAAGGAGTGTGTGGGCTGTGCACTACAGCTCATCTGTCCCCTTGGTGCCAGGCATCTTCTGGCACAAAATCAAGGTCCTGAGCACAGACCTTATTTGTATAAAACCATGATGTAGCAACTAATTCAATCTGCATCCTGAAAGGCAGGGTTCCTTTGTCAGGAAGGAGTTTCTAACGTATTTATAAATATGTGCATGTATCCTTGTAGATTATACACACAAACACACAGCCATGTATCACATTCATGAATATTATTCATCCTCAATATTCATGTTTATATACATGTATAACATTAATTACATACCTGCAGGTGTACATGTGTTTTATTTATATTTATACATATATATTTATATATACATATATATTTATTTATTTCTATACATTCTGCTTTGAAGAGAGAAAACCCACATGGTGTGGTTGGAACCTTTTAAACCCCCAGCTGATGAGATGAGGTTGTGTTCCTGAGATGCACTTTGTTCTCCTGTCAGGACTGTTCTGTGTCAAGGCTCTGGCACTCAGACCCTGCCTGAGCCCATGTTTAAATTCTGGTTTCCTGCAATTACTGAGAGAACTCATGCAGGCTTCAGTGGGGAATATGCTGAAACACAGCTTGGGTTCCCTCTGCAAACCTACCTCCAACCTTTCCAGATATTTACAGGGATTAGGGGTTATTGAGCCAAGAAAATTCAGAGAAAATCTCTGGCAGATGCTTTGTTTTGCTCAAAAAACTACACAATATTCAGAGGGGAAGTAAAAGACCTGTCCTTCCATATTTGCCATTTTCAGCTCCTCAGATCCTTCTCAATGGACTGAAACTACAATTGCTCATTTACAGAGGGGCCAAAGCAGGTGATGAGGGGTGGGACAAAGGAAACTAAGTCACTCTTCTGGAGAGAATACTCCACATAAACACTTAATGAGCACAGGAATATAAAAAATAATAAATCTAGATAATCTGATAAAGATCCTAAAATGGACTTCAGGCTCAGGAGTACCACAAATGAGACGGAGCATACTTGGAATCCTTTTTTTTTCCCTCCCTCATAATGTGTCACGAGTGTCTCTGGAAAGTCTGAGCACATTAAGCAAGCCCATTAATTGAATGAGCAGTTGAGATTCTAAACCATAAAGCTCACATCTAGGGAGTTGTGTGAGAATTAATACAAGACAGAAATAATTAAGAAAACTCGAAGAGGGAGGGATAAACATCAAGGCTGAATCAGGGGAATAACTAATATCTGACAAGACAGAAGCTAATTTTTCAGATTCTCTTCTTGCTGCATCAAATGTTCTTGTCAGCAGGCAAGAAAGGTGCTAAATTAGGGAGCTGAAAGATGGACATTAATTGTAGCTATAAAAATATCAGTCCAGGCTTACAAATTTCACAGATTTTATGTCTAGACAGAGACATCCAGTCATTTATATACTGACCAAAAGGTAAGTGCAAGGCAGGATATATTACTATGCTACAGTTCACCCAGTGGCCTTGTGCAGCTCAGAGCTCAGGATTCACTGAAGTGTATCTTCCAGAAAATAATCCAGCCTGGATAAGAAAACTTGAAGAGAGCCATTGTTGTTTCAGCTCTCTATCTAGAATTTGAGTTTACTCTGTTAAGTACAAGCACACCAGATAACTCAAAGGAAAATCCAGCTGAATCCCGTGACAAGGCAGGATAGGCTGAAGCTCACATGAGGAAGCCTCTATTTCACTCACACATATTTAATTTCTGCCATGTCTCTCTCACTGACCTCACTACAGTTGGTGCTAGAGAGTAGACTTGGCTCATCTGAAGGAAATGAGAGCCTTGAGCATGGATAGAAAATGTCCTTTTTCACTTGGGACCCTGTTGGAACCCTGGAGGCTGAAAATGTCAGGCTTTCAAAAGGCACTGACCCTCAGGCAAGTGCTACATTTGAATTGAGGTCATGGAATAGGGCTCCCAAAATTGAGGGATGGCACTGGGGTTGTGGGTGTGTGGTTTGAACAGCATTGTGTGATCTCACAGGGTGAAAAAATGAGATTTAAGGGTTTAGTATATAGTAATGTATATGGGGCAAGATGGAGGATTTTGGGCGTTGTCCAAGTCCTTCTTCTTCACCACCTTCTTCTTGGTTTTGGGTGGTTTTCTCTAATTGAGTGAAAAAGGTCTGCATTGCAGGCCTCGGGTGGTCATAATTGGGTCAAAAATATCAATAATATAGGTGTCACCTCGTTATTGGGTGATTGTCACTTAAATAACCTTGGAAAGAGTCAGAGGCATCCATTTTACCTCCATTTTCTGCCTTGCTAGTTAGAGCTCACTGCTCGTGAGGCCGTAAATAGATAAGAATTAATAATCACTGAGTCTGAACGAAGAAAAGAAGATAAGAAATCAACAGGACCCACTCCAGAGCCAGGACAGAGAACTGATTCCATCCTGGGAGCTTTGACTCCATCTTGGCAGCTGTGGTTCCATGCCAGCACCGTGTGACACTGCTCTGAGGAGGGAGTGTGACATACCTGGAGCCTTGGGGACTCTGCCAGCTGCACCCTCTGGCCACTGGCCTGCAGCAATGTCCCCCTGTGGGCACGATATTTTCTGAGCCTGAGAGTTGCTGAGCTCTTCCCAAGGGAAACTTTTCGACAGTTTTTCTTTTTCCCAAAACCATTGTGTAAGCAATATTCCTTTCCCATAACAACAGGTGTTGTTTGCTATTTTTGTTACTGAGCCAGTGGGAGAGGTGTCAGCCCTGTGGACCAATAATGTGCCTTTAGCACAGCACGTTATAAAAGGGCTGAATGAATTGTAAATAAACCTTCTGATTTCTCCTGCCTCCTGACTGGAGTCAAACATCTTTATTTCCTGTCCTGTTGTGACATCCCCCTGCACTTGCTCTCCTTTTAAGCCCCCTCCACACTTTTCCAGGCACTCTCTGACTGTCAGGGGTGGCTGGTGATGCTCTGGAAGAGGAGCTGCCCCAAGTGCAGCCCTTTGGGCAGAGCCTGCCTGTTCCCAGTGTGTGTGCCCGGGTTTGCCACCTTAGCAGGTGACTTCCACACAGGATTCCTTTGAGCTGCTGCTTCTGAGGGAACAAAGAGGGGGGAAAAAAGGCTCTTAAATCTCTCCTGCAAACATTACACAGTGAGAAGAACCAGCTGAAGCTTAGAATGCCACCCTCTCATGTAAAATGCACGGAGCAGGGCTGTTTGAAGCAGTCTGTCACCATCCATTGTCAGCTGCCTGACAGCACCAGAAAGTGCTGTTTGAGACAGTTTGCAGGGGAGCAGGCCAGCCACGACGTGCTCCCATATGCAGGTCAAGAGAAAGAGAGCTGCAATTAACCTCTCCGGGCTTTGAAGCAGGTGGTTGGCTCCAATCCTCACAAGTAATTGTAAAAAAAAAAGCACAATTTGCCCTGTACAGTCTGTGACAGCCTCCTCGTTTTAGGCTAATCCAGAACAGAGGAAGATAGCAGTTGAGGAGGAGTAATTGGGAAAGCGTTTGATGTTCAGGTCACAAAGGTTTCTGCACCCTTTGGGTGAGCAGGTAGAACAGAGGGAATGTGAATTGACAGGAAAACAACTGATGCCTGCTGGTGGCTCATCTCTGCATGCAGGGTCTGCTCCCAAGATCCTGCCTCGCCCTCAGCTTGCAGGTCACCCTGTAAAGAAGCACTCACAGTCCTCGTGGCTGCTGATTATTCAGGTGTTTTTTGGTGGTGCTGAAACCCTGCTGGGCACAACTATTTTTCTCCACGCTCTCTGGTGTGGGAGGGGAGAGCAAAATGCTCCAGCAGAGGCTTGGCCACAGGAGCATCCTTCTCCTGTCTGCAGCACCTCAGGGCCTTCCCAGCCCACTCCTCATCTCCAAGATCGTCTCTTTTCACCTTCAGGCAAGCACTTCTCACTGATATTTACATCCAGCCGTGTATAGGCATGGATGATGAATTATAAAACAAAAACTCCTACCCAAAGGAATGAATTCTGGTTAATTCAGGGCAAAGCATCAGTGACTAAGAGGATGGAAGTTGCACCAAGCACAGTGCAAAGCTCTCCTGTGGCACTTCTCACCTGTGAGGTCTTGACACAAACCCCAAGGGGATGGTGCTAATTTTACAGTCCATTTAAAGAAAACTGAGGCACACACCACATGTATCAGGATTTGGTCTAACACGGAGGCTTTTCAGCTTAAAAACTCAGCCATTTGGTTATCCAGTCAGGTCCCTGGATGATTTGAATTTGAAGTTCAAATTCACCCTTGAAAAGAGTTGCTTGCTGCCAAAAGAGCTTTCACCAGTGCTTCAGAAACGCTGCACTTACAGGAGGAGGTTTTTGCTTGGGGTCAAGATCTACTTGTCTCTAAAAATACCCGAGTTCAATGGGCTGGGCGTGCAGACTGCAGTGTTGTAACCCTGATTTTTCTCATTCATTTCTCATTCCTTGCCTGCCTGACACTGATGCCTTAAGTTTGAGCTTTCATGTATTTCAGATTCTGTGCTGCCTGGGTGTGCAGTTCTGAGCTCACATTAAGTGTTAGTGAACTCTCCTCACTAGGGTAGGGAGACAAAACAGATCCTTTCCAGCTTGAGGCCGAGGACAACTGTTACACGTTTTAATAAGCCAATAATAATAATAATAATAATAATAATAATAATAATAATAATAATAACAACAACCACCTACTTTATTCCCATTTTCTAGTCTCTGTTCCAGGTCACCCTTCTCAAGGCATCAGTTCCTGATGCCCAGCACAGGAGGCAGAGCCCAGAATGGGTCTGGCTGCAGCCACCTCCATCCTCTGCACAGCTACAGCTGCCCACCCAGCAGTGATCTGTGGAAAACAGAGGCAGGAGGGACTGTCCTGGGGGGTTCAGTGACTGCCCTGGGGGGGG
>JANPWX010000416.1:57865-89030 GCA_024734555.1 Trochalopteron elliotii
GTTCAGAGCAGGAGTGGAGGGACAGCCCTGGGAGCTGGGGAGGCTCAGAGCAGGAGGAACTGCCCTGGGGGGGTTCAGAGCATCAAGGACAGCCCTGGGGGGGTTCAGAGCATCAAGGACAGCCCTGGGGACGTTCAGAGCAGGAGTGGAGGAATTGCCCTGGGAGCTGGGGAGGCTCAGAGCAGCAGGGACAGCCCTGGGGAGGTTCAGAGCAGCAGGGACAGCCCTGGGGACGTTCAGAGCAGGAGGGACAGCCCTGGGGAGGTTCAGAGCAGCAGGGACAGCCCTGGGGGGGTTCAGAGCAGGAGTAGAGGAATTGCCCTGGGAGCTGGGGAGGTTCAGAGCAGCAGGGACAGCCCTGGGGAGGTTCAGAGCAGGAGTGGAGGGACAGCCCTGGGAGCTGGGGAGGCTCAGAGCAGGAGGAACTGCCCTGGGGGGGTTCAGAGAATCAGGGACAGCCCTGGGGACGTTCAGAGCAGGAGTGGAGGGACAGCCCTGGGGGGGTTCAGAGTAGCAGGGACAGCCCTGGGGAGGTTCAGAGCAGCAGGGACAGCCCTGGGGGGGTTCAGAGCAGCAGGGACAGCCCTGGGGAGGTTCAGAGCAGGAGTGGAGGGACAGCCCTGGGAGCTGGGGAGGCTCAGAGCAGGAGGAACTGCCCTGGGGAGGTTCAGAGCAGCAGGGACAGCCCTGGGGACGTTCAGAGCAGGAGTGGAGGGACAGCCCTGGGAGCTCAGGGGTTCAGAGCAGGGCACAGGAGCAGAGCACTGTGATGCTCGGCAGCCAAAGTGTGGGGGACACAAAGGCTCATTATTGTGCCTGAGGCTATAAAGAGAACAATTGTAACAAGATTACAGAGAACGGTGCCGGCAGTGAATGAATGGCTCATTCTCATGATAATCTCACTGTTGTGATTTTGTGGTATTTCCTGAACGAAACCTTTTCCACCTTTCCCGTGGCATCGTTCCCGACGTTGTTGTCACCACATTGGGAAGGACTTGTTGAGCTGCTTCCTCGCTCCTTCAAACCCTTTCACTGTTGTGTTTACTGTCTGCCTCTTGCATTTATCTTTATAAATTACTTTCTTCTGGTTTGGATCATTTTCTACTTCATTTTTATTTTTGCTACGTTTGCTTTAGAAATCACAGAACTCCCTGAAGTCGTGTCCTCAGCCTGAGGAATCTGGCCTAGTGTTTGAGCAGGAGTTGAAGATAAAAGAGATTATTCTTCCCATTCCTTTATTTCTCCCTCTACCAAACAGCTGCTTACCCCCACACCTTCCCTGGATCCACTTCTGCACCCGAAGCCGTTGCTGCAATCTCTCCTAAAGCAGCGAGGGGCAGAAAGATGTGCCTCAGGACAAAGCAAACAAAGGGTATTCCCAAACCCTTTTCAGATAAGAAACCCTGGGTTTATTAAAATTCAGAATTATGCCCGACAGCAGCCAATCTAATAAATGCCAGGCTTCTTGTTTTGGCTGTGTTATGTCATGACAGGACAATTATCCAAGAGCACATGATTCCTCCACATTCGTGTGTCCAGTGAGAAAATCAAAACTTTTCCTTAGATTTTGTTACCCTTTTAAAATGAAGAGGAATTGGCCACGTTTGAATGACAATTCTGCCCAAAGATGAGAAACACAAACACACTGTCCCATTGGAACGACAAAGGTGACAAACACACTGTCCCATTCAGGCACGTGTGGCAGTGCCACTGTGCCACCCCGTGCTGTTGTCACCTGCTGGGGCTCCTTGGGCTGATCTCTGAGGCTCCTGTCCCACCTGCACAGGTGGCACAGATGGTTTGGGGCTCCCAGAGCCCACCAGGACCCGGCCAGGTGAGGGGCACTGCCCTTGCCTTGGCACCTCTGCCCACACCCCTCACAAACCATCCTGGACCCAAGCCCTGCCAGCCCTCACAGGGATTTATTTCTCTTCCACAAACACGGATCTTTTCCATGCAGATGATCCTCACAACAGCTCTGCCTCCCCCTGCCCCAACTCCTCTTGTGCACTGGGGTCTGCAGATATTGTCTGCAAGCAATTTGAGATAGATTAAGGATATACAGAGTAAAGGATGGCAAACGACGTGATGCTGGAATTTAAACTAATAAAACGAGAGGTTTTATTCCCTTTTAATCTTCCACATGTGCAGAATAGTCTTGGAAGTGTCATTTCTGAAACATTCTTTGCCCGTTAATTTGTTTTTATTGGCGAATCAGTTCTCCAAGTACTGTTCTCTGAAATAGCTGCTGTAGTTTCAGATAGAAGTGTTGGCTTTAGGAATCCCCTGAGATATATTCTGAGGCTTCTTTCCTACTTAGAAATGATAGCAGCAGTTTAAGTCGAGTATTCCCCATCCCATGTGCTCGATATGTGTTTGTTTTTCATCTTATCACTGAATAATAACGTTACACAGGAACAGGATACAAACTGCCTGCCTCACAGCAGTCCAATAGCTACACTTCCAAACAGGATTGAAATGATTTCCCCACTCCCTTCCACCAGCATCCACTGGAGAAAAGGTAAAAAATGAGATATGTCAAGGTGAGCCTGAAGCAGCTCCAGTGCTCTTCATCCTAAGTAGTCTTTAACTGCAACATCCACCAAGAATTAAATCACATATTTTACACTGGAACAAGAGGTGTCCCTCATCTTGCTGCTTGGGGAAATTGGGATTGAGGCAGGGAAGTCTGCTCAGCCCCCTCAGCACTGTGATATCCTGTAAAAACAGGCTGGTCACATCATCTGTCAGCAGGAGCAGGGCTGTGTTTGGTGTTTGGGTTGGTTATTTTTAGATACATCTGCTCTTTTGTTAATTACCCAAAAGGCTTGATCTTAAAACTGCTGAAGTCAATCCAAACCAATCAGGCAGAGGATGATCCAGTATCAGAGTTTCACTGGTTAGAAGGCATTGCCAAAGCTACACAATCAAACCCCTTGGGAGGTCCAGGCCATTTTGAAATTATCGTTTTGTAATGATTTTCTTCCCAGTTTTATTGTTCTAAAGGAGTAAAGCAGAAGATACAAAACTCATATCTTGAAATTATTTTGTAATGGTCTTTCTTCCTGGTTTTATTGTTTCAAAGAGTAAAGTAAGAGATGCAAAACCCCTATTTTGAAATTATCATTTTGTACTGATTTTCTTCCCAGTTTTATTGTTCTAAAGGAGTAAACCAGGAGATCCAAAACTCAGATTTTGAAATTATCATTTTGTAATGGTCTTTCTTCCCAGTTTTATTGCTCTAAAGGAGTAAAGTGGTAGATCCAAAACTCAAATCTGGACTTTGAAAGTCACTAATGAGAGACAGAAGCACGGCCTGGCAACCACTTGCCCTGTTGGAGGGAGCACACAGCCTGACACAGACCCTGGTTAAAACCCCCAAAAATAATCCCCATGGAGCTGCAAGAACATCCCAGACCCAGACAGGAACACCAGAATTGTGTGTGCCAGACAGGGCCTGTCCTGAAGAGCACTCCTGGCAGGGGTACAGAGTGAAATCTGTGATTTACACTCAGCTCTGACTGTAACAACGAGGAGTTAGAAATGAGATCGACAGGAAAATCCTTCACCCAGGAAAGCACGGATCTGGAAAAGCAGATAATTCACTGAAGTGCTGTGTGTTCAAGAGAGCAGAAAACCTGGATGGTCACAGCAGTGGGTTTGTGGAGTCACACAGCTCGGTGTGAGCAGCAGCCCAGCAGCAATGGGTGATGCTGTTTTACACCACAACCACACAGACTCTGAGATTCTGAAGGCTGAAAATGACTCCTTGATTTTTGGGATGTGTCTCCCTTTTATACTATTCTACACAGACCAGTTGGATTGGGGACACAAAGACAAACCTCTTCACTCACATTGCTCAGAGCAGAGGGACAGCAAGGAGAAGTCCCTCCTAGGGAAAGGAATGAATAACAAAGGTACAGTTACAAAAACCTTTCTCCTGTTCACAGAAAATTCCCTGGGAAAAGAATTTCAGAAAACCAAAATATTTTAGGCACGAAACCAGGGTCACAAATGGGCACCACAGAGTTACTGACACTCCCTGTCTCAGTGAAGAAGCTTCTGCTCATTCCCCTGAGGAGCAGCATTAAACACCCTGAGGAAGAGAGGCAGGAAACCGAGGGAGGAGGGAGATGAGCGCAGGTACAGCCTGTGATAATGAGAATTTGAGTCTTTGAAATTTCAGAGTGGTTTTAGCATTTAACCCCCATTGAAATGCACTGAACTAGAGGGAAGGACAGCGCATTAACATTTGGGTTTAACAATGCAGACAATTGCTGAGGCTTAGAAAAGGTGCGCTGATCCGTGAATGCACCATGAGAGTTTTAAAAACCCGCTGAAGGGAGTGGAGTGAGCGCTATTCAAAAACTGTTGATCTGTGTGAAATTGTTGAACAACACTCGAGATGTGCCAGGATTCCAGTCCCAGGTGCGGAGCAGCTGCTCCCGTTCTCATCCCAGCACCGTGCAGGGACGTTCCTGCTGGAGAGGAGAAGTTTTGTGGGGCACAGATTAAGAGGGAAAGGTTGGTGTGCGCTCAGCCTCCAGCCTGATGCTGAATTTCAGCTCAGAAACAACCCCTGAGAACCCACGGCAGCACAGCCAGGGCAGATTTGGGAGTCCCAGGGGTTTGAGGGGTCCCAAATTTGGGGATCTTGGGGTGTTTTTTTTTGGGGGGGGGGTGTTTTACCCCAAAATTTCAGGGTTCTGGGGAGGTTTTGGGGCTTTGACCCCAAATTTCGGGGTTTTGATGCTCTGTATTGATTATGGAGAAGGAATACTGAAAGCAAATGTGGAGCAGCTGAAGCGGTACATGGGGGCTGCCAAAATATTCTCTGTTTCATGTGTCGAGATCCTTTCCCCATCAGCTGAGCTTTTAATCGTTCAAATAATAATTAAAAAAAACCCCTAAAAATTTACTTTTTCCACAAAAAAAAAAAAAATCAAGTTGAGGAATTCTGTTGGAGTTAGAAGTCACTGATTGTGCTCTGCCCGCTGGTTTCTCATCGCCACGTGCAGACTGAGAAAGATCATCTGCATCAGGAGAAATCCATGGCCATGATAAAATGCTGGGTGTCTTTGGAAGAGAAGAGAGTGCCTTTGCTCACGGAGCCTGGGACAGGCAGTGGTTGATCCCCCGGGATTGTCACTGTCCCTGCAGGAAAAGAAATGCTGTTTAATAGCAGGAATAAATGCTGGAGGTGGCTGTGTCGCTGCCGGTGTGAGCACAGGCGTTTGTGGGGTGGGGAACCAGCCGGGACTCTGCTCTGAGGAGCGAAAAAGAAGCGGGATGGCCCAGCCTGCCTTTGAAATGGGATCCAGCCCTTGTTGGAGTAAATGAGAGACTTTTTCTGCTTTTCTGGCCCCAGACCAGGAGTTTTCAAGGCTGTGAGCGCTTCACTGTCTATTGTAAGGCAGTGACAGCCAACTGAGACACAAGCTTGGAACAAAGACTTGCAGGCACGGTGGGTTTGCAGGCTCAAGTTCTCCGGTATGTCACACTTCGAGTTGTTTGGACAAACTGCAATTATCCCTTGATGGAGCAGCAGTTCCACTGCCAGCATGCAGCCGAGCAGGTGCACACGAAGTGAGTTCAGGCTCATTTTCAGTCTCAGCACAGTTTGTGTTTAGGCAAAGCTTCAGGAATGTCTTTTTCCCCCCCATTCAATCACTACTTTTGTTGATGACGAGAACACATGGAGCAGAGCTTAGAGCAGGATCTCCTTTCTTCCTTACCCACTTGTGACCAAAATCTTGTCAGTCCCATTCTTGCTCCATGACTTTCTGTTCCTTTTAGAGCAACCCCGTGTGAGTTTTTCTGTTTATTTTAGAGCAATCCAGTGTGAGTTTCTGTCTCTTTAGAGCAATCTCGTATGAGTTTCTGGTTCTTTAGGGCAATCTCGTGTGAGTTTCTGTCTCTTTTAGAGCAATCCCGTGTGAGTTTGTTTCTTTTAGAGCAATCCAGTGTGAGTTTGTTTTTTTAGAGCAATCTCGTGTGAGTTTGTCTCTTTTAGAGCAATCTCGTGTGAGTTTCTGTCTCTTTTAGAGCAATCTCGTGTGAGTTTGGTTTTTTTTAGAGCAATCTCGTGTGAGTTTGGTTTTTTTAGAGCAATCTCGTGTGAGTTTGTTTCTTTTAGAGCAATCTCGTGCGAGTTTGTTTTTTTAGAGCAATCTCGTATGAGTTTGTTTCTTTTAGAGCAATCTCGTGTGAGTTTCTGTCTCTTTTAGAGCAATCTCGTGTGAGTTTGTTTCTTTTAGAGCAATCCCGTGTGAGTTTGTTTCTTTTAGAGCAATCCAGTGTGAGTTTCTGTCCCTTTTAGAGCAATCTCGTGTGAGTTTGGTTTTTTTAGAGCAATCCAGTGTGAATTTCTGTCTCTTTTAGAGCAATCTCGTGCGAGTTTGTTTTTTTAGAGCAATCTCGTATGAGTTTCTGTCTCTTTTAGAGCAATCCCGTGTGAGTTTGTTTCTTTTAGAGCAATCTAGTGTGAGTTTGTCTCTTTTAGAGCAATCCAGTGTGAGTTTCTGTCTCTTTTAGAGCAATCCCGTGTGAGTTTGTTTCTTTTAGAGCAATCCCGTGTGAGTTTCTGTCTCTTTTAGAGCAATCTCGTATGCAAACCAGGCTGGCCTTGCCACCGTGATGCAGAGCCTCTCCTGGGCCATCCTTGCCATCCTTCCCTGCTTATCCCCACACAGACATCTTCATTCTCTGCGACAAAAGATCTCCCAGCACAAATTCCAAGCACACTGCTCTCCTCTGAGGTGGATTTGCTGAAATATTTGACCCTTCCACCAGTGCAGATAAGGCATTTACCAGCACTTGTTGGTTTATGTAAACATCCAACATTCTTCATATTCATCAGCTGCTCTCCCAGAAGGGCTTAAGAGCTGTTTATGTGGTGAAACCCTGGCAGATGGTACCAGCTCCTTCTCGCATCCATCTAATTGCAAACACCGAACCTGCTCTCTAAAAGCTGTTAATTAGGTGAAAATAACACATATGTTTGAGCTGTAAGATAAGGTGGGGTTTTTCCCCCCTCTCCGTTTTCCCCCAATGGAATGGCTCACACAAATGGGGTTATAAACTGACAGAATAATCTGCAGATGGATGAGAGAAGTAAGAGGGAGAAAATACTCAGACAGCATCAGATGTAACGTTCTTTGTGAAATAATGGGCTTTAAAAGTCATTTTCTGAGCACTAAGTAAACTTCGTCTTCATGATTCACGGCTCTAATCCCTGTGACTGAAATTTAAGATCTAAGGCTCCATGAAATTAAAGAAAAAGAAACAATTACATGCATATTCGTTCAATTTCATGTATTGCATGGCCTCCAAGTTCCCCAACAAAATTTAAACGGGGAGGAAACAGAGGTTTCTAAAGACTGTTTGAGCAAACCCAGGAGCTCAGCTGTAACTGCTGGAGCCAAGCACCCTTCTGTGCCTGCTGCTTCTCAACCTTCCTGCTGTTATAAATATGTATTACAAAATCAGCTTTTTGCAAATGTGAAGACAAATGCTATATATATAACATTAAAATAATTTTGCTTTTATTTCTGCTGTTAAGAAAACCTTAGCCATGGTAGTAGTGGTAGCTGATACAGTTCTGAGTGAACCGTATCAGGATAATATCCAGGGCTACACCCAAGGTGGACCCAAAATGGTCACAAAATGGTCACAAAATGGTCACAAAATGGTCACAAAATGGACACAAAATGGACACAAAATGGACAAACAGTCAGGAGGTCTCACACTTTTATAAGTTTTGGTCCGTTTGCATATTGTGGTTTAATTGTTCAATTACAGCTGCAGATTATGAGGTCCCATCCTGCTTGTTCCTCCCTCCAGCCCACCCCTGTTTGTGCTTTTGGGCTGAAAGTTGTCCTTGGTGTGCAGCAGGAAAAGGATTTGTTTTGTGTCCCTGCTCTGTGCAGAGCTGAGTGACACTGACTGTGAGCTCAGGGCTGCACCCCTGGGCAGCACAGAACATGAAATACATGAAAACTAAAATTTAAGGCATCACTTCTCCCACCACGGGACAGAACATCCCTTCCCTGGGGATGCCATGGGAATGTGTGGCAACAACAGCACTGTAAACCCCCAAGAGCAGACAGGAGAGCTGTAAAGCTTGGGAGCTTAAGAGCATTAAGAGGAATGTCTTAAGTCATGAATATTTGCCACACTAATCTAGCCTTTAATCTTCTCCCAGTAACACAAGGATACACCATCCTCATCCCAAAGGATCAACGGAAAACCAGAAAAAAATCCCCAGAAAGCTCTTAAATACACAACAGCACACTTTTGTTTTGTGAAGAAAACTCTGGTCCTATAGACAGTGCTGCATCGACATTCATGAGTCTTCCCAGTTAGTTTTTAGTCTCTGAGCAACAAATAATTCATTAATTAGTGAAAAAGGGGGAAAGGGACTTTCAGACAGCCAAGAAAAGCAGCCCTTAAACTGCATCCATTCAGCCAAGTGCTTCAACAGAATTATTTGGAGAGAATAGTGAAGAGTTTTTACCTAAAAAATTACTTTTCTTCTCTAGTCTTCTGACACTGGACTATACTGGACTGCCTTGTTCATTTAACCCAGGGTGGCACAGAGGATCAGCATCAGGAGAGGCTCCCTGCTCAGAAAAGGGCTCTGGAATTTCCCTCTGGACTGTGCCAGGCCCTGTCCTCAGTGCCTCCCTGAGCTGTGCTCCAAGGACAGCACCCAGGGAATATTCCTGGGCAGTCACTCAGGGAATATTCCCTGGGTACTCAGGGAATATTCCTGGGCAATCACCCAGGGAATATTCCTGGGTACTCACTCAGGGAATATTCCTGTGTACTCAGGGAATATTCCTGGACAATCAGTCAGGAAATATTCCTGTGTACTCACCCAGGGAATATTCCTGGGTACTCACTCAGGGAATATTCCTGGGCAATCACCCAGGGAATATTCCTGGGTACTCACTCAGGGAATATTCCTGGGCAATCACTCAGGGAATATTCCTGGGTACTCAGGGAATATTCCTGTGTACTCACTCAGGAAATATTCCTGGGTACTCACTCAGGGAATATTCCTGGACAACCAGTCAGGGAATATTCCTGTGTACTCACTCAGGAAATATTCCTGGGCAATCACTCAGGGAATATTCCTGGGCAATCACCCAGGGAATATTCCTGGGTACTCACTCAGGGAATATTCCTGGGTACTCAGGGAATATTCCTGGGTACTCACTCAGGGAATATTCCTGTGTACTCACCCAGGGAATATTCCTGGGTACTCACTCAGGGAATATTCCTGGACAACCAGTCAGGGAATATTCCTGGGCAATCACCCAGGGAATATTCCTGGGTACTCAGGGAAACACAGGGAGCTCCTCTGGATGAAAGACTGGAAAGAAAAAGACTCTACATATCAAAAATATGGAAAATCTGATCTGCTCACAGCAGCAGCTGCCTTTGTGTTCTGCACCTGGAGCAGGAGAGGAGTGAGTTGTCCCTGTGATGCAGGAGGGGGCAGTGAGAGGAACAGAACAAACCCTGCAGGAACAGCCCTGCTCAGGGAGAAAGCTCAGGGTGACCCCTGCTCTGCCCTCTCTGTTCTTTCCCTTTCATTGTGTCAGTAAATCCAAACTCCAGCCAGGGTGAAAGCAGCACATCCCGGCCTCTGCGGGGCAGAATATCTTAATAATTACAAACAATTATTTATAATTACATATATTTATAATTATAAACGTAATTACACGGACCTAATTACCAATGCCTGGTGCAACTGTAACACAAATGTTTGGCTGGTGCAGTGGTGGCAGTGAAGGAGCTGCACTGAGGATGGGAATGTTCTGTCAGTGCTGATGCTGTGTGTGAATCCTGCAGGAGTGAGGGGGCTCTGGCATCTCCCAACCTTCATTTCTCACCTCCCACCTTTATTTCCCCTTGCAGAGACAGGCTGGAGCTGTGCTGTTGACCTCGAGGTGTCCTGCCCAGTGTTGGGGAAATGGTTTTGCCAAGGGTGACATCTTCCCCTGCACTCTGCTGTCCAAATCCATCCAAATCCAGCCCCACTCACCTGCCACCAGTCACTGGGGGCTGTTTGTGCCTCTCTGGAGCTCCTCTGCCACTCAGCCCAGGGTATTTTACTAAAGAATTCATTGGCACAATCCTGGTTTTTTGCCAAGAAAGCCCATCAAACCCCTGAAGCAGAAGAGGAGCCCTGAGAACACATCGTGGGTGGCTCAAAGGGACACGTGTGGCCTCTGGGCAGGGGGTAGCACAGGGGTGACAAAACTCCCAAAATCACAGCAAAAACATTCTGCTGGGGGCTGCAGACCTCATGGCTCTGAGGGTCTGCAAAAAACAAACCATGGAATTTACCTCTTTTGAGGAGAATTTTTTAAAAAAACCTAATCCCAGTGAGAACAAATGTCAAAATGCCACATGCTGGAGGACACAAAATTTGCCTTTTTTTCACAGAGCTCTTCAGAAACCACGACTTATTGAAATCAATACTTCACTGTCGGCTTTCACTTAAAGGCAGAAATTGAATGATCAGAAAAATCAGTGCAGACTCCTCCACTGTGCTCTTCCCTGGGTCAGTTTTGATCCAAAGCCTGTTTGACACGGGTGGACTGGGCTTCTCTCTCATCCAGAAACACCCTGTTAAAATCCATTTACACAGGAGTTGGCCTTCCTATCTGTCAGTCCTTCTGCCATGGGCTTGGCTGAGCCCTGTCTAAATGCCAGGACAGATCTGTAAAGTTCTTCAGCTTCCCCCCCTCGAGTCTGGGCAGGAACAATCGTGCCAGGTCATGCATGAAAGGTAAGTGACAAACTGCAGAGCTCTGCCATAAGTTTTCTGTTGTACTTCAGGTTTTTTCTCTTTTTTTTTGGTTTGTTTTTTAACATCTTCCCTCAGGCCTGTGTTGATACAGAAAAAACACGCCACAGTAAAAGGAAGAGAAAAACAGGGGAAGAGTGGGAAATGGTTTCTACCTTCTCTTCACTTCAGCACAAGAGAAGTTTATATGAAAGCTACGTGTGACATAAAAATATATCCCCAGAATCACAGAAAACCTGTAAATCTGACTTTTTTACTGGAAATTATGAGTTCTCTGACTCTTTTGCTGGAAATTATGAGTTCTCTTTCCTAACCAGAAAACTTACAGGTGCCACACAAACAGAAAATGCTTCCAGATTGTGTCTGGGAAGGAAATTATGTCATTAAAAACGGTGCTTTGTTAAAAATCCCTAAAAAAACAGACAGGAAAAGCCTGTTCAAAAAGCCTGGAAGAAGAGGCAGGGAAAGGAAAATGAAAACAAAGTGGTCAGGTAACCAGAGCAAAGAGCAGGCTGAGAGCACCAGTGAAGGTACCTGAACTGGACATTGCTCAGCCTGGATTTGGGTAAAAATTAATTGCAATTTTCCATGTCCATGAGCCCCAGGTGAATTCTTTGCTGTGGCCACCACCCAAAGTGGTGAAAGAAGCAGAGATTTAAATGGATTTTAGTCACATTGCCAGGCCCAAGAGGGGCCATGATCAGGGGACAGGACCAGAGAGCAGCCACAGAGGTGCAATCCAGGTGTGAATATTCCACACACAGATACAGAAATTACTTTCCCCTGAACCCCCAGGTCCCTCTCTGACTTTCATCTCCTATTGCTAGAGCTACAAAAGGATGAGTTAACGTGAAGAACAGATTTAATTTCTTAATTAATGCACAATTTCTCTTTGTACTGCTCTTCTCTGGAGACCCTTCCTCCCCCATCCATCCAAACCAAACAGGGACACTGCAAACCAGATGTGATGTCACATTTCTGCCCCAGCAGAACACAGGTCCTGTGCAACATTTGCATCCCAGGCATCCCTCCTGCAGGTGCTGCACTGTGCTTTTATTCTGTGTGCAATCAGCACTGAAGGCTGAATAGATTTTGCTTTTATTTTCTATAAGAGGCTCATGCTCCCTCTCTTCTTTTAAGTTTTTCTTTGTAGTGGCTTCTCAGCTGACATCACGTGGATTTTTTTTTTCCCAATGTTTGTGCTGCAGGTGCACTTTGGAGGCTGTGCTAGGACAGCTGTCATCTCCTCCTCTGCAGCTTCACTTCCTATTTCATCCTGAAACCTTCAAATCATTTCTTGCTTTGATGTCCCACTTCTGTGGCAAAGGATGGTTTGGTGAAGTTTTGGTTGGGGTTCTGAGTTAGGGAGCTGGGAAGGGATGAGATGCTCTACTAAAATTCCTTTTCAGGAAAAACTGCTTTTCAGGATGCCTTCTGTTTCTTTTCCTTATTTCTCTTCCTGCCTGTCAGTCTCATCTCAGCCTTCTTTATTTAGAATCACCTTCAGGTACTGCAGGCTTTTCCCTGAGCTTGCTGCAGCTCTTCCTGAACTCCCAGTGACAGACAGAGAAGGAATTATTTGAGAGACAGGCAGCAGCAGCCCGCTCCAGGATCTCTCCAGTCTCCCTAGACAGGATCCCTGACTCACACAAGGTCAGCAGCCTTCTCCAAGGAGCCACACTCCTGTACAAAACCATCTGTGCACTCCTCAAATGGGCCAAAGCTTGGAGGCATCTTCTGACAAGAATTAAGGGGATCAAAGTTGGCAATAAGATGTTTTTTTTCCTCAGCAGAGCTGGTTACATGAGATGAAAATATCAATAATAACATACGGCGATGAAACAAGCCACACTGTGGAGTTTGTGGGGAACAGAAGGGCCCAGCAAATGGCTGTCTGGGAGACTTCAAACTCACCAGCAGCACTGCAAACAACAAACAAGCTGGGCCTTCAACAGCTCCAGTGGCATGGGATGCACAGCCAGAACTGGGGAACATCTGAGGGTTTTTACTTTGTTAAATAACAGCACAAAGGAGAAGCCTCTCAGGGTCTCAGCTCCCCACAGCACCATGTTTGTGGAATGAGGATCCAGCTCTGGGTTTCTGCCAGTGTTGCCTGTCCCAAAGAGCCCCAAAACCACTCCTGGTGCTCTGCAGGAGCAGGGGGGGCTCTGGGGGTGCTGCAGGATGGGCTGGAAGGAGACACAACCTTGCTCTAAGGAGACAGGATTTGCAGCTGCTCTTTCCCTGCCACCCTTTCTTTCCTTCACTTTGCCCCTACTTTTTGTACTCAGATCCTGATCTTCACTTGGCAATTTTGAAAACATTTGCCTGGCATTTGTAGTGCACAAAATGTGCTTAAAAACACAGCAATGAAGCATGTACTCCAAGGAAGGGTTTTCTCATTTCACTCCCATAATCTCTCACTCCAAACTCACTGCAGGTTGGGGAAATCTAAAAGTCTCCAGCTTCTGGGTGGCAGGAGCTATTTGAGCCTGCAGATTTCCAGTATGGGTGTTTTGAAATCTTTTTATTTGTGGGGTGGCAATAAAAGATGTGGAGTGAAAAATCTCCCCTGGCAACGTGTACTCTTGAAAGGCCCTTTCAGAACAAACATCCCAGCAGTAAGAAACACTTCAGCACTCCGTGTTCCCATCTTCCCCTTCCTTCCCTCTCCACCTCCCCAGCCCGTGCTCTTTGCATTGGAATAATAAATTTCTTTGTGCCCCATCTCACAGGAGTGTTTCACATCGCCTCCTTGGCTGGGGGAGACCTGGCAATCACAGGTTATATTTTCTCACACAGCACTGCAAGTGTTTTGAGTTTCTTTGCAGTGTTATCAGCTGGACACGTAACATTCAGTTTTGGGGAAAGAGAAAAATAAAAAAAAGGAGTGTTGTATTCTGCAATGCTGATTGCATCAAATGGCAACTAGATTGTGAGACAGTAATCATGCTGAGCTCGGGCGATTAAAAACTCACTTGGAAAATTGGTGCTTGCTGAGCCTTTATGGAAAGAAATGAATTAAGGAGGGAAACAATAAGGAAGGGCATACATTAATTCAGCTCTGCAGTGCATAATGCTGATTGTAAGAGATCTAAGGAAGAACTGTGTGTCTTAAGGATTTCCTCTCATGTTTTCAGAAGGAAACCCGAGAGCCACCGGAGAGGGACTGCAAATTAAATCCTGACAGCAATCTCAGGAGCAGCAATTGGAAAAGAGCAAATAAATAAACGACATAAATAGGAGCCAGCATTTCCTGCTGGGAACTCCTCTGCTGTGACAATGCCTCTGACCCAAAGGAGTCCCTCCCTGGCAATCCCGCAGGGCAATCCCCGTCCCTTTATTTGGGTGCTGCTGCCCCGCCCGCAGCGCTGTTTGCACAAGGAGCTCAGCACAGCCTCAGCTCCCTCGATGTCTGAGCTGCAGCCAGCCCCGGGGAGCTGCTGCACAGCTGGCACAGCTGCAGGGTGGGCACTCACCTGTACCTGCAGGGCCGGGCACACCGCGGGTGCACATCAATAATCCACACAAATAAACGTCCAGCCCCGTGCCAGTGAGGGAAATCACTAGCCCACACAAATAAACGCCCAGACACGTGCCAGGGTGATGGAAATCAGTAATCAGACATGTGAGGGAAATGCTCATTTCACAGCCTGGCACTTGCACCAGCTCAGGTCTCTCTGCTCGTTATTCCCCTCTGCCTCCCAAGGGATTTTGGGCCAGGCTTGTGTTTGAGGGAGATTTCCACCCTACAGCCCAGCAGGTTCCACATCCACACCCTGGATGCACCTGCACTTTCTGCCTCCCAAGGGATTTTGGGCCAGGCTTGTGTTTGAGGGAGATTTCCATCCTGCAGCCCAGCAGGTTCCACATCCACACCCTGGATGCACCAGCACTTTCTGCCTCCCCCTTTGCTGCCACACTCTGCTTTTGTACCCTGGGCTTGGTTGGGAATCTACACTACCATATCTTTAAATGAAATCAAGCCTTTGCCACCCCGTTGTGAACAATGAAACGTTTGTTCCCGTTGTGAACATCTGCACCAAATGTGGAATAAAAGTGCTGATCAGCTGCCTGGAGCACCAAGGTGACTGTGAGGTTGCTGCTGTTTTTCAGGGCCTGGGCTCCAGGAGATGGCACTGCCAGAGGCAGGGCTGGGAGCTGAGTGCTCTAACCGAGCACAAGCACCATGCCTATTTGTTCTAAAATTGTGGAGCACTTCCACTGCTTTTCCTCAGGAGAAATTCATCAAAGGGGTAAAACTCAACAACTTAATATTAACAAAAAGTGATTAATTTTCACAGTGGATTCGGTGGAAAGCTGCTCAATTCCCCAGCCAAGTGTCACAGAGTTCCAAGTCTGCCCCTCAACTTCTTGTTGGATAGATGCAAATTTTAAAGTTTAATCAATGCTGAACACTTCTGATATTTTTAAGGATATACCTGGACCATTCTCCAGTAGCCTGGCACGACTCACAAAAACAACTCTGGCAATTCAAGAAGTCTTAGATGTGGGAGTAAATGCCTTGGTACAGTGCCATGAGTATAAATCAGCCCTTAATAATTGACAACACAAAACAAAATGCTAAATCCTGACATTTAATTAACCATTGAAGCCACTGCTCAGACTGAAGCTGAGGGACCCTCTCCCTAGAGTGTGTAATTAATTGGAAGAAGAGAAAAACCACACCCCAGTGCAACTCTTCCATCCTTCAGGCAAACGGAAAAAGAAATCCATTTATATCTTCACTTTGTTCTTTCATCCTCATTTAATGAGTTGCCTCATTCAATAATCCAGCATTAAATACTATTCTTTAAGGCTGACTTTTCCCCATTTCCCTCACAATCTCAGATACACCCCAATCCTTTGTGTTAATTCTCCTCCTGTCCCTGATCCTATGAAGAACACCAAAGTTGTTTTCACTCTGAATTCAAGTTCCATATAAAGAGAATGCAAAAATACAAATAATTAAGAACCTAGCAAGAAAAAGCCTCCCTTTGCCCACAGAGGAGAAAGGGAGCTGGCTACTGTCAACAGTAGGTGCTTCTTCTGTCAGATAAATTAACTGTACTTCAGACTGATGGTGCCGTGTCAGCCTCCTCATCTCCATCTCCAACTCCAGTTCTGTATCTCAGGGGAGTGCATCTCAGAACACGTTACTGAAACACAGCTGTGGGTGAGCTAAACCACAAAAACAAGCACCCAACTGCCTCCAAACCCCAACTGTGACCCACAGGAGCTGGGGGAGGGCAAAGCTTTGGCTGCTGCCAGTGCAAATAGTAGCAAACAGCTGCTGAGTTCTCTGCAAAGGAAGGCACCTGTGTGACTTTTACACCACAGCCACACAGATTTTGAGATTCAGGAGGCTGAAAATGACTCCTTTATTTCTGGGATGTGTCTCCCTTTTATACTATTCTACACAGACCAGTTGGATTGGGGACACAAAGACAAACCTCTTCACTCACATTGCTCAGAGCAGAGGGACAGCAAGGAGAAGTCCCTCCTAGGGAAAGAAATGAATAACAAAGGTACAGTTACAAAAACATTTCTCCTGTTTACAGAAAATTCCCTGGGAAAAGTATTTCAGCAAACCAAAACACCTCAGGCACAAACCAGGGCTACAGCTGTGGGTGGGTTCAGTGCTGGGGGCATCACTCTGATTTTTTCAGCCTTCTGATGTTTACATTTTGTACTGGAGTTTTCTCACTCATGTAACATAAACAAAAAGTGATGTTTTGCAAACTGTGCATTCCTTCCTGGGGGAAGGACAAATTGATGAACTTCTGGTTTGACCAGTGGAGTCACAGAGGTGTCAACCTCATGGCCTAATCACTGATCAAACCCCAAAACCTCTTTAAATCCTAAACCCAAAATAAACTTCCTTCTTTTGTGCCCTGACACTGACTGTATGAGTGTTATAAATGCATATTATAAAGTTGGCTTTTCACAAGGTGTGTGCACTATATGATTAATAACGTTGTAGTAAGGATATAAGTTTTTATTTCTGCTATTAGTAAAGAAAATTAGGCATAGTGGTAGCAGTTGATAGAGGGTGCTTAAACTGTCTGTTTGGTGGGGATAACATCCAGTGAACACGTAGAGAAGACCCTGCTATTGATATACCAACTATCAGCATCTCCCATCTGAAGAAAGGAGGGACCAAGGCCCAGGCTGGAGGTGATAATGAAGACACAGCCAAGAAACACACGTGCTCTAAAAAGGCAAACCCAAGGAGTGGCCATGCAAAAGAGTTCCTGGAACATGGAAAATAGTTTGTGGAAAAATATGAATATTCAACAGATTGATACCACAGAAAGGGTGTTTAAAGAATGTCTCTGATACAGCAGGGTGTGGACTTGGCTAAATGCCAACTCACCCCCGCACTTTGCTTTTTTCTATCTCCTAATTGTCTTATTTTCTATTACACCTATTTCTTAAAATTTACATAGAAAGTGATCCTCGTTTTCCACCGTGAGTGTCCTTCTTTTCGTGTCCGTCTGGTGACACTGGGGGTGCATTTTCACACCTGTGGCTCAGGGTGGGATGCTGTGCCACTCCTGTGCTGCCCCGATGTTGGGGAAGATGAATCAGGGAAACCTTATAAATATGATTGCTTAGCAAAAGATTCTGAAAATATGAAACCTATAATCGAAATAGAAATGAAAGCTTGCTTTGAGTTGTAGGATACTGAGCCTTAGTTACTATATAACCTGAAAACAATAGTCTAGCCAGCTGAAGGAGAATCCCTCTTGATTGAACAATACCCTTCTGCTGACTAAGGAATCCAAAGGTCAATGTAGCAAAAGAGAATAGTCTAAAGAGTAGTTTTTAGAGTTTAAAATATAACACAGTATGGTAATGTAGTAGTTCTTATAGGCTATATGTAGATTCTATAGGGTTTTGTGTCATGTACTGGTTGGTTAGTGTAAATTAGAATATTCAACACAAAAGGAGATAGAATGTACTGTAACAAAGACCTCGCGCTCTGACTCTCCTCCTCTCTTGCTCTCTCTCTGACTCTCCTCCTCTCTTGCTCTCTCTCTGACTCTCCTCCTCTTTGCTCTCTCTCTTAGCTCTCTTGCCCCTGCGCTCCAACCCCTGCCACCTCTCTTTAGCTCTCTTGCTCTCTCCTCTCTTACCTCTCACCCTCTTGTTCTCTCTCCCTCACTCCTTGGGACTTCCCTTCAGCCCAGGCTGGTGACTGAAGGCAAGGCCCTTTTTACCCACAACCCTTGCAATAAAACCACATGTTCTAGAATGTCTCAAGTTGGCAGAGTTCCCTCTCCCTGCCGTCCACGGATGCTCCTACACCCCAGCACCTTCCACAGCTCCCACAGCAGGGAAGGGCAGCAGATAGATGAAGGCTCTGCTCTCATCCCAGTGCTGACAGCTAATGGCTGCTTTAATTTTCACACCATCCTGCCCTCTGCACCGCCCCTGTCACTCCAGTGCCTGTCAAACACTTTAGCTGAGAGCACAGCACGGCCCCAGGGGTGCTGATGATGACGGGAATCTGAATTAATTTGCCCAGCCAGAATGATAGTTCAAGAGGGGTAAAAGCCTCGGAATCATGAGGTCCACATAGCTGCAATTAGAATATTTAAATGGCCAGCTAGGACAAAGTTTACACAGTAGAGTTTGTGTCCCACAGAACCTGGAGAAAAAGCCTGTAAAAGTTTGTCATTTTCTCCCCAACAACAGCCACTTATCACTGCCTTTGTTGAGCCTGGACTGAGTTGTTTATTTGCTCTCTGCATTTCTTAGCATAAAATATTCAGAGTTTATCCTAAGCAATGCCATGGCGTGGGTAATGATTGTTTCCCAGGGCTGGGATCCGTGCCCTTTGCATTTCTGCTCTCAGAGCAGCCAAATGCTAAGCCATAGAATTGTTTTCTTCCTCTGAAGTAGCAGCTGGTGCCTTGGAAGACACCATAAGCATCTCTGCCGAAATCTGTGTAATTGCACATGTCGGTGTGGTCTGTTCCCAACGAATCCTTCTCCCAGACAAAACACTGTTTTCCTCAAGCTGGCTTTGAAGACTGTGTGTGCTCAAAAATAGCTTCAGGAAGGCACACACATATATTTTGCTATAAACTGTGTACAACGTGTGCTGTATACAGAATATTAATTCCTCAATATGTGGTTTTGTGCGGTTGCCTTGCTGGCATCCTTATTGCTCTACATGGAGCTGGTTTGTGTGCAAATAGAACTCCAAACACAAAGTTTTAGCTTGGCAGAAGCCTGAGACAATATAGATTTCCACCTGTTGCTTAAAACACTCTTGTTTTCAGCTAAATCTTTAATATGCAGTGAGTGGCTGTGGTCCTCTGTTCTGATCATACTTTGTCAAGCTAGAAAACTAATTATCAGAATCTGGTGACCTGGATGTCAGAACCTCTGATATTTCAACAAAGAGCAAAATCCTTAATTCAACAGCAGACGTATTGTAGAGAGATCTGATGTGCTCTCCTGCCCATCCCCAATGACTCATAAAGATGAACTTTGTATGGGGACAAAGAGAATGGGGGTTTTGTCCAAAATAACCAGAAATCGTAAGAAGCTCTGATTTATAAGTTTGATGAATTGCAAACAGCTCGATGATAATTCATTATTGCCCCAATTTAGGCATATTTGTCTAGAGATACAAAAGGCAAGATGTTAAACAAGACAACTCTTCCTTGCCAATAAATCCTCCTGGGACAGGAGTGTCCCTGTCATCACCATGGCACTGCTGAGACACAGACAGCATCATCTCAGAGCAGAGCAGGGAGGTAAACCACGACTCCTCAGTCCCAAAGAGACTCCTCAGCTCCCAACTGTAGCCCTGGTCTCGTGCCTGAGATGTTTTGGTTTTCTGAAATTCTTTTCTCAGGGAATTTTCTGTAAACAGGAGAAATGCTTTTGTAACTGTACCTTTGTTATTCATTCCTTTCCCTAGGAGGGACTTCTCCTTGCTGTCCCTCTGCTCTGAGCAATGTGAGTGAAGAGGTTTGTCTTTGTGTCCCCAATCCAACTGGTCTGTGTAGAATAGTATAAAAGGGAGACACATCCCAGAAATCAAGGAGTCATTTTCAGCCTTGTGAATCTCAGAGTTTGTGTCGTTGTGGTGTGAAACAGCATCACCCAACAATCCTCCTGTTGAGGAATGTTCCCTGCCATGAAGCTCCTGCCTGTGCCAGGCACCAGGGGAGTCATTATTGCAGGAGCTGTGCCCTGCACTGCAGAGTCCAGTCCCTGCCAGCTCCTGGGGACAGCTGGGCACTGCCCTGGGGCTGCTCACAGCCCTGGACCTGATGGCACTGACTCACTGGCACTAATCAGCTGAGATTAAAAGGATGGACAGGGAGAAGGACTCAGCAAATTAAACACTCACACTCCAAAAGCTTTTTCAGCCCCAGTCTGGCCCCTGCTCTGGGGGTCACGTCTCCCGGGCTGCCAGCCCTCAACCATTTCACTGAAGAAAAAGATCTCTTGGAAAATAAAATCCAGCTCAAAATTAATAGTGCAACAAGGCAAGTGGCACCAAAGTAAATCCATCATATAAACAAGCAGAGTGGATTTTCACAGCTTCCAGAAAGAGTTTGGCCTCCTGGAGGAAGGTAATTTCTGCCCGAGTGACCACAAAATAAAGCTGCTAGGGAATACAATGATAGGTACTCAAAAATATGATGGATGGAGGAACAAGATTAGCTCTGCTTTATGTACAAGTCCGTTACGTTTCTGATCACATACTTTAATGGCAAAGCAGCTGCAGAACTTGCAAATTACAAGCTCTGGCTTTGTTTGCAGAGCTGCTGCATAAATAGTTGTGTTTAACGACTCCGGGCAGGCGATTCTTTCTGTAGATTGTCCTAAGAATGGGCTGTGAGTCTGCAGCAAGGGATTGTTCTCGAAAATTCAGTGTCATCTAAACTGGAGAAGCTCAGTTTCCCTCCATTTCCCTGTTTGTTTTTTGCCCGTGGATCCTTGTAGCAGTTTTTGTGCTGGAGTTGGAGATCTCCGTGCCCAGGGCTGTTGGACAAGGTCCTCAGTCACTCATCTGCTTTGTCTGGAAGAGGGAAGAACTCTCTTCAGATTTAATCTATTTCAGCTATTACCTTTCCTGCCTTTGTTACACTGGTTTTTTTCTGCATGTTAGATAAAGCCTGGCTGGCTGCTGCCAGGAAAATTAGGTCTTCTATTGTTTTACCATTAATTACGGAGGGTTCAAGATAAGGTTTGTGTTCGAAAAAAGTAGAGGGCAGGAACGGTTAGAATTTTACTTTCATTATAATTAGACAGGAAATTATGAAAAGGTGAAAAATAATTCATTGAAGAGCTTTCCTCCAGCAAGATAAGAGGGAAGGCACATTGTGGCACAGATGGAGTTCACGGGGAATTATTGAACACCATTGTTCTCCTTGTGCCTGTGCTGGGCACGGGGAGCCTTTTCCTACTCCATGTGTGGGCAGAAATGGGCAGGGGGAGGCCCCTTTTCTCCTAAAAAAAAAAATAAAAATTAGGCTAAATTAGTCCACGGTGTAAGGCATTGAGTGACTGCAGGGATTAACTGGAACAATCAGTCACTTTCTGCGAAACTTGCAAAGCACATGGAATTATGACTAATGGAAGGATGAATTAATTGGGCAGCTGTCTTGCTTTCAGTTTCTGAGATAAACATTTGGACTAAGAAGCTGTCCTCATTAGGATTTCTTCATTTGATGCTGATGGCGATGTTTACAACTGCCACGAAACTCCGGAGTTTTCAGAATTTTGCTTTTGTGTGGAATTACTGCAGTCCAGGCTTTTAAAGGCACTTTTGCAAAGGAGGGCATGAACCTTGCCTGCAGCTTCTGACTGAAGGCTGCCAAAACCCCTCAGGGTCCATTTCCTTCTGCAATAAACCTTCTGTAACCAACTTCTGCCAAGTTTCCACCATCCCTCTCTTTTCAACCCCGTGTATTTATTTAGGGTTTGCAGGAAAAGCAGGAGGACACAGGGAGAGGAGTCCAGGAAGAGAGGAGTCCGTGGCAAAAGACCACTGAGGTCAATGAGGTCAAAATGAAGATTTTGGCAATTCAGAGCCAATAGAAACTTTAGAAACCATTTAATGCGGGTGGAGGAGGGGAGAAGGATGAATTTTGCTCCTTGTTAGCAGATAAGGAAGCGAGATTCCAAGGGGAATGAGTGATTTCCCCACAGTCACACAGGAAATCAGCAAGAGATGTGGAAATTAATGCTGAGACGCATTTCAGCGCCTTAATCATAAAGCTAATCTTTTCCCTCGAATGCCAACAGCATTAAACGTTCCTTTTAAATAATGGAATAAGCATAAGACTTTCATTGACTTACAGGAATTTTTCCATCAAACTATTTTAGAGGGCAGCCAGTTGCAGGGGATGGGTTGGTCAGGATTAGGATTTATGGCCAAATCTAGGAATCGGGGATTGGGATGAACTAAAGAAAATTCAGATTCCTTTGAGAATCACATGCTGAAAATGCAAGGTGAAAAAAAAAAAAAAACAAAAAAAAAACAAAAACCAAAAAGCTAGGTGTGTTTAATTATATTTACCACTAATTAGGCAGGCTTTGGGAAAAAAAAGGGCTGAAATATTCACTCGTTGGGAAGCTGTTAAAGTGTTAGGCTGAGAATGGGGAAGATTCACATCTCTGGCACACAAATAAATCACTCGTTCACCTCTTATCTCTCTGCCTATCTCTGAGCAGCACCAGGTCGCTGCCCAGAGAAACACATTTTGTATAAACACCTAAGAGCCCAGGTGGAAGCCTGTTTTTATTTAATCTAGCTTCAATTTGCTGTCTCGACTGAAAATAACGATGTTAAAGCAGTGATCAAAGAATCGTCTCATTAATTGGCTATTAAATCATTAGCTATTAAACAGAAATAAAAGGTTCAGGATGCAACGCTCTATTCTGCCCAAAAGAATACGAACATGTCTCCAGTATCAAAGAAACAATAAAGGCAGAATTAACAGTGAAAAGAAGCTTAAGATAAGGCAATTAGATCCAAAATGCCTGACAACTCTCATTAGGGGGTTTAGCACTACAACCTATATGGAAAAGGCAACAGAAATTCAGAAGCAAAGTCAATATTGACTTTACCAAAGGGGCTTGTAAAGGGAATATGCATTTTTCTGAAAAAATACAGGCACATAAAGCCTGTGCTAAATTTTAACTCAGCTAATTAATTGTTATGGATTCAATCTTGCAACCAATACATATATTAACAGTTAAAAAATTATGCCTGAACAGCATTCGGTCTCGGTAATTTGTGACTGAAATCATGCAAGTATGCTGCAATTTTCACAAAAATAACATTGCTCCCAGTTTAGATCACCAGGATAAGGCAATATCAATTCAGCAAAGACCACACTCACACCTCTGGGGTTTGTTCATTGTGTCAAAATGTTTGAGAGACGGGTACCAGGTCTGGGAGAGGGTCCCAAGCACATTGCCCAAATAATTTCCTAAAACAGGCAAATGAAGGTCTGATTTATATCAAGTCACTACAGAAAAAACATTACAGTGTAAATCCTGTTTGGTTCAGTCCAGTATTCTCAAAGTACAGCGAGTCCTAGAAACTCAATTAATAAAAGTCCCCACATACCATCTTTTGGATCTGGTTTTCTGAAGTGCAAACATGAGACAGTCTCAGCAATATGTTGATGATACACAACTTGATGCTTGAGTTTATAATATACAATTCATTGTTCATATTTATCAACTGATAAATAATAGTCACTAATCAGATAATAGCTGTGTGCTACACAGAGAAAAAACATAAAGAATAGCAACATTAATCAAGGCAGTCTTTTCCTTTAAGAATTAATTTAGTCATAAAGATATTCATCCATGTTCCTCTGGTAAGGACCTTCAAAGAAATTTGGTTTCCATAAAAAGAAAATGAGATTTTTCTTCTTTCCCTATCTGATACCTAAGGAAAAACATGGAACCCATAAATAATACCAAAAAACCCTACCTTATATAGAATTCTCTGTAGTCAATTTTGAAGTTCATTTGAAACAAGAACATCCCAAACCACATAATAAAACAAATTAATCTATTCAAGATATTCGAAAGCACCTCTTTTATGCCTAAAAATAATAATAATGAGCTAAAAGCTGAAAACCATGCAATGGTGTCAGAAGTCAGGCAGGCAGAGTCTTGATAAAATCACATTAACACAATTTTCATCGCAATGTCAGTGAGACAGAACCACTTGAACATAATATTAAAAAAAAATCCACTAAAANTCCACCCAAAGAAGAAGAGCCAAACAGTTTCCACCCAGATAAAAAGGAGCCACAAGTGTCACCAGACATCCAGTGTGCCCATGGGATGCCTGAAGGAAGACTGGACCCATGTCTGGATCCTTTTCTCTACAGGACCATCTCTACTTCCAACAGGACCACATCTGCCACTCCAGGAGGGTTTACTTTTGGACTGTTTCCAACACCCTGACCAACAGGGGGTCAGGTTGTATTCTGGCTCTGTCAATGGTCTTTTGTATCATTGCATTTATTTTATTTTACTTCTTTTTTTTTCTTCCTATTAAATTGCATTTCTGACCTGGATTCTCTCACTGGTTTTGCTTTCAAACCACCACAGGAATAAAACACATAAACTGCATTTTGAGCTGATGTGGGTGTTGCTTTGATGTTTTTCAGCCTTCTGATGTTTGCATTTTGGTAGTGGAGTTTCTCACAGATTTTCATGTAAACAGAGTGATGTTATTATAACTGTCCTTCTTGTTTTTAATTCCTCTCTTGAGGAGGGACAATTGATGGACTTCTAGTTTGACCAGTGTGGTTAGAGAGGTGGCACCCTCATCCCCCAATCCATGGTCACTGTCTAAAATCTACATAAACAGAAAGAAAGAAATAAACTTCCCTCTCTTTTTACCCTGACAACTTGACTCTGTGTGTGTCATCCATTTCATGTCCTTGTAGTGGTTTGAAAGCAAAACGAGTGAAAGGCTCCAAGTCAGAAATACAATTTAATAATAAGAAAAAAAAAAGTAAAATAAAATAAATGTAATAATACAAAAGACCACTGACATAGTCAGAATACAACCTGAGCAGGGTGATGGAAGCAGTCCAGATGAGGGGGTCTTCCTGAAGCAGTGATCCTGTAGAAAGGTCTGGTAGCTCTGGTCCTCTGGCAATCCAGTGGGGAAGGGCCCCTGTACTGTCCCAAATCCCAGATTATATCCAGGGGAGAATGCTTGGCTCCTCCCCCTGGGTGGAGCATCTCACAATGGGATGATGAGTCATGCAGAGGGTCCTTGATGGCCCATGAAAGAGAGAGAGCTCCCGGAGGGAGTTATCTATGAGCTTTGCAGCAGGCATTTGGTGGGCCATTAACAGAAGACACATTAACAGAAGAGGCCCTGGGAGAGCACTGCTTCAGCAATTGGATTCAACAGTTCATGAAGACGGTGATAGAATACTTTGTGCATGTTTTATACTGCAACCCAGGACAGTCCTATAGCAACACGTGGGTGCCTCACCTTTACAATGTCCTCGTCGGCGGATCTGCACTCGGCGGAGTCCGACACGTCGACCACGGAGCCGTCCTCCTGCACGGCCACCACCTTGACTGGCACTGACACCATCCTGCCCGTGAGGATGGCTGTGTTGAGGATCTCTGTGTCCTGGGTGCACACACAAACACAGGGAGGGCGTTAGGGGAGCACAACACCACGAGAATGTCACCGGGGTGGTGACAGGGACAGGCACAGGGGTGGGCAACCTCCCTTGCACACACCCTTGGGGCTCCCAGCAATGCTTTAGCAACTTTCTGAGCCAAGAGTTGCATCAGGACCACCAAGTCCCAGTTTTGGCAAAAACCAGGGAGATACAGATTTAGATTTAGATATAGATGATATAGATATAGATATATAGATATAAATAGATATAGATATAGATATAAATAGATATAGATATAGATATAGATATAAATAGATATAGATATAGATATAGATATAGATATAGATATAGATATAGATATAGATATACATATACATATACATATACATATACATATACATATAGATGATATAGATGATATAGATGATATAGATGATATAGATGATATAGATATAGATAACTGGGAGATATATTCACTATCATTTGCTCTGGCTGCTGGCTAGGTAGATTTACTCCTCTTGAGCCCATGTTCAGGTTTGGCTGAGGGCAATGGAACCTGTAAGCACAGCCCTGCCCAGTAGGATCTCCAGGGCATCAGCAACTCCTCCCACTCCTTTGTCCCAGATCATGCCAGGTTTGGGAGGTGATTATCTGTCAGATTATGCCCTTTTCTGACGCAGAGATGGGGCTCCTGAGAGGTGTTTTAAAGACTTTTATTCCATTTTCAGTCTCATGTGAAGGGTGAGTCTGTACAGATGTTACAATTCACCCCACCACAATCAGAAACCAAAATATTTCCTAATTACAATCCATTATAAGCGTTTTTTGGCCTATCAGCTTTTGCCACACAATGCTGTTAATGTCTTAAAGCCAATCATCTAAAATTACCCCTCATGGGTCCTCCTACAATGCAACTTTCATAGTTTTATTTCTCAAAAATATCTGGTCTGTCTGCAAGGCCATCCTTTGAAACTTGTTTCCAGTTCTCCTTCTCTCTCAGCAATGTCTGTCCTATCCCATGGCCTTTCTCAGTCAGCACACTCTATCTCAGAGTTTGCACACAGATGGACAAGCCTGTGTGAGCCTTCTGCCAGGCTTTGGGAATTCCCTACAAATCCATTTCCCACAATTATCCACCTTTACAACAGCATTCCTTCCTTCCTGTTCCACCTAACTCTGCTGTGAGCTGACCGTTTATCTCCATAAATACATCAGGAGAAAAACTATTCATCCACATACAATTTTTTCAGTCTTTCCCCATCAAAATCCCACCTAGAGACACTTAAGCACATTTATCTGTAATCCTGATGAATTCACAGTGCTGACACTCTAATGACTCCATTAACACAGCCTTTCTCTGTGTCTCTGTGGCTGCAGGTTGATTAATTACTCCAAGTGAGTGGCTACAGAGGCCCCTGGCTGGCATAGGCAGGTGCAGGCTGGAGGGGAGCAGCCTCTGCAGAAGCAGAGCTGCCTGCCAGCCCAAAAGTTGACACACAAATAGGGTAAGGAATGATCTGGGATTTCTCAGGGATCCATTCCGGCCCTCTCCAAAAGCCTGCAATAGGAAATACTGCTCTGAATCAATCCCCTTTTTCATTTTTCAACTTCCATAAAACTAATTGCTTGCCAGTTTTGAGGGGGGGAAATAAAAAAAAAGTTGCTTCGAACTAATCTAACTTTAAATTCCATTATTAGAATTGATGGAAGGAGGAATGGATTTTAGTGAAAAGTTTGATGGCAGCTTGCATAGGGAGATATATTCACTATCATTTGCTCTGGCTGCTGGCTAGATTGATAGAGAATAATGGGCATTGACCACGAGCTAAGGACAGCTGGAGAAGACCAATAAATACTTGCAACTAAGACGTATTATTAATCAATATTCAGAACCTTCTACAAAAAGCGCCCTGAATTAAATGAGCTGCAGCACTAATACCAGCAGTGCCACCTCCCTCTGAGAGCCCAGGAGATGTTTATGGGCATGCCAGAAAGGCATCGAGCACACACTCCAGTCCATTTCTGATCAGAACAGCACCAAAAGGACCTGCTCAGCTTCACACTCAGACTTCAATGGGATTTTTTTTAAGAGTCATCCTGAGCAGAGATGCTTTTTGGGAATAACACCTCAGGAAATAAGTGCAGGCTTGGTTCTGTTCTCTGCGAGGCACAAACCAGATGTTTTACACAGTTAATGACTGTCTGGTTTTTGTTTCTGCTGAATGGGCTCATTTATAACCAGCTGCCAGCCAGGAGAGAGGGGCACTGGCAAAGAGAGAAGTATGTGACAGAAGTGGAAGTGTGAAAAAAAACCTGAAAATCCTTTACAAAGACTGAGATTTGAACAAGGCTGAGGAAAAAAATACACTGCCAGGTGAAAGAAAGCACTTAGGTGCACCTCAGGTGAAAAAAGGTTTTATAAGACAGACAAAGAGAAACTGAAGGTAATTCATCCACAAGTCAGAGAAAAGGTAGTTAGCTTTCACCAGTGCAAATATCCCATCTCTCCTCAGCCCTCAAATATCAGGTATTTTATGAAGACCTGGTGCTCCTGTGTCAAATGGCTCGTGAAGAGCAGTTCTCTGATATTCTCCAACAACAGATGGCTTTCTTCAGTGCATCTGGGGAAAATCTGTTTTGGCCAAGGTCACAAACAATGAGCACACAACAAATTCCACTCCCAAACTCTCTGTTAGCACAGCTGCCAGCTCCTCCAGGTCAGGCAGCAGTGCTTGTGTGCAACCACAGCCTGATCCAAAGCACCCCCAAGTCAGGGATTAAAGGGTTCCCTGGATCTGGGAGGAATTGGAACCAGCTCCTCCACAGGCCTGATCCATTTCTCCTTTGTTTGTTGTGCTGTTTGCTCTATCACCCAGGCATTGACCATCCTGTGGGGCAGAGCACAAACAAACCTCCAGCCTCCTTTGAAATCCAAGTGCTCTTTATCTGCCAAATCTGCAGTCAGGCTTTGATGCACCCAAGGACCATGTGAAGTTTATAAAGGCATTTGCATTCCTTTCCTAAACTCCCATTTGTGGGCCTGAGAGATTTTAGCCTGCTAGCAGCTGCTAACTTTTTCCCAAGGAAAAATTTCTTAAAAAAGTTTTTTTTTTCAGAATAATCTTAGCAAACAACTATGTTTTTTTAAAACAATCTTTCTCCAGGTGGTGTTTTGCTGTTTCTCCGGTTTAACCAATGGCATTAGAGAGGTGCTGTTTCCATTCACCAACCATGTCAAGTCTGTATTGGAACACCTTATAAAAGGTAGTAAGAATTAGACAATAAAGCCTTTTTTCTGTGCTCTTTGCCTTCTGAAATACTTGGAGTCTTTCTTTCGTGTCCTACAGCAACACCTGGTGAAGGGGAGCATGAGACAAGAACAAGCACCAGAACTATCCTGAACTTTCCCTTTTTCCCAGCACATACAGGACCCATTGTGCTAATTAGCTGGTGCAGCCCCACAAACCCTGCACTTCACTGGTAAGCAATTCCACCAGAGAAATCAATATTTCTGATGCCTGCAGTAAGTGTTACACAAATATAATAGGCTGTGTAAAAGCCTTTTTAAGAGCTGGCTATTTATAGACTGCAAAAATATATTTCCTCTGAGGGAGAAATGTGAACTAATTGACTGTCCAGGAGATTTATAAACAGACTTTTTAGTGCTTCTTCAACAAGTCACAACATTTCATCTGAATTCTGTAAAGCTCTGTTTCCATTTCCATGGTTGGGTTTACTGCAGGAAAAGAGCCACTGAACTTCAGCTCCCTGTGCTGGTGATCACTGCCAGCACCTGGAATGCACAGAGGGGTCACTGTGATGATTTATAGGGGAAGATCCTCCCAGTGAAACATCAGCAACAGCACCCAGGGACCACCAGCAGCATCCCCTGACTGTGGGCACTGCAAGGTCCCTGCTGAAAAACTGGAAAAAGGGAAAAACCTTTCCCGTTTCTTTTGTTGAGATTTTCAGCTGTCAGATCATGACCAACTCCTTCAGCCTGGGTGGAAGCTACAAATTCATATCACAGCCTCCATCGCTGAATAAAAATAATAATGTGTGTGTTTATCTGCAGCTCTCTCCGTACCTGAATGCATTAGCACTTCAGCAGAGCTCTTCTTAATTACAACTGTAACCTGCTAATAGCATTTCTTTGTTGTCTGAAGGAATCTACTTCTTATGCAGCCCAGGCTAAATTAAAATTTAATACAACATCAGGTCGCAACAGAACTAGGAAGCAAATGACAGCTGTTTAATTAAAACCTAAAGCTGATTAGATGGCACTACTGAGAGAAATACTCAAGAGGAAGAGCCGAAAACTACTGGAACTCAAGGCTGGGATAATGGCTTTATTTAAATATGAATAAAGGCTGCACACAGCCGTAGTAAATGTTTGACAACTAGTGGGTTTGGACAAACGGGGAGGAAAAGTGAATGGGAGATGTGTCAGGAGTCATGAGGGAACTCTGACTGCAAACTGCTGTTCCCTGTGCTTGGAACAGGAGCTGGGATTACTGAGGATGACTCCCATGGGCAGGCACAAACCAGCTGAGGAACTCCAGGCACAAAATTCCCAGTAATTTAAACTTTAAACACCACCAGAGTGACCTAAACGCTCCTCAGACAGGTGACTCCGGGGCAGCTCACCCAGCTCCCTTCAGCTGCCACCACGCAGCACTTTCACCCTCTTTTGGTTGAAAAATAAAGAGATGGGGAAATCCTTGATACATCTCACAAGAAAGCACCTCAGGAGCTGGACTCAGTTTACCTAATCCAGTAATGATATCTGGTAAATGGTTCAGTAGAGTTGCCCCATTCAATAATCCAGCATTCTATACTATTCTTTAAGGCTGGGTTTTCCCACTCCCATCAGAATCTCAGATACACCCCAATCCTACCTGTCAATTCTCCTGCTGTTCCTGGTCCTATAAAGAACACCAAACTAGTTTTCACTCCGAATTCCAGTTCCATATAACGAGAATGCAAAAATACAAATAATTAAAAACCTAGCAGGAAAAAGTCTCCCAATGGAGGCTGTGCCAGTGCCTGATCCCTGCCCCTGTGGGAGCAGCCAGCACCCTTCCCACAGTCTGGCAGTCCCTGCAGTGCCCCTGACAGGGATCATCCCTGTGATTAATGCACCAGCTGCCTGCGTTTTTCTAGAGGTTAACAAAACATGCTACAGTACACTAAACCCAATAAACACTCACTTGTAAATCAGGAGGGAAACCTAAAGCCAAGCCTATTCCCCTGACAAATGCTACAGTTAAATGCCTTTTGGCATTTAGCTGAAATGACTGTCTTTAGTGAGGGAGGCAGAGAGCTGGAACATTTGTCTGTAGAATTGCATTCCTTCATTATTATTTCTTTCCCCAGAGTGTAGCTCACAAAAATACATTTGTAATATTAGAAGGAGTCTTTCAGGAACCAGTTCTTCTGCCTGGAAACGGTGTTCTCTTAAAAAATGGAAATTACAGGGCAGATTGTGACGTGTAGGCCAGGCTAGGGGAGGGTTTTTTTATTTGATAAATTATTCACCACCTTTTGCTTCAGATCAAAGAGCAAGGCAATATAAATCCATTAAGCAAGCTTAATACATAAATTAGATGCTTTGCTGAAATTATTATAATCCACAGCAATTGTGTAGTTTTCCCCCCTCGTGGCTGAATGCTATTTTAGGTTTTCAATGCATATTAAT
>JANPWX010000416.1:89405-103811 GCA_024734555.1 Trochalopteron elliotii
CCCCTGCTCTGGCTGATTCCTCAGCCCAACCTTTTTCCTGGAATATCACTGCTGGGAGGGGTCAGTCTCAGCTATTTCCTTACCCTGCAAACATCATTCCAGTGCAGCCACTTGTGGAATCACCTAATTCCCAGATTCTCAGGTGTCAGCACGAGTCCCTCTGCCTTGCTCATACCTGTGGTCATTCCCACTCCCCTCCAACATTCCCCTGCTCTGGCTGATTCCTCAGCCCAACCTTTTTCCTGGAATATCACTGCTGGGAGGGGTCAGTCCTGACAGATGGACAACCACAAACACTGCAGCCTCTCGTGTCCGAGTTAAAGGTCATCCTCCATCTCCTCTGTTTACCTGCACAAAAGTTTTATTTCCTGTGGGGATCCTCAAGGAAGGTGCAGGTGTTCTGCAGGAGGAATGAATGCAGATTGAACCGTGCACAGAGGTTCCTAATCACTGCTTCTCAGTGAACAATGTAAGCAGCAGCCATTAGCCTAATTGAATATTATTCTAGATGTGGATCAGCGCTGCAGAAACAATTTGCTTTAGCAGAAAAAGGCACGATCCAGAGACTCCAAAGTAGAGCTTCATTTCAGAACTTGTCTTTTTGCCATGGAGACACTGAAGGAAGCTCTGATCTCAGCAGAGTGTACCTGGCACAAACAGCCAGCGGGAGAGGTAATTTTCTCTTGGAGTTTATGGAAACTAAAGCTGAGATTCACTCCATTTCATGGTTTTTACAAAGGAAATTCAGCTCATTTTGAGGTTTATGTAGGATGAATACACAAAACCTGCTGCTGAAGGTGAAAGCTGATTAGACACACAGAGGCTGTCATTTCTGTGACCTGAGGCAGTTTTGGGGTTTTTTTTCATAACTCAGAACAGATCTGCCCCCATTAAGCAAAGGTTCAGAACACAGCCTGGTGCACTCGGCAGAAGTAATTGCAACCTGTCAGGGAGACTCCACTGCACCTTCTGCACGAGGAAAAGCCCTTTCCTGAGCCTGGGCTCAGCTTATTTCCCCTGAGCACATCCTGTCCAAACCTGCTCTGTGACACCATCGCTCTCACCTGAGGCTGGAGGAGCTGGGGAGCAACAATTGTGTACCTGATTTTAAATGTCTGCAGAGGGGACAGACAGCAAGAGCTCCTGACTCGTGTTCCAGGACCTACACTGGGCCTAAAGTCAGCCCAAAAGCCTGGTGACTTCTGCCACTCATTCACACTGGAATTTATGCTGTCTTCAGAAACCTGTGCAGGATCTGAGCGTTCTCCTGACGCACTCAAGCCAGTCCTTCTCAACAGCAAGAGATTTTAAAGGGTATTTAGAGTTTCACAGTTCATTTAAAGATATTGGCTTTTTCCCTTTTTGTTCCAGAGAAACATAATCATGTTCTGACTTAATAAAATTGTGGCTCCCCTCTGACTGAAATCAAACAACATCTCCCTGCAAGTGGACACAAAATGGGCAGAGTTCTCCCCTCAAGAGCAGTGAGTGTACAAACTGACACACTAATGATTGTTTTCATGTGGCCATGAAATAATTAATCTGAATATTCCTCAAAGGCTTTGTTCTCTCCACAGAGAAGTCTAAGGAGGCCATGCCCTGCCATGGAACATAATTATCAGATCCACCTGAGTACCATCAGTAGTCAAAGATACAATTTTCTGGCTCTGCATGTTTGTCCCACAGGTTTAATAATATTTAACAACATCGAGGATGGCTGTTTTGAAAAGTTTCCTCCAGACTTCTCTAACTCATTTCCTACTCTTGACAATTCTTGGGTTGGAGGGAGGGTTTTCTAGAGGGAATTCTCTGCCACTGGTGCAGTGGGAGAGTTGGCAACTCCATGGCTTGAAAAGGCTTCAGTTTCACAAGTGCAGAACTGCAGGCATGGAAACGTAAGGTTGTGGATCACGTGAGTTCAGCACTGCAATCTGTGTGCTCATCTCCTTCCACCAGCCCTACCTGGGCACAAATCCATGTCCTTCTGTAATAACAGCTGTTTAATGCTATAGAAGGATGCACAAATTAATTACATCTTGTCTACACCACATCCCAACGTGCTGCAGGAGCATCAGCACGGGGGGAGTGGGGTTGGTTCTCCCCTGCTCTGGGCACAGGGACTTGCTCCCTTCAGCCATCCACAGTGGCTGTGGCTGAGGAAAATCGATTTATGAGCAGGAAAAGACCCATGGGAAAGCAGCCATAACACTGCAAAACCCTCTGAGATCTCCTGACAGGAGACAGCTGTCCAGCATTCACTGGACAGGGGGTCAGGAGAAGTTGATTTAATGTCTGACCCCTCAGCATGGTTCAAACACTGGTGTAAGTCCTGGCAAGAGCAGGATGCACATTAAGAATATTTTAAAAGTGCATTATGGAGTTTAAATAGAGGAATAGAGGTCTGTGAGATGCTCACATTCATTGTCCTGCAAAAGGAGGATTTCATTTTCTGAAGAACACAGATCTGGCAGGAAAGACCTGTGCCTTACCCAAAGAATTACTATTTTTCATTCTTGAAGACAGACTGTCTTATCTGCCAGGACCAGACTGCTGTACTTACTTCCTTCACCTATTTAGCCAATTTCACGGCTTTCACTGGGCTCCTTTGGGATGTGAAGTGCCACTCCCCCCTGCAGGGCTGGCTCCTGTGAGTGCTCTCCTCTCCCCAGAGCCTGCAGGGAGTGATTCATTCCCCGCCACTCCACGGCCAGGACAGCACCACGGACACTTGGGGAGATTTATCTCCCTCCATTGCCTATTAAAGGACTCAGACGTCTCTTTATACTTGAAGTCAACAGTTAAGGGAGAGAATTTCTATCCCTCCATAGCTTTCAAAACTATGACCAGTCAGTACCTATACACAGCTGTTGGTTCCTTCACTCCTGGCAGTTAAAATAATTTTTAAACCCCTGCACAATCCACGCAGTGACACACACTCACATATGATGCACCTTTTTTCTGCTCCACTTCATAAAGTTTCCTACTGCTGGATGGGATGCAGGGCAAATAAAAACAACAATCTGTAGCCAATGCAGCATCAGCCTTTTCTGTCCTTCCACTCAGAGCCTCCTGCTGCTGTGTTCCCTGATTTTTGGGAATATTCCCTGCACTGCCACTCCACCCAAATGAAGTAAGTGCTGCCTTTCACATCCTCAACCCTGAGCTTCTACTGAAACAAACACTGAGGAAGATCTCACCAAGCTGTGCTTGGCACTGCCTGGGAAGGCTTTTGGTTTGGAGAAAAAGAAATCAGCTTCCTGACAAAAATCAAAAAGTGTAAAGAAGACAACCTGGAAAATATTTTCTTTCGGAAAAAAAACCCTGAAATTAAAAAATGGGATTTTTTTTTTTTTTCAAATCAGAACAATTGATTTATTTGAGGTGAGTTTTTGAGAGTTTTCTGACTGATCTAAGGACTACTGGAGGATTTTTACTTCCTTCCTCTGCCTCTTCTTGGCTTGAGTTTTGTTCTCCACTTTAATTTGTGAGTCTGCTCACCTTGTGTGACGTTCCACCTTGTTCTGACATGCCCCGTGTCTGATTATTTCTTTTCCTGCTCAACTTTTACAAAGAACAACCTTTTTTTTTGTTCAAGTTCAGAACAAAATCCCTTTTTTGTTTTCATGATTGAATTTCTCAGGGAGCTCTTGTGCAGTGTATTTATTTCCTGCAGACTGGGACAATATCATCTGTGTTTCAAAAGCTGGGCTGCTGCTGTCAGAACATCAATATTTTTCCAGAGTCCATCAGCTTTTAGGAAACACAGTCCCTCAAATGAAAGAATGTGTTAAGAATCTGTGAGAAGGTAATAATAATAAAAAAAAGAGACTGACTGGAGGTAGTAACTATAATAAAGCCCAAACATCCACACAAATGTAAAACTGCTGTGAAATCAGCATCAAACTATTGAATTTTTCATCTTTTCCCATCTCTCTTCCATCTGCTCTAAGAATTAGATATAGAATGATTTATTTAAACTGGTGCTTTTAGTATCTAGTCTTTCCACAATACCTCCAAACCAGTTCTCAGCTCTGCCAAAGACAACAGGACAGTTATTTTCATTATACATCCAAAATAACTGAGGCAGAGGAAATCCCACCAGGCCAGTGACAGATGAGGAAAACAATTCCATATTCCCCAGTCCCAGGTCCATGCCTGTTCTGTGGTTACACTCAGACTTGCTGTCTTCAGGCTGTTGGCTCTATTATTAATTAAATAATATTAATAAAATAAATTAAAGAGCAATTTCCACACCTTTCCCACTAAGTGGCCTTTTTGCCTAACGAGTAAATGGGGATTTTATTGGCTGGTTCACTGAAATTCAGCCTTGCAGCAAAACAAATATCAGTGACTGCAAGGCAACACAGAGGGCTCCAAATGCAGCCACAGATGAAAGGAAAGGAAGAAATACAGAATCGTTTGCCACATTTCTTAAGTGGGAAATGATGATGGCACATGAGTTTATGATGCAGCTGCAGGAGTTCAAGGGGAAAATCACAGAATATCTCTTCATATGAAACTATTGCAAAATGTTCCCCTTGGAGGGGGCTCCCAGTGTCATCTCACAGGTGGTTTGAAATGGGGCAAGGGGGATGACATCAATGTTTCTCAGGAATAGAGAGTGAGAGAATTAATTGGATTTTAATGGAAGTATTCTGTAAACAGACAAAGGTCTTCCACTTATTCTATAAAGGCAAGGAGATAGCAAAATCACAGCACGTTGTCTTGATAAAGGGTTTTAACACTGGTGCCTTGTTCTTACACCTCAGCACCAAACCCAGACCAGGCTGGGATTCCAAGGTAGTTTTGATTTTTTGTAAACTATGTGAAAGAGTGGCTGACTTGGATTTCCAACAACTGACACCGAGGGATAGAAGGAAAGTGAAAAAGGACTTCTGTCTTTGCTTCCAAAGAATTGTCTTCACCATTAGCCTTTGGAAGTCATGAAGACACGATTTAAATTCAAACCTCCCAACCTGTGTTTTCAGAACCTGTTCCATTATGAGAAATGGGGAAAGTAACAATTTTCCAGGAAGATAAACTGGGTACAGCAAGAGAGGTAAAAGAGAATTACTCCATTTGTGTTGAAGGAATCAACTGCAAGAATTATCTGAGAGAAGGAAAGCCTCCCCCATTTCCCCAATGTGAGACACAAAAATACACACCCCGAGCTGCACAAAGAAATCAGGTCAGCCCTGTTGGACTGCTCAAATAAAAGGAATATTTGCTATTCTCCTCCATTAAGGAAATTTATCTCCCTTAAAATTGGCTACGTTAACCATTCCTTCTTTACTTTCCCTCTAAAAGCTGGCAGGTTTTCAGATGATGAGACGTTTATTTCTTCTCTTGCACCACCAATTTTCAAACTGTTGTCTGCTGTGAGGTGGGAGGAAGGGCAGGTCTGAGGCCACGTCCCTCCTGTCCTGCAGCTGATGGGGTGCCCTCAACTGCACCCTGCTCATGCTAAATGGACAGATGAGCACAGGAGAAGAGGCTTTTTTTTTTTTTCCAGAAAAAAAAGCACAGGCTGAAGAAAACATGTGCTTTTCTGGCGTTTTGACCACATTGTTTTAGCAAAGAGTTGACAAAGGTGGAAAAAGAGCTGCACTTAAAGGCCTCGGTAAACCTGACAGGAAATTCCAGCTGCAAAGTGCTTTCAGTTGGGAGCACCCCTGCACAATCACCAGGAGAAAAGAGCAAGTTCTCCTCACCTGCTGATAACGTGGCCAGAGTGTTCTGAGCCACCTGTAAATGTATCAATCTCTGAGGGTCCAGCCCTTGCAGATTGGCTTAAAATAAGTTTGGCCAGACTGCTCTTCAGAGGTGTTTTGTAAAGCAAAAGGTTAATAAATGAATAAATAAATGGTTCTGTGCCTGAGGTGTTTTGGGTTTCTGAAATTCTTTTCCCAGGGAATTTTCTGTAAACAGGAGAAATGTTTTTGTAACTGTACCTTTGTTATTCATTCCTTTCCCTAGGAGGGACTTCTCCTTGCTGTCCCTCTGCTCTGAGCAATGTGAGTGAAGAGGTTTGTCTTTGTGTCACCAACCCAACTGGTCTGTGTAGAACAGTATAAAAGGGAGAGACATCCCAAAAATCAAGGAGTCATTTTCAGCCTTCTGAATCTCAGAGTCTGTGTCATTGTGGTGTAAAACAGCGTCAAATGAAAAATAACAAAATATTACAGAAAACAAAAGAAAAGCCCTGCACAGGTGTCTGAGAAAACTTCTGACACCCTGCTAGAAACACTCCAAAAAGCTTCTTAGTTCCTTTGTGCTCCTTCCTAAATACTGAATGTTTTAGGAGGGACAATCTGCCCTGGTGCCAACAGGGAGAGGTTTGGGATTTGGAGAACCACAAGGTCCAACAGGCTCTTCTCTCTTGGCCCTGAGCCAATTACAATGAGAGGGGCACAGAACTTTCCAGTTAAACTTCCTAAAATGTCCAAAGGTAAACTGAAACTCCTTCTTTATACAGAGATGCCCACTCGGGGGTGGGGGATGATTTGCTACAACCTGCCACTTCTGAGCACTTTGGCTTCTTCCCTTCTTTTTCCCCACCTTGGAATATTTAGCCACGTCCTCCCCTCCTGGGGATATTTCACCCCCTTGGTGCTGAAAATGGCACAGATGTGGGGCAGTAATTTCTTACAGTTGGTTTTCAAAGTGTTCCTCCAAAAAGGGAGGCTCTTCCTGAACCAAATTAAACATGGTGATCTCAAAGTATCTCGTTTAAACTACTGCGTTTTCAATTCTTCCAGGCAACAGGAGTGATCTGGCAACGGATAAACTGGACCTTGAAATAAAAACCATGTTTCTGTATATCTTTGTTCCTTTGTTACCACGCAAGAATTATCCAAAAGCCCAGAAATTACTGCCAGAAGAATTACTCCTCTAACAAAAAGCAAAACAAGGTAATCAAACATTTCCCTCTGCCTTCTCCTGTGTAATTTCCAGTTTGTTTTCATGGCCAACATGATACAAAGTGGTCAGCCAGGACCAAGCCTCTGAAGTCACAGTAACTACATCAAACAGACCTTTCTATTTGTATTTAGTTTTTTGTCAAATGACACTGAAATTCAGCTGCCTGCCCACCAATTACACTCTCTCAAACGTGGCACTTCAGTGCTGCTTTTCCTCCTCTTGGTTAATGAAGGCAGTTGTGCAAGTTGTTGTTGATTTACTTGGGGATTTTTCTCCCAGCAGCGTTGCAATTAATTCTGGTACACAGAATCCAATGCAATCTGACCAAAGCTATTATGGAGAACAACCTGGAATAAAACTGCAAACTGCATTTCTTCCTAAAGACAGGTTGTGACAGGGGTGGGAGAGAAGGTGAGGGTTCCTGGTCAGGAAATGTTGGGCTGAGGAGCAGGAACAGTCTGGGAGATGCTGAGCAGGAGCATCTCTGAGGCAGCCAGGGCTGGCAGCAGCTCCCTCCTCTACATTTCTGCTTTGGTTTTGTTTGCTTTTTCTCCTTTCCTGGCCAAGAATCTCCAAAGCAGAGTTTCAGTCTAAAAAAGCCTGGCTCCAGCATGCACTGCAATCCAGTCTGGAGGGGAGTAAACCTATAATCTGGGAAAATCAAGGCAGAGGAAAAGACTTCAGACTCTATTCAGCATAGCTGTGTGCAGCTGCTGTAGTCTGTATTTCCCCAACTTCTGTGATAGCTCTTCCCACTTACTCTGCATGGTCTCTTGGGGTGAACAAAGCCAGAAACTCTGCATTTGACTGAAGAAACAGTGACATGAAGGGTGGGCTGGGATATGATATATAAAGATTTTACTATTTTTACATGTGCAGTGATATTTAGAAAGGTTGGGAATGATGTTTAGATCTTATTTATTTCTGGTCAAATGGGTTGCCAGAGGAGTTTTCTGACAGTGGCTGTCTACAGTTCCATGGTAGTGAATATACAGAAAATGTGTGAGGCCCTGGGATTTCATTCACAAAATTCTGCAAAATGAATTCATCTGAGGTGGGAGCTGCAGCCTTTTGTGTGTGTGTGATTTTCAGAGCACCACACCCCTGAGAACACCCCTCTCTCCAGGGCACAGTCTCACTGCAGATTGTTTGAGCATTACAACAACCTGTGTTAATTTTCCATCTTGTCCTCACCTCTGCAGCACCACAGGAAGGGGACCAATGTGTGACTTCAGCTGCTCCAAGGGAAGCCCCCATTTACCTCCCCAAGAGCCAGTGTCACTTTACAGGGAATTTTTCACTCCAAGTGTTCCGACAGGCCTTTCACCACTGACTGAAACTTTATATTCAATATTTTGTTCACGTGCCCACGAGGAACAGCACAAACATGATTATACACCGAGAAAGAATCCACAATGATTAATTGAGTAGATTAACCTCTGAAACACTTGGACAGCTGTTTCAACATGCTGTGGTTGAGGGCAATATGCTGAAACAGCTGTTCTGACACACAAGGTAAAATTGTCCGCTTTGTTTTGCAACGTGAACACTCAAGGCCTGTTTTGTGTCTTAGTGACTTTAACCCACACCTGGAGCCTTGCCAAGGTTCTGTATAACTTGCACACATTCCCTTTTTTCCCACCTTGTTAGCAGCTTCACCAATGTCAACCCATTTGCTCAGCAAAGGGCTCAGCAGCAGAGTCAAGTGTCTTTCTGTCATCTTTACACGGGATCTGCACTCCCAGGCTGCTCCCTGCAGCAAGATCCTCACCCAGTGCATGAATGAATTTGATCATTTTTTTGCATGTGGTTTTACAACAGCACGAGTATTCCTTAAATGGAAGGCATGTCCTGGTTCATGGAGCTTTCTCTCCTTGTTTCCAAGGCAACTCAATACACAGACACATGCAAACACACGTGCGTGCTATTAATATTCCTTCTGCATGGGGGAAATATCTTCATTTATCAATGAAACACTCAACAGCTTCTGTAGGAGTGAGAGACTCAGACAAACTTCTCACAGAGGAATTCACAGCAGGAAAACATTCAAGAAATTCTTGCCTTTCATTGTAGTCTCAGAGCACATGTTTTGGAAAGTTTTTGCATCAAGATCTCCTCCAGCTACATGAACACAGAACCCTGAGCCCACCTCGCCGTGTCCTTGGGCTACAGTCAAGCTCTTCCAAAGAGAAGGAAATAACCTGGGAGCTTGGTGAGCCACATTCATGTTCCTGGATTCCCTCTTATGAAGAAGAAGCTGACAAAACTAGTGACATTTTGTGCTTCAGGAGAGGTTCTGCAGCCTGGCCAGAGCTGAGACCTGACACTTGGCACTGGAGCACGGCTGAACCTGTTCCACGCCTCCGGATGAAACTCATTCCAGAACAAGTGAGGTCTGGGCACAGAAACGATTTGTCATGCTCAGCACTCCGTGCTAAATCACATTTATACCCTCTAATTCTCAATTGTAATCCTCTTTGAGATTGGCTTAATTGTTCTGCTTTTAAGGGCTGGGGGTCAGGTGCAGGCACTGAGTGCTGAGTGAAAGCTGCACAGGCTGTGTCTGCCTGATTCTGCTGCTTATCTGAGGAGGGAGATGTGACAAAGGAGGGAGGTGGCTGGAAATTGCAAGAGAAGCTTTCAAAGGAAGCACTTTGAACCCTTGTTGGCTCATTGTTGTTTCCATCTATCTGATTTTTCCCCTGGCATGGGAAAGGCCTGATGATTGCTGTCACTGCCTGGGAGGTTGGACTTGTCATTTCCACACTGTTTTGTAAGGTTTCAGAGCAATCAGACTGTGAACCAGATTTGGCTCTTGCCTGTCTAAATACCTCGTTAATGACAACAGAATCTGGTCTATCCTTAGGGGTCAAGTGCCATGTCCAAAATAAAGCCCTCTTGCCCAGAGCACCTCAGGGTATTTGCAATAATGCCAAAGCCCATGGAAATGCAAGCTCAGGGCAAGGCAAGTTCTTACTCAGATCTCCTTATCCCAGGTATGGATTTGAAGGGACATAAATGTGATTTACCTCCAGGCTTAACAGCCAGCAATTGTGCCGAAATGGGACTCTGCTCATACTGAATTCAGTTCAGTTTGGGGGCTGATTTAGAAACAGCTGGCTGTGATTTATGGTGTAGGGAATGCAGCAGAATTCCATTAACATCAGCAGAACACCTTTGCATTTCTCTGGGGAACCTGGACCTCTTTTCCATATGTGAATACAGGATGTTCCTCCTCCTCTGAGTAAGTATTTGAAGCTGTGCTTTACAGCTCTACTCTGGAAAGAGATTTGGGGTTTATGTCGCCTCTTGTTTGTAAATAAATTTTTAAAAAGAGGAAAATCTTCAGTGTCAGTGTCAAAATCTTTAGTGGATGTTATGAGAAATCCCTGACTTCAATGGGAACTCCACCATTCTGTACTAAAAAACAGTTTATGAACCCAATTCCCTCAATTCATACATTCTCTAACTTTTCAACATTGCTCCTATTAACTTGCACACCATGTAGCCTTAATGATTTTAGGTTACATTTATACTACCTGCTTCTATTTAGAAATGGTTTATAAGGGAGACTAATCAATATTTAATAGACATTTTAAGTGTGCAGCAGACACGAGCAGCATGTGTTAGAGAAGGTCAAAGGAACCTCAACAGCAGGGTTAGAAACACCTCTGAGCTCTGACTTGCAAATAATCCCCTGGGCCGACAGGATTCTGGAACAATATTAATAGCAATTATCCAGTTAGTAACAGTTTCATTAATAACTGAGCCTTTGTAAACTATTTTAAATGTAATGCAATTACACAGGGAAGCAATTCCTGTGGGGGGGATGTGACCTATTCCATGACAAGTTTCTCCCATTAGGGAGAAATGTGTGGGTTAGGGTTGAAATGCCACTTTTTCCCATGTTAATACTGCAACATTTCCATTGCAAACATCATCATTTTTTTTTGTTTTGTGTTATTTTGGGGTTTGGGCATTTCATCATCCATCCTTAGGGTTAAACTCTGCTTTAAGACACACAAATTCAAGTCTCCCAGGAGCCTAGAGCTGCTTGCTGTGTGTATCTATGTGTGTAGGAGGCCACAACTTCACCTTCTTATTTACAGAACCATTAATTAAATTACTGCCACTAAATATCAAATCAAATTGCATTAAGACAACGGTAAGCACACAGGAAGCCAGAATCAGGACTCATACGAGGGTTAATGGCAGCTGTACGTGGATGGGTTTTAATTCAGTCCCTGTAAGGCAGATCCCAAAGGATGCAGCTGACATCCACTAACCCAACACTTTATGCAAATATTCTCTCACAATGTCCTAGTTTTTGCACCATTTCCAATTGTTTGTGTGGGTTTCCTGCTATTTTCCTCTCCAGGCAAGTCACCTGGAGCGAGATGGAAGAGTTTTGTAAATGACAGTTTCTGATCAACTCAGGGCAGCCGAGAACCACAAAATTCCCAACTCACAATCAGCCCACAGGGCACAAGCTTCAATAACAAGTCCACCTGAAGTTATGGTTCTTCTACCTTATTTTCCATCTTTTTTCTAATTAGTTAAATTAATTAATTAAATTTTTTCCTAACAGTATTAGAGATTTCTGAAAAAAAAAGGAGAAAAAAATAGAGGTCAAGGGAATCTAAATCCATTTTCTTTTTTGTCACACTAGCCCACAGGGCACAAGTTTCAATAACAAATCCACCTGAAATTATGATTCTTCTACCTTATTTTCCATCTTTTTTCTAATTAGTTAATTAAAATAATTAATTTTTTTTCTAACAGTAATGGAGATTTCTGGGGGAAAAAAAAGAACGAATAGAAGTGAAGGGAATCTAAATCCCATTTTTCTTCATTGTCACACCCACAGAAGTGAGCACCAGCTCCAGCCAGCAAATCCCAGCAGCCACATCCCCCAGGCAGGGGGGAGATCCCTCACTGCAGAGATCCTGCATTGCCTGGGGAATGCAGGGAAATCTCCCCAAAAATGTTGATTTTTATGCCACAGAAATGAAGTGGGAGAACTCCCTGCACTCTGGGGAGCAGCAAACTGACACTGAGTACAACCACAGCCCTCCTCAAGGATGGAAAATCATCACTGAAATAGAAAATTCCTGCAGCAGGCTCCTTGTGGATTCTTGCTGTATTCTCAACTTAATGGTTTTCTTGAGGATTTTGCAGCAGAATTAAAAGAATAGTAATAATTGAAAAAAATGATGTTTGCTTATGTACTGATCAAACTAGCACAGAACTCTGTGTGCCTGTATTTTCAGCTGGAGGAAAAAAAACACTGAGAAGATTCAATATTTATGTAATGCTTTATGGAAGTTCAATAGAAAAATCCAATATAATTTCCCAATTAAAATCACCTGCTAGTTGACTTACATCCATTACTATTATCTCAAGCCACTGTATACTGAACCTATTCACACAATAGTGTTATGTGAACATGCATAGGTTAAAAATTAGTAATTACTGTCTAGACAATTCACTGTTAGCTATAGTTGAGTGAATATAATGAATAATTTATTTGATTAATTTTGCATTCCTTTTTCCTCTTTGTGAATTGATCATGACCATGGAAAACTTGAAAATGTGCTCATTTATCAGAGTTATTTTCTGTGAATAATTCTTAGCCTGAACATTTTTTCCACAAAACAAACTATTCTTACTTGTGGACTCAAATTCTCATTTGGGGATAGAAATTATGGAGACCACTGGGATTGTTCCTTTTTGCTTAAGCAGATCATCATGGAAACAGCAGCAGTGCTGAAGTGCTTTTACAAAAAGAGAACCCAAACAGTTTGATGCTCATTTTGTTGTATAAACTACATAATTAAGAAAATTTATGAAACTGATAAGCAATAACTAATAATTTTAAGCTACAGATGAAGGGAGAAGTCCATCAGCTTTACTTTGAGTTTAAAAGCCAGCAAGGAAAGGGGGAAAATCAGAAGTAGCTGAGCTGGGGGAACACTGGATGAGGGACTTGCAGGACTACACTGTCCTGGGGCCATCACCCCTCACAGGGCTGGAGGGCTGCTTTTAACAGAAACCAGATAATGTTAAATATTCCTGATTTCTGTGGGCAGAGCTGGATTTGAGCTGCCAATCCAGAGACTTAACAACCATCACAGCTCCCTGTTCTGACATCCTGGAATTTAATAGAGTGTTTTTCCCTGGGAAATTTGCTCTTCATTAGGTGAGCTCCAAAATGGAGGCTGAAACAATAGGGGGCTTTGACTCTGCAGCAGATCAAATGTATTTGGACATCCACACACTCAGGAATAAATGACTCACTAATGAGAGACAGAGATCAAATGCTCTGTTTGCCACTTCAATCTCCAGCAATATGAAGCACAGCAGGGCTGTTAACCCACGCCTGGCACTCCAGGATGCTGCAGGGTGCAAATGTGGCCCCACATTTTCTTTCTATCCAACTTAATTCTCATGGCTCCTCCTCTTTGGCAGGGCCAAGCCAACACCAGAGGAATTCTCTTGCTCCTGACCACAAGGAGACAAGAGGAGGAGGAGGAAGGGTATGTGGAGGAATGAGGATGGATGAAGTTTGATTTTTTGGGGTTGTACTTTCTACCTTTTTCCTTCCACTCTTGACAGCAACCTTACAGGGGACACAGCACAAGGAGCAACAGCAAACACTGGCTGTGATCAGTGTGGAAGCCAGGGCAAGGAATTGGGGAGGGCAGGAATTAGAAGAGAAGGAATTGAGGAGGGAAGGAATTGTGGAGGGCAGGAATTAGGAGAGCAGGAATTAGGATAGCAGGTTAGGAGGGCAGGAATTGTGGAGGGCAGGAATTTGGAGAGAAAGAAATGAGGAGGGCAGGAATTAGAAGAGATGGAATTGAGGAGGGCAGGAATTAGGAGAGCAGGTTAGGAGGAAAGGAATTGAGGAGAGCAGGAATTGGGGAGGGCAGGAATTAGGAGAGCAGAAATTGGGGAGGGCAGGAATTGAGGAGAGCAGGAATTGGGGAGGGCAGGAATTGAGGAGAGCAGGAATTGGGGAGGGCAGGAATTAGGAGAGCAGAAATTGAGGAAAGCAGGAATTAGGAGAGCAGGTTTGGGTTCTCTCCCAAGCACCAGCACTGCAGCCTCACCAAGCTGCTCTCATGGCACTGAGGTTTTGGGCAGTGATGTTCCCAGTGTGGAAAGCAGCTGGAATGATGAGAGTTGTTGCCATTCCAGTGCATTTACCAGCCCACAATTCCAAGGTCTCAGAGATGATGTAAAAGCCTGTTAGCTTCTCCCTGTCCTTGTTCCCACGTTTGTGTAATGCCAACATTTCACCCCTTGAAACTCCCTGGATCTGTTTCTTCCCCTCCAGCCACAGCAGTGACTGCATTTATTCCCCCTGGAACACCTGGAATGGATGGATTTTGAAAGTGCCTCTGATGGATTTTGAAAGAGCTCACAAAAAAGTGCCAACCAGCACTTTGGGAACTGCTAATTCCCAAACTTCAGAGCTGAGCA
>JANPWX010000416.1:103821-131623 GCA_024734555.1 Trochalopteron elliotii
CAGAAATTACATGAAAAATAATTCCTAAGCCTATCTATACTGGGACCATGTAAATCAGAAATAACTACACTGAGGTCAGTAGCAGCTTTGAGCAGGAGTTGTGCAGAACACAAATGACTGTTTAGAAAAGAAAGCTTTCATTGCAATGTGCACATAAAAATATGTTATGTTATGTTATGTTATGTTATGTTATGTTATGTTATGTTATGTTATATTATATTATATTATATTATATTATATTATATTATATTATATTATATTTACATATATACACACACAACAAAGTTAATTTATGTAGAAAGGACTCATCTTTCTGTACATCTAATAAATGCAGGCTGGCTACCAAATATTGCTAATAATGCTTCCTCTCCAGCTAGCAGAACAGCTCAAAAACAAACATCATTTTGTTCATGCATGTCCATTATATTGGTGTGCTGATTTAATTAACAGTAATTTCGGTATCTTGGAGATTTCTCCTCTATTTTACAAATGATGCCCTTTTGATGAGGGCTTTGGTTGGAATTACTGGCCAATCAGCTGTGGCCCAAGACTGGAATGCTAATTGGCAATGAAACCAGAGTGGGCACACTGGAAAAACTTACAGATGAGCCAAATTCTTGGGTAATTGTTAAGGAACTCAAGAGTTTTTTAGGCAGGCAAAGTGAAAGCTCTGCAGTGGAGGGTGCTGGCAATGCTGTGCCCTGCTCACAGCCCTTGAGGCAGGCTCAGCTCTTCCTTCTGCCCATCACCCCATCAGGAGGGTCCCTGTGCCCCCATTCCTGCCCTGCAGGAGCTCCCACCACTCCTGATCCTCTCAAGGAATCCCTCCCTCAGCTCCTGAACTCCCAGGAGAAAATTTTGTCATAAAAGGAAGGCGACCTGATGGAGCAGAGGTATCCCCAGCTCGGCAGAAGACACTTCACAGCATTTCCCTCTGCACATTTATTATTGGAAACACTCATTTCCAACGAGGATTTAGTGCCCGTGCACCCCTGGAGAGGATTTTCTAAGAATAGTAACTGTCCACACGGATCAAAGAGCCCTGAGATCATTCTGGCTGCAGCAGTGGCTGGTTGTCCTCCCACCCTTGATTTATGGGCAGCACGTTACCTCCTCCAAACCTAGCTTTATTTAGAAACCCTTGACCAGAGCTGCTCCAGATACTCATCAATCAATCCCAAATCACAGCCTCTTTCCCAAAACAGGCCTGTGTGGTGCAGAATTGAGGCACCATCAGCCTGATCTTCACAAAGAGCTGTCTCCAGAGCTCTGCACTTTTAGGGAGAAGGCAGGGCAGGAAGAACAGTGTCTGTGCCAAAGGGATTTTAATCCCAGGAGCAGCACTGGGTGGAAGGAAGGGGACAGGAACTTGTGGAACAGGAGGGGCAGGAGAAGTTTCCTTTGTGTGTCCCCAGTGTTGCTTGCCTGGGTGATCACAAACGAGCTCCAAAACTGCATTTTACAGCAAGAAACAGAGGAACAGAGGAAAGAGGAACAGCAAGGCCAGGCTTAGGACACCCAGGCCACATTTAGGCCACAAACTTAGGACGCAAATTTAGGCCACAAATTTAGGACATGGCACAGACAATCCTGACCCACTCCTGAGCTGGGGAATGCTCTCAGGACAAAGATGGGATAGAAAAAGCCAACTTGTGTGGGCAAATCACTGTAATTTGGGGAGCACACGTGGTGTTGGGAGCAGGAGGGTCAGAAATCCCCTTTGTCTGTCCCCAGTGTTGCTTGCCCTGGGTGATCACAAATTAGCTCCAAAACTGCATTTTACAGCAAGAAGAGGAACAGCAAGGCCAGACTTAGGACACCCAGGCCACACTTAGGCCACACTTAGGACACAAACTTAGGACATGGCACAGACAACCCTGCCCCATTCCTGAGCTGGGGAATGCTCTAAGGACAAAGATGGGATACAAAAACCCAGTTTGCAATGCTGGAAGGGCCTTCATTGCACAGGGGAATCCCCTGCATTCATCCAAACTGCAAACAACTGATAATGTGTGGGCAAATCACTGTAACTTGGGGAGCACACATGGTGCTGGGAGCAGGAGGGGCAGGAGAAGTCCAGGAGAAGTCCCCTTTGTCTGTCCCCAGTGTTGCTTGCCCTGGGTGATGACAAATTAAAACTACATTTTACAGCAAGGACAAAGAGGAACAGCAAGGCCAGGCTTAGGACACCCAGGCCACGCTTAGGACACAAACTTAGGACACAAACTTAGGACATGGCACAGACGACCCTGCCCCATTCCTGAGCTGGGGAATGCTCTAAGGACAAAGATGGGATACAAAAACCCAGTTTGCAATGCTGGAAGGGCCTTCATTGCACAGAGGAATCCCCTGCATTCATCCAAACTGCAAACAACTGATAATGTGTGGGCAAATCACTGTAATTTGGGGAGGTTCACAATGATTTCCAGGAGGTGGATTAGTGGGAAATGCTGCCTGGAGGACTCGATCCTAAAGGATCTGGAGCATTTGGCATCAGCCTTCTCTGTGTGTTCATGAATATTTTGGACTCTGATTGTAACGAGTATCAGCAAGTGTATCAAATTTCATGAAAAGCAAATTATTGGTTCACAGTGGAAAAACATGGTGCTTTACTCAAGCAGGCATAAAACATGAGGATGAAAACCTCATATAATCTCCAGCTATTGTCATTCAATGTTTATCATCCAACACAGCAGAATACAATTCTTATCTTTGATGGATGTGGCACACAATAGCTGTTTTCTTGAGTGCATCATAAATATTAATAGTATTCACAGAGCTTCTTAAAAATTGTCATGTCACATTGCTTTCATGGAAACATTCAAAATGACATTATTTTTGTCCCATTAATGGCAAATTTTTCTTTAGTTTCTTTCTTTTACACACTCGAAATTAAATGGTAGAGGATGTTTAACTGATCAGAGGGGGAAAAAAAGGATAATGGTTCACATTGAGCCATTCCAAAACCTACTTCAGATGCCCAGAATTAGACTGAAAGAGGAAAATATGTGATATCCTTTGGAAAACACAGTCCAGTTAAAAATGAGACACTTGATGAAATTGAAGAGATTCGTCTGGAATTTCATTTTTGGAAGAACACTGAGGAAGAATGCTGACATCACCAAAACATCCCTGGCCTGCCATGTTCAGAACGGGACATTTTCACTTCAGGAAAAAAAAAAAAGCGCTTTTTTCTCCCAAAATAGAATATTTGTAGATTATTGTGTACATCCTGGGCTGCACCCAGAGCAGTGTGGGCAGCAGGTCAAGGGGGATAATTCTGCCTCTCTGCTCTGATGAGATCCCACGTGGGGAGCTGCATCCAGCCCTGGGACCAACAGCACCAGGACCTGGAGCTGCTGGAGAGCCCAGAGGAGGCTCCAGAGCTAGAGCCAGGCTGGGAGAGCTGGGAATGTTCACCTGGAGAGGAGAGGGCTCCAGGGAGAGCTCAGAGCCCCCGCCAGGGCCTAAAGGGGCTCCAGGAGAGCTGGAGAGGGACTGGGGACAAGGGATGGAGGGACAGGACACAGGGAATGGCTTTGAGCTGAAAAAAGGAGATTTAAATGGGATTTTGGGATGGAATTCCTGGCTGGGAGGGTGGGAAAGCCCTGGAATTGAATTCCCAGAGCAGCTGTGGCTGCCCCTGGATCTCTGGCAGTGTCCAAGGCCAGGTTGGACAGGGTTTGGAGCACTCTGGGACAGTGGAAGGTGTCCCTGCCCAGGGGTGGCACTGGATGGGCTTTAGGGTCCCCTCCCACCCAACCCAACCCAACCCAACCCAACCCAACCTGTTCTCTGATCCCATGATTTAATCAAGTTGAACCAAACACTGCAGTTCTACAAAGAAGTTTTTTCTGCTGAGATCCCCTGGCCTTGTTCAGCCCATGTGGACACTCCTCACATCTGCTCCCCACACATTTCCCTCCCAGGGTGTCTCAGAGTCAAAGCCTTCCCCTGATCAAACTTAATAAAACCTTCAGTGCTTTGTGTTTTGGTTGATGTGTTGCAAGAAATCTTTTAAAATTTCATCTTTCTCCATAAAATTCACCCTGTGGTTTTTTTTTGGAGCAGCCTGACAAAACAAAACCATTTAATTCTCTGCGACAATTAATTTGGAGATGGGAATAATTGCACAAGATCCTATCTCTGCTACAGAGACATAAAACACTCGCTATGGGCATGGGAAATAAAGTAACACAAAAGAAGAATCTCTCTTTTTTTCCTATTCTGTACTCTCTCAACAGCAGTTAATTTGCCCTGAGTACAAAATCAATCCTTCCAATGTGGGATTTTAGGAAAGCTCAAGGCTTCAATCCTGCTGCCATTAATCAGTGTTAAAATTCACCCTGAAACCTGTGATCTGGGAGCCACAGAATCCAGTTTTAAATAAGAACAATGCTGATAATCCCTAATATTTCTGGGATGAAGATCTACTCTAGATTGAATTTACATTTAAATATTTTTTTTTCTATGAAATGATGAATGTTGAGAAGGACAAAATCCCAGTCTGGGCAGCTTCCTTTGCATGCAAAGCACAATAGAAAGATTCTGTTAAAAACGAACTGCAAAGCCAAAGGTCAAAGTGATTTCAAGTAAGAAATATGTATTAAGTACAATGGATAAACACATAGGGGACAATTTTGCATATAAATGCATTTAACCAACTTCTGAAAGATATTTAAATCATCTGGGTTTGCTAGAAATGACTGATCCTATCCTGGTTTTTTTTTAATACTTCAGAATTAAGTGGGTTTGGTTTTTATGCCCAACCCCAGAGCAAGCAAAGAAAAAGCTGGTAAAGCTTTTCCCTTTTAGTTTAAGGTGCAGGTGAGCTGCTGTCTAAGTCTGGGCCAGCTTCCACCTTGGACTGAGTGCGCTCCTTTAATTGGTGTCTGAACATAAATTCCATTAGCAAACCATGATTTCTGTAGGGAAAACAAACCCTTTAAAGTTTCTTTTCTCAAACAAATCAGCCAAGTGTTGCACTCAGCAATCCAGTTTCAGCCTCAGTCACAGAAATGGGCACCTTTAAGGACAATTTTTTCTGTGTTTTCTTGTCTGGGAGCAACCAGAAATGCAGTTATCCAACGTGCCATTTAAAGGAAACCTCAGCAGAGCAGGCACAGCCATCTCTGTAAGTGACTCACAATGTCAGAAAACCATGGCTCCACCAAGAGCTCCCGTGTTTGGGGGGAGGAAACAAAATTCCTGAAGACACAGCTCAAATACTTGTAGGAAAGAGAGAAATGTTTGAGGCTGAGGGGCACAGAGTCCTGGGGAAATGCTGCTTGTTGCATTTGGAATGATCACAGTCTGGGACTCACAATTCCATTCCTCCACGAGAGAGGATTTGCAGCATGGACTGCAGGGCTGCCAGTCACAGACCAAGCCATCATTTTCCCAGATAAAAAGACAATGCCTGGTATTTTTTTTATTATTAAATCTATTGTTCCTCAAGTCTTCAGCCTCAGCTTCTTACAAAAACCAGTAACAATACATCTCTTCAATGTCGTATCCTTTACTTTAGCTGAGTTCCTGGTTGCCTGGAAACTCTCTAAAGACCTGGACTTTATTTTTTTTTCTCTTTTTCTTTATATTTTTGCCAACTGTTAGTTAGATAACAGATTAATTAAATCAGAGTTGTTTGTGACAGAAACCTGGATGACAGATTCAGAGCTGGGGAAGTGTTTGTTTCTTGCATCCCAGGAGTGTCAGACTCTACTGACCACCTTGCTACCAGCAACTTTCCCCAACTATGGAAATTGCAGCTTATGTCTGCTTAGATCAAGAGCAATAACTGAGAATTCTAGAGTTATGTAATCACTGGACAGAACAGATTTATCTGTGCTATCAGTTTCTGTAATTAGCAGGATGTCCACTGCCACTTTGCAAGATTACCATATCACATTTTTATATTAAGACAAACCAAGCTGTCTAGTTTAGATCCAACTTTAGAATGTTCTGCTGGACCTTCTGGATGCCTAAAACACACCTTCTGCTGCATCAGACATCCACCAGACTCACAAGTCCCATCCTATTTCAGTGCCATAAACCTTGTTTGAAAATAATCACCTGCTGTGTTTAGAGTCAGCAATGGTAACAGCAGACGGAAGAAGAATATCAGGTTTTTCCCCTGATATTCAGTAGCACAACAAACAGAGGAACCAAAAAGAGCCCTGGCTGTGCTTTCCTCACCTTGATCTGTTATTCACAGAATAAAAATATTCCTGATATTCATCTTATTCTGTTATTCCTCACCAGATCTGTAATTCTGCTGTGTTTGATGGGAATGGATCACCTTTAATTTTGGGGGACATGAGTTCCACGTGTTAAACTGTGGCCCTGATATTTCTGGGTCTGAGAGATTTTAGCCTGCTAGCAGCTGCTAACTTCTTCCCAAGGAAAAATTTCTCCAGAAAGCTTCTTCTCAAAACAATCTTGGCAAACAACTCTCCTTCCTCAGAACAGTCTTTCTCCAGGTGGAGTTTTGCTGTTTCTCTGGTTTAACCCATGGGATCAGAGAGGTGTCGTTCCTATTCACCAACCATGTTCAGTCTGTGTGGGAACACCTGATAAAAGGCAGTAAGAATTAGACAATAAAACCCTTTTTTCTCTGCTCTTTGCCTCCTGAAATATTTGGAGTCTCTCATCTTTCTTTTGTGTCCTACAATGACACTAACCTGGACACCAGATGTTGGAAGAATCAACTTCCAGAGATGTTTATCACTAACAGGAAGAGGAGAGAAGCTCCCAGGAGCAAAGGGGCTGCTGTTTGCACCTGACAGTGGATCCTGGAATGTTAAACTGAACAGATCCTCAGAGTCTGTGCCCCACAGGAGGATGGTGCAGCCACAAACCTGCCTGGATCTCCAAACTTTCCTCCTCAGCAGCTTTCAGAGCCATTTCTACAGCTCAAACCTCTCAACAGCTTTTTATCTCAAGAGGTTATGACAAAAAAACTTGCATAAAACTAAATATTCCTTCAGCTCTCCTCCCAAGAAACCTCCAGGAGTCAAATATTCCAGCTGCTAAGTAATCCTCCCATCCCTGCTTTTTTACCTGAATTAATTCAGCCTAAACAAAACAAGAGTTTAGGTGACAAAACAGCATTTACAGTCTTCAAAGACATTCATCCCTGCTGTCACTTGTTCTTAAAGTATAAATTCTACCTCTTTTCTAACCAAAATAGTTTTTAGAGATAATAAGCAAGAGCACTGTAAGATTAAGTGTTTTTAAAAGTACCTTTAAGACTATAAAAAGGGATTTAGAAGTCTTGAGAAACAGGTAAAACTAAAGAAGAGTGACTTCATTTCCATTCAATTTTCTATTCTCATCAAGCTTAGTTTATTCAGGTCTGATTAATTAATGTCTGCAAAGAGTTCTGAAAATATAAAACACTACATAAATACTAAATAATAATAGAGTACTTAAGGAAAAGCTCATTTGTTAATTTGCACGGAGTTTTAGGAATTAGCATTCATTTATTTCCCCTGTGCAAGCAGGCCCATCCAATCCCTTTCAGCTCTTTTAGTAGAAAATACTTTGGCAGCTACAGGATGATGAATCTTAATGTATTTTATGTGTTCCAGGTCACAGAAAATTGCTGAGACTGGGTGTTTCAGTTACTGGGAGCTCAAGGAGTTGGGCAGAACAGTGAGGTGGTGCAGAAAACAGGTTCTCCTTCAATATGAGATTTTGGTTTAGTTTCTCTCATTATTGCAAAAGTTTTATTTATTTATATATGCAGAATTCATTGAATATGGCCATAAATACAACTGAGATTTATTATAGAAGGATCATTCCAATGGAAATGGATCATTTGGAAACTGAAGTTCGTTTTTGTCTTGCAGGATTTCACAGCTAATTTCTCCACTGTTTCTTTCCTACTGAAAAGAAATTTTCCTGTTCATGTCACTGTGCTGCACATTTTCCTGCCAGTGTTGGTCCCATTCCAAGCATCTTTCCTTGGTTCTGGTTGTGCCAGTGGTCATGCAGAGGAAAAACACCAATATTTGGTGGTTATATGGTGTGATAAAAAGAAAATCAGCATGGACCAACTCAGAAAGGAAGGACAAATGCTCATGAGGAAACAAGTGAAAAAGGGTGGGTGCTTCTGAGGGAAGTGCTGTAACATCCTCTGGCTGTTCCTCTGATTTTACACCTGAATTTCCCCACTGAAACCCCTGTTCATGTGTAAGGCTCTGGTACTAAAAACTCCATCAGGCCCAAACACAGGTCAAAGGCCTCTTCTAGAAAAGGTGCCTCTGATTTTACCAGGAGATATTTGCATTTTTTTTAATAAATCATCAGCTTCCAGCTTTCTGCACACATACACCTTAAACCTGCTGGACACCTCCCTCTTCAGGAAGTATTTTATCCTTTATCTCCAGGAAGTATTTTATCCTTTCTGTGCAACTCAAACCCGACCTTTTATTAAACTGAACCTTTGCAGCTCACTGGACTATTTGGCTCTTTTGGGGAGAAGCAGAGCAGCAAACAAACAGTCCAGTTGTTTGGTTTAGCAATGAAATTTCCCACACATGCAAAGCTAATTTATTTCATTGCAAATGTCCTCACTAATGGCAACATTTACCCTCAGAGCTCTGGCATGGCAGTCCCATTCATCCAGGAGAAGACAACGGCTCCAGAGGAGCAATTTCCATGTACCAGGCCAATAACCCACAAACGGGGGAGGATTTTCACAAAAGACCCAAATGGTTTCCAAGGAGCCATTACGGCACATCAGGTAAATAAAATATTATTGAAATGTATTTTTTTTTTGCATTTAAATCACTTGCAGCAGGTGCATAGGAAGCAGCTTATAATAAAAAGGCTGCCACTCCCTGGAATACTAACGAGGATCAACGGAAACATTCAGGAAAGGGGAGCAGCAGCAGGTTCTTACCATGGCAAGAGGAACAAATCCCACAAAAACATTCAGGGAAAGGGAGCAGCAGCAGGTTCTTACCATGGCAAGGGGAACAGTGCCCACAAAACCATTCAGGAAAAGGGAGTAGGAGAAGGTTCTTACCAAGAGAACAATTCCCACAAAGAAGAGAGTAGGAGCAGGTTCTTACCATGGCAAGGGGAACCATTCCCACAAAACCATTCAGGAAAAGGGAGAAGGAGCAGGTTCTTAGCAAGGGAAAGATGCCCACAAAAACATTCAGGAAAAGGGAGTAGGAGCAGGTTCTTACCAAGAGAACAGTTCCCACGAACAGGAGAGTAGGAGCAGGTTCTTACCATGGCAAGAGGAACAACTTCCACAAAAACTTTCAGGAAAAGGGAGCAGCAGCAGGATCTTACCATGGCAAGGGGAACAATTCCCACCAAAACACTGAGGAAAGGGATCAGCAGCAGGTTCTTACCATGGCAAGGGGAACAATTCCCACCAAAACACTGAGGAAAGGGATCAGCAGCAGGTTCTTACCATGGCAAGGGGAACAATTCCCACCAAAACACTGAGGAAAGGGATCAGCAGCAGGTTCTTACTATGGCAAGGGGAACAATTCCCACAAACAAGAGAATAGGAGCAGGTTCTTACCATGGCATGGGGAATGACTTCCACAAACAATAGAGTAGGAGCATGTTCTTACCAAGAGAAAGATTCCCACAAAAACATTCAGGAAAAGGGATCAGCAGCAGGTTCTTGCCATGGTATGGGGGACAATTCCCACAAACAAGAGAGTAGGAACAGGATCTCACCATGGCAAGAGGAACAATTCCCATAAAAATACTGAGGAAAGGGAGCAGGAGCAGGTTCTTACCATGGCCAGAGGGACAATCCCCACAAACAAGAGAGTAGGAGCAGGCTCTTACCATGGCCAGAGGGACAATCCCCACAAACAAGAAAGCAGGAGCAGGTTCTTACCATGGCCAGAGGGACAATCCCCACGAACATGGTGCGGCTGACGAAGATCTCGGAGACCACGAGCTCGCTGACGGAGTCGTCCCGCGGGTACTCCACCTGCCAGGTGATCTGCTGGGCCCCCGCCGGGCTGCTGGCGTTGTCCACCTCAAAATCCATCTGCAGGATCTCGTAGGAGGTCATGTTTGCTCTGGAAAACAAGGCAGAATTCCCCACGGCGTCACTGGGAGGTCGATGACAAAATGGATTTTTATTTCTCTTTCCTACTCACAAGATTTGCCATTAAATTCAACGTGCAGACTTGAGACGCTGACAGAAACCTAAATAAAACTGCTCATGGGCAACTGCAGAACTTTCTAAGTAAGGTGAAACTGTATCTTTTAGTTTCCTGAAATGGAGACATTTTCCCCATTAAGCTCATGGATTCATTCTCCAGAATCACAATGAACTTACAGAATAAGCCAGAAACCCTTGGAAAAGCATTGCACAGATGTTGCTAAATTATTTAATACACCATTATTATAATTTTGATGCTGCAAAACAACAGAGTACTTGGCCATTCCTCATGTTCTACCAGAAATGAACTCTCGTGGAGGGAAGAGAAGTCTTTCAAACCCAAACTGGTCTTTATCTCAGTGAAAAAATGGATTTGCAGAAATTATACATGACAATAAATGAGGGGTAGATTATCCCTATTTTCAATTCATGACAACATTCTCCTCGTCAGTGGTGCAGACTTGTAATTATATGGCAATCATGTATTTCTCATCTGGAAATAAAAGTTAAAAAGTAAAGAAATGGATGTAAATGCACAGCATTCAGAACTGAATTTAAGGATTACTTCTGCTTCCTTTCTCAACAACAATTCTTATCACTTTCCTCAGGTCCAAAGCTATGTAAATATTAATAATTAATCCTCAGGTTAGAAAAACAAATCTTGTTTTTGTGTTACAGAGAAGCAAACAGACACCAAGATTTAACCAACTGCTCATGGCTTATCCACAGCAGGGATCTGTTCAGAAAACAGCCCCTTGCTCATCCAAACTTCCCCAAAAACTGAGGTGTTTTACAAATCATACAAAGTTTACACACAAATATTTAAAAATAATTAAAAGTTCCTGCCCCAGACAGACCCTGCAGTGTGGAGAGGGGATGGAAAGGCTCTGATTGCAGAGCCAGCTGCTTCTTCTGTTGGAGAAACACCTGATTTTATCAATACTGCTTAAATTTTGGGGGTAAAATGTGAATTTTCTGTACGTCAGGCCAATGGTATACTCATTATCTGTGTCCTCCCCCAGAGCAGGCATTCCAAGAGCTGTGCTCACAGGAAGTTTTAGCTGCTGCTGCTGCAGACAACAGAGACTTAAAACATCCTTTTTCCTCTTCCCAAATGCACAGAGGCAGAATCTGGATTTGCCATATGTTTTTGAAGGAGAATTGTAAAGGGGAAAAAAATCTGAGCGGGAATTATTGATTTTTGTGTTTTCTTTCTGACAACAAACAACCTAGACATATGCTTCAATGCCTGGAGGATAAATATTTTCCATGCTGAGAGAAGATAATATCCACCTTCGGGCAAAACTAGAAGCTATTAAGGCATCTTTTGTGTGGCCAACCAGACAACCAGCAAATACCTTTTAAGGTAAATTTTATTACGTAATAATAGGGATGTAATTAAACCATTTCTGTTAAAAACATAAACTCAACTTCATAGTTTTGTGTGTATCACCTCCAGCAGTTTGCTTTATTTAAATTGCATAAAATTAATTTGCTCACAACACAGAAGTAAAAGTTAGATACAAGCTTTGTACTAACTATGGATTTAGGTATCGAGACTGTCAAGGTATGTTTAGGTCTGCAATTTCACTGCAGTCTGTTCAGGCCACTCACAAAAACACCCAGCAGTGGTTACAAATTGAGAACAAAATCACCAGTGGAGGATTTGGGTACAGAGGCACCAATTAAATAACAGCTCGGGTTAGTCTGCAGTGACAAACCCATTCCATGGCTCCCCCTGACTGGCATTTCTTTGAGTTCAGCCCACCACGCCTTCAATTATTCCATTATTCCTTTCCTGTTTTTTTCTTTTTACACATCCAGAAAGAAACCACCAGAGTGGGTTTGTATCTTATCCTTAAACCTTCCTCAGAAGCAGCTGCATTAAGAGGTGAACTGAAACAAAGCTGTTCTCCCAGGTCTCCCTGCTGGTTCCTAAGAGAATCTTTGTCACCACTTGGAAAAACAACACCAAAGGTTTGTCACAGGTTTTCTGCTTTGTCTCAGGAGCCAGTGATGTGGTGATGCTGTTTTACATCACAACCACACAGACTCTGAGTTTCAGAAGGCTGAAAATGACTCCTTTATTTCTGGGATGTGTCTCCCTTTTATACTGTTCTACACAGACCAGTTGGATTGGGGACACAAAGACAAACCTCTTCACTCACATTGCTCAGAGCAGAGGGACAGCAAGGAGAAGTCCCTCCTAGGGAAAGGAATGAATAACAAAGGTACAGCTACAAAAACATTTCACCTGTTTACAGAAAATTCCCTGGGAAAAGAATTTCAGAAAACCAAAACATCTCAGGCACAAACCAGGGCTACAGATGTAGGATGACACATTAATATTGATTAAAGGAGGCTCCACTTCTCTCCTGGGCTTCTGCTGGAAGAGATGGCCTTGAACCATCTTTCACCTCCAGAGTCTCCCCTGAGTGCACAGCTTTGGCAAGGCAGGATTCAGTTTTCTGCACTTCTATCCCCCAGCAGGTGAATGAATTTTTTCTAAAATTCTGGTCTTCTTTTGTCCTGTTCAGAGATTCAGCCTTGGAGCAAGGCCAGGTGCTGTGGTATCTGGGACACCGAGTACCCCACGGATGAATTCACCCTCTTTGTTCTGAGCTTCTTCCCAGGTTACAGCTGTAACAAACTCATGATAAAACCTGAAAAGTGAATTTCTTTCATGTTCAGACTAGTGCTCACCTACTGGCTGCTGCATCTCTTATCCTACAGAGGTTTCCTGGTAGAAAGACTGCTATTACATTCATAATTCCTGCAATTTATTAACCATCCTCTGTAACACCGTGTGCAAGACCACTGTCTTTTCCTCCTGAAATGGATGGGGGTTGCTAAAGTAACACCAGAGATAAATTAAACCATAATCAAGACCTCAAATGTCAGCATTTACTTATGTCAGCTCCATTAGCTGATAAATTCCCACCCCAACACCTGCATTTCAATGTCTCTCCTGGCTGTGCAGCCCATCACTGTAACCCTTTTTAAAAGCAGGTTGTTGCACCCTGCCGTGGCAAACCTTCATCTCTGGGTCTGGTTTGTGACTGGGGGTCAGAACCTTGGTCTTGGAAGCCACTGTCCATCTGGTGAAGACAAAATGCCACCAGTGGGAAAACCCACCAGCATAGAAGGCAAGGCCTGTAGCTCACACTGTTATCAGCCATTAAATCCCCTTAAACCAAACTTTATCCTATCAAGATTTTTTTTTTCAGCTTTTCCTGGAGACTCATTTCATTTTGTTCTTAAATACGTTTGTGCTCTTGGGGAGAGTCTGATGGAATCCATGCACTATAAATCACTTCTCCCTTCCATATCTTTCCTCTCTTTTTAGTTAAATATTTCTATTGTCCAGTGAAGCTTTTTTCCCCAGTTTAGGATTTTGCCAAACTCTAGTTTAGAGAAGCAATGAAAAATAAAAAGTCAAAATTACTTTTATAAAAAAAGATTATTTCCTGCAAGCACAAGGAAAAGACCTTATAATTTTAGGCAGCTGGCATGCTTGCTAATAAGTCCATTTCTATGGAAATGAGTTCATAACTATTAATTTTGCCTGCTCCTGATCTATTCTTGATGAGCCTTTCAAATTTAGAAAAGCGCTTCATGATTCTCTCAATTTGGTAATTACTAACTCCCTTTGATGAATCCAGCCCAGTGTTTCAGACATGAGACATTCATTACACATTTTTCTCTCTGGTGAGAGGAGAAAAAAACCCACAAAAACCCCATGGGTCTTTTTGGATTTATTTCCTCTCACAAACTCCTGTAAGTAGGTCCTCTTCTTCAAATGGTGATTGATAATCCTGTTTGCCTCCCTTCACCATCCTGCCTCTGCTGGGGGCTGGAAGAATGCCCAAATCCTTGAGATTTGTGCACAATCTCCCATTGTCTGGCCTCATCTCTGCCTGGTGCACTTACAGTGTCCCCAGGAGCCCAGCCAAGCTTTGTCACAGCCCCAGCCCTCACCCCACACCCAGCAGATGGGAGCTGTGCTTGTGATCCCACTCTGGAGTGGAGTTTGAGCACAAAATGGTAAATCCATCCCAAGGAAAGCCAACTCGAGCTCCAACCAGCTCCAGGATGAAGGAGTCATCAGGACAGGGAAGTGTTGCTGAGTCCTAGAGATTTCCCAACACACACATCCACGTGGGCAGCACTAAGTGGTTACATGGAGCTGAAGTTTATTTCTACAAAATAAGAGATCACTGTGAGTGTCCAGCACAGCTCTGACATGAGAGGTTTTAACCAGCACCAGGAAATCACCTGACACTGAAATAACAACAGATTGAATTTGTCTGAGCCCAACATGGAATTATTGAATTAATGGAATTGAATTAATTGAATTATTGAATTAATGATACTCCGTGACTGACTTTATGGCAGCAGCAACAGCACAACCTGTTGGTATTTACCTTAAATAAACAAAATTATTCATGATTAAGAGAGATTTGCATTGCTGACCAAGCTGAAAGGCCTGCCCTGTGTGTTTGGGGAGAGAATGAGAGAGGCAGGGTGGCATTTCTGGGCACTCTGCAGTGCCACACCAAGCTCTGCTGGCTCCCACTCACGGGTCAGCAACAATTGAGTTGATAAAAGTCACACCCTTCTATTACTGCACTTGGCTGTTACAGGAAATCACGAGCTCCATTCACTCATAAAACAACATTTTCAGTAAGTGGCAATTTGTTTATGAGGCTCACAGCAGTGTAAACAATGCCCTCAAAAAGGGAGCAGACATGAGGTATTGGAAAATAATAAATGTGGGGTATCATGTTGCTTGAGAGTCTTTTCCAGGCTGATAATGGCCAATTCTTACTCTGACAAATTGTAGCCAAATTCAATAAGAATTCAGTGACCTTAAAATTACCAAGGTACATTAGTTTATAAAATACTTCAGTGAAAAAGGTCTCACTCCTTTGATCTCAAGAGGATTAATCCTGTAAGTATGGTTTAGTGAAGAGCAAACACTTACAAGAGGAGGCTTTTCAAAAACTGATTGGAAATGCTCAAGACCCTAATTTCCTGCTGAAGTCAAACGAAGCAGCAGATGGCCAGGACCTCTCAGGGAAAAGATCCAGACTAAAGGTCCTGACCCTCTCCCCCCGAGGAAATTAAGATCCTAGCAGGCTGAGATGAAGGAAATGAAGGCAAATCCCTTCCAAGGGCAGCGTGCAGTTTGTGAATTATGAAGATTTGCACATTGCCAGCCCTTCTGCCTTGCTGAGTGCTGCCCTCCTGCCCGGGGACACCTCCAAACCTCTCCAAACCACAGCTCCAACACCTCTCTGAGGTGTTACACACCAGCTTTGACACATAAAGGATGTCAAAACCTAAACCCTTTTCTCCCAGCATGAATAATTCTGATGAGGCTGTAAGGACACAAAGCTGCTAACAGAGAACTCGCTTCGCTGTCCATGTTTTTCCAAACATTTTTTTGGTGCCTGATCTCAGATTTCTTGCACTGCCATAAAAATTCCTGCTCTTGACACATGTACAGGCAAAGAAAATGGCTACAGAGGATAAACCCAAGCTGCTAAATCCATTAAGAATGTATGGATTGACACAGCGTGTTTTAATAATCCAGCAAAAGCCATGAAAACAACAAGAAAATAATTTTTTGTTCAAAACACACCACCAAGACCAGGTATTATGATGTTATTTTGCTTAGCCAACATTTTCCCACAACTGAAAACAATAAATCTAGATAATGAGCAAGCCTTTTAAGCTCCTCAGCTTCTCCACTGCCAATTCACAACTGTGCTGCTCACTAACAATGTGCAATAACTTCCACTTTATTTGATTTTATCAACATCATCATGACAACCCTGGAGACAACCGAGACAATTGCTTCAATTATTTTTATTTGCTTGCACCCTTGTGACAGTGCACAGAAAAGCTTCTGGTAAAAGAGTCCTCAGACACTCTTTAAGTCAACCTTTAACAAAACAACTTTTAGGACTGAACTCGGGGTGGGTGTAATTGGTGAGCTCCATTGCTGAGCCCATTTGTACCTTTGTCATTACTCTCCCCTTCTGGAACAGCATGCAATCTTTTGGGGCTTAAAAAAAGCCTTTTGATTGCACTGGAATATTTTTCTGACTCCTATTTAGAACTTCTTTATTGCTGGGTTGTGTATTTCTTAAAATAAAGATTCTCTGTCAGGAGGAAGCGTCTTGTTGGGAAACACAACAAAAACATCCAGTGAGAAACTGGGGCCAGGGTTTAGCTGATGTTGGATGCAAATATAGAGGGAGCCATTGTTGTTTAAAAAATAAGAATGATTTTATGATGAATAAAATGCTGAAACCTATCCAGTTAATAAATATCAACAGCCCAAATGGTGCTTAGACTTTTTCTTTAACCATTGTGAAATTCTTACATTTTTACATGCCATAATCACATGGTCTATTTTCAACATTGCTGTGAAAGCAGCTGAAATGTATTATAAAGCAGAGATGAATTTTTAAATAACCAATGACTCAAAATTAAAGATAATAAATTCAGAGGCACGAGAAGCTCTTTGCAGTGCAGGAACTCACAAAGATCTCTGCAGACTCTCCAAAGGTCTTTAAAAGAAGCAGAGAGCAGCTCAGGGAGCCTGGATGACCCAGGGCACAGAGAACTTCAGCCAAGCTGAGTGTAAAGAATGCAGCAAACATTTTACCTCAGGGAAAACACGGGAGAGGGACAGGGGCATGCAGAGATAGGAAATATTCCCTGGAAATCCCTGGTGACACTGGGCTGTCCATATTGCCACCACACAGGCAAACATCTCAGTTTCCTGGCCACTCTTAACCCAGCTCCTCCAGTGCCCCCACACCAACACCAGCTCAGCACAGCTGGAGATGCTGCATTCAGAGCTTTGCTCTTCCCCAATAAACTATAAAATGGGAGGCAGGAAACAGTTTAATTTATCTGTGCCTCTTCCAGAGTCACTGTGAGCCTCAGGAGTGATTGTACACGGCAGCCCCTGAACGTGCACAATCATTGAGGCTCTTGAGTTTTGTATTTAGCAATACTCACAGAGCTTCCTCAGCTTCCCAGGCAGGGATGAGACCTGGGGGAAGTGAGTTGGAGACACCCTGACCACATCTCCAGCAAGATTCCCATACATTTTAAGCACTGTACTATTTTAATATTAGCATGAGATGATCAGACTTTCTGTATGCACCAATCCCAGGAGAAAAGAAAATCCCTCCTAGAACTAGGAGGAAGCTCCTTGCACTCCAGTTGCTGCTTTGATCTCAGAATTACAATTGAGGCTGACAGCTGAATCTCCCTGGGGAGAAAAATCAGCCAGAGGGGACCTGGAGATGCAAATTCCCCACGCTCTGAATTTCTGAATGAAAGCAAAAGGGAGCCAAGGTGCAGCCTGTGACACGAGCACACCTGGAGTGCTGCAGGACACCCAAACCAGGCAAATGGGGCTCTCCCCCTGAGCATTCACAAAGTGCCATTCAACACTTCAGAACTCAACCCTTTGCTCAGTGGGCAGGCTGTGTAAATGACTAAATAACAGAATGCCAAACAGCAAAGACAATGGGAAATTAAAACCCAGTCCATATTTTCCTTTCTGCAGCTTGCCAAGGCTGCACACAACTCATAGGTCTGCTGGAGAAGCTGCTGTGATGCCATATGCAATAAATAATTAAAGAAAAAAAATCAAAATAGGGGCATGGCAAGAATTATTTTATTCCTCCTACATTCTCTTCAGCTCCAAACAAGTTTAAGCACCGAATGAACTAGACTTGGCTTTCTTTGAATCCAATGTACTCTTAGATGGAGAGGGAACGTGCAGGGTGTCCTGTGGCTCATTCACACTTGTGCTAAGAAATAAATGCCCATGGCAACACCCTTAAAGCAGTGAGGGCAGGGAGCAGGGCAGCCCATTAACATCCACACAAACGGGACCTCCTCCCTCCCCACTTCCCCGACGGGCACATGGTGTGCACAAAATTGTTTTATTTTAAAGGCTGATAATTATGTTTTACAAAAGAGTTAAGCTCTTCCTCTCGCTGTTGGTACCCACTGAACAGACAGTAAAAACATGAAAGTGAAACTGGCACGGAAACATCAGTTTCCCATGTTTTAATTAATAAACAAGATTAATTTATCCAGCTGAGCAAACACAGGGTGGCTCAGGGTCTGCATTCACTGTATGAAGAGAAAGAGCCATCTGCAGTAAGTCTCTGTACTCCACCCTTTGCTAGTTGAGCTTAAAGTCCTGATCTTCACACTAGAACTAAAAGCAAGACATAAAAAAAAGAGTTCCCATGTCAGTCACCCCATTAAAAGACTACTTTTGTCGTAAAATTGAATCCGAATTTTCCTAGACATGCAAAGATAACAAAACACAGAAGGGTGGATTTAATATTTTAAATAATATCCTCCTTTTAAAAATCATTCCATGGTTATTTTTAATGGCACGATAGTAAGGTCAGCACCACAGTCACCCCCAACATCTCCAGGTCACCTTTCCAGAGGGCAGCCACGACCTTGGCACACTCACAAGACAGTGATTTCCAGCACAGTGACAGCTCAAGGGGAGCTGCTGGGACATTGCTCCAAGCCAAGGTCATACCCCCAGCAAATGAGTGAGGAGTAAGTGAATTTCATTCGTTCAGCCTCTGAAAGTGAATAATTAGGAAGGGAAGGGGGATATTGGTGTTCCATCCAGCCCGTCCCATCCACTGTTTGTATGGGAAAAGCCAAAACATCATCCCAAAACTTCATTGAAAGGAATTTCCTCAGCAGGGAAGCCTTTAACAACCTGAGATGGAGTGGGCTGAGTGTCCCAGCTGAGCAGAGACCTGCACGTTGGGGAGAGTCACACCAAGGACATCCCACCAAGGACATCCCACCAAAGGACATCCCACCAAGGACATCCCATCGAAGACATCATACCAAAAAACATCCCACCAAGAACATCCCACCAAAAGACATCCCACTAAAGGACATCACACCAAGGACATCCCATCAAAGACATCCCACTAAAGGACATCACACCAAGGACAACCCATCAAGGACATCACACCAAGGACATCCCACTGAGGACATCCCACCCAGGACATCCCAATAAGGACATCCCACCAAGGACATAACACAAAAAACATCCCACCAAGGACATCACACCAAGGACATCCCACCAAGGACATCCCACCAAAGGACATCCCACCAAGGACATCCCATCGAAGACATCATACCAAAAAACATCCCACCAAGGACATCCCACCAAAAGACATCCCACTAAAGGACATCACACCAAGGACATCCCACTGAGGACATCCCACCAAGGACATCCCACCAAGGACATCCCACCCAGGACATCCCACCGAGGACATCCCACCAAAGACATCACACCAAGGACATTTCCAACCCACCTCTTCTCAGGGAGTCTGAGCAATGAACCAAAATGGCAAAATGACCCAAACTCGACAGTGACAAAAATCCTGCTGTGGTGGATGTGGTGTTACACTGACTCCCTTATTATCCACTGGAACAGTCATACAATTTGGGCACGGTTTTTCTTTTTCATTTTCCTTGCCACTCTCAAAAATTTCACCCAAGCAAAAATACCAGCTGTCACAAAGAACAAAGAGATAGATAGAAAAGGATTTCTAGAAAAAGAAGGCAGGCTCCTGTAAGTGTTGCAAATCATAAAATATCCTAAACGACATAAAATAGCCCCAACATCACGGGTTAATGCAAGGCAGAACGCATAAAATCATTCTCCTCCTATTCCTCTCTTTTCTGAATCTCTTCAGGATTTCATAATCTCTTCCCTTCTCCCGCCCCCCTCCCAACTCCCTTCCTCCCCATACAAGAATATGCTCAGCCCTGGAAAATTGTTTAGCTGAAATCCTGAGATTTTGTCGAGGCCTGGCATTCTTTGGACAGCTGTATTTACACCCGTGGCTGCTGGGTAGTCATGCTGGAAGCAATTTGCTTTCATGCTTTTTCAATATCGCCTTTCAAAAACTTTGAGATCCCTCATCTCTATCGATTTAAATGTAGAAAAGCACAGGAAAAAAAAAGTAAAAAAAAATAAAAAGAGTGTTCATGCATATGCTGAGCTCCTTTAGTCTAATTCAAATGCAGCAACTTCAGCTCCCCAGCACCCAATGAATGCCACCACAGCCACTGTTCCCAGCCCATCAGGGGAGATGCTCAAAGGCCTTGAAAATCATCACCACAACACTCAAAGTCAGCAGCTTCCAACACTGCTGGGTCCAGGGAAGGTTCAGCAGCCAGCAGCCGTCCCTCATGGAGTGGGACAGGTCGCCTTTGAGCACCTCTGTGGAGTTTAACAACACTTTCAAGTGTGTCCTTTCTGTTTTTCTAAGAGGAAAATCTGTCACTGCTGGACTATTAAAAAAAAAAAAAAAAAAAAGAGAGAGAAAAAAAGGAAATGGAAAGAAAAACATAAGAGCGTAGCTAAATGTATACTGATTGCAGTAATTGCATCCATTCCTCCGCTGGAAAGTCTTGTATTGTATTTCTAATATGTGCTGATAAGTGCATTCACAACATGATTAAGTGCCTCCAGACAAGAATGGCTATTATGTTTAACAGACTGATTAGCAAGTGACAGAGCTGCAAACTGTACTCCCGGTAAATTGGCTGCTTTTAAATTACAGCAACTTCTTTATGGTTCCATTTTTAAAATGCAATGGCTTGTTACACATATGCAACGTAAATTCCTATCTGGCAGTAAGGAATAGAGGATACTGAGCTTTTAACTTTTAATCTTCAGATCTCAATTAAAGCATTGCTCATTTTCTTTTTAATTACACCAAAATCTGCACCGTACATGGCTCTCATCAGGCATCATCTCATTTCCAATATTGCTCTCTCAAAACCTACCCTTAAACACAGGGACAGTGATTTCAGTCCAGCTCTTTCAGAAGTTCTGCCTTATTTCTTGCTGGTTCTGTTTGCAGACAACTAAGAGGGGATTTAGTGTATTTTTCCCAGGATTTGATGAATTCCCACTTCTCCCAGCTGCAGGCACCTTTCTCATGGACTCTCCAGTGCCCTCAGAGAGAGGCAAAGGGAAGAAGTTGTTCAGGGTCTGTCCCTGCTCACCTCCTGGAACTAAATCACAAATCCCAAATCTCCCTCAGTTCAGGCTGGTCACGGCACGAGGCTCATCCCTGCTCCAGCCAGGACTGCTCCTGCTCCGAGTGAAATCAGCTCCTCATTAATTCCCTGCATTTCATCCCAGCAAAGGGTAGGATTTGGGTACCCAGCTCCTTGCTCCTGAAAATCCTGCCATCCAATGCACGGCTCTGGTAGTTTTGATTGCTCTTATTTTTTATCTCTGTGATGTATAAGAGCACTAGCCTTGTTTTGGGCCCCTGTGTATTTCATACAAACACAGCAATAGAGACAGTCGTGACCCCAGAGAGTTTGCAGTCCACAAGACAGAGAGAGAAAAGAGATTTAACAACGTGCACCAATTTAAATTCATACAGAAGGCACAAACCCTTTAAGTACAAATTTATCTAGAGACTTTCAAGCTCAATGACATCATGTACTTCAAACCCAACTTATTTATAACATAAAGCTTAGGATAACTTGTAAGGAGATAGAATAAATCAATTTGCTCTATCACAGAACTTCATCAGATACAATACAGATGGCTCTGCTACCATGGTTAAAAATAACCTACACATTTTTAAATCAGCTCAAGGCATTTATCAAACCAGGAGACTGGTGGAGGAGGATGTTGTCTGGCTGGTACACAGTAATGGGAATATCCACCCAGCAGTTTGGGACTTTTATTAATCTTATCTCACGTGTTTATAATTTTATTCCAAACAGGGAGAATTCCGTTTCCAAAATCATTTATCTTTGCTAAATACCGGGACAGAGCAACTTGTAGTTGTCTACTGAATGTAGATTAAGAGAGGAGAAAATAATCCAAAGGGCAGCCTGATTGCAGAAGGGGATAGAAAACACTTGAGTAACAAACCCACTCTAAAGTAAACCTGGCCGAGCACCCAACACTTCCTGCTGGACAAAAAAGGTGCTGGGAATTACCAACCCTGAGAGGTAATCCCTAGAGTAAATGAATTGTCGGGGAGATTGCACCATAGAAGTGGCTGTGCAGGTCTGGCATCCTCCTGCATTGTGATTTCCAGATAACCTGCAAAAAACCCCTGCAAATAATGCTGTTGGAGGAACGACATCCATTTGTTTCTCAGCTTTCATCCCTCTCGTTCTCACATTCCACCCACAGAGGAAAAATCAGGTGTTGATGTTTTCTCTGGATTCATTTCCTAGAGGGTTTTACTGCGAGGTTTCTCCAGGAGTTCAGCTCTTCCCACTGGAAGGGAACCACGATGTCCCAGCACCTCTGGAGAGAGGGGACACAAAACCACCAGGAACAAAGGGCTCGGGATGCAAATGCCCAAAGAGACAGGATCATTCTCTGTGCTGGGAGGAAATTCCAGTGCAACCCCTGCAAAACGAGGAGGGAGAGCTCATGCTGTGACCACTTTTTTTTACTCTTTTTAGAACCAGGTATAATAAGCTCCTGGATCAGCCAGAGCTTTGACATCCAACGCCTGAGATTTTTCTTCATAATGAGCTCCCTGAAGAAGACAAAAGCCTTGGTAGCTCAAATAAAGGCAGATTTCACCACAATAAACCTGGAATATGTAACATTAAAGAGGGAAAACTCCAAGCAACTGGATCAAATGAGGGCTGGGAGAAAGTGGGAAAATCCCTCAGAGCAGCCTGGTCTGGTGGAAGGTGTCCCTGCCCCAGCTGGGGTTTGGAACTGGAGCATTTTTAGGGTCCCTTCTATCATTCTATGATCTGATTTTTCTAAACTTTACCATCTCACTTTCTCATCTTCATTATCAGTGAAATTATGGTGGATAACAGGCCCATGTTCTTCCTCCCCCTCCATTTCATTATTATTTCATTCCCTTATTTACCAAGCACCCAAAGCCCAAATGGAAATCTGCTTCCAGAAATGAAAGAATCACAAATCTGCTTCCTGAAATGAAAGAATCACCACAGGAAAAAGCTGCAAGAAGATCAATCATACAAATAAAATAACCTAGCAGGCCACAAAGCTGCTTTGGAGGTCTGCAAGCAGCTAAGAGATGACAATACTCTAATTAAAATAGCAAACTGCAAAAAGTATCCAAAAGGTTTTCCTCCCCACCCACCCCTGCACAGACATCAGGCAATAAACTAAACATCAAGTTGCTCTGGGAGTTGTTTCCACAAACAAAATGCAGATAATGAGGTATCCCTCAAAACTCTTCTGTTTTTTTAAAATTTTAATTTAAAGTCAAGAGGAGCATGTGAATAAAAGGGAAGGTGTCTGAAGCAAAAGGACAGATGGTTCTGCTTCCAGAGAGGTGCACAAAACTGACATTTATTACCAGCCTTTTATTTTACTTAGAGCTTTTTTATTTACTCTTCTTTCTCTCTTCACTCACCTATTCATCTCCTCCTCAGAGTACCGAAAATTCAAGCTCCTGTTCTCCCGATTCAAATTCAAATTGACACACACACACAAGCACAGCTCCGCTTTCAGCCCAGAAAGCTTGAAGGGCTTTGTTGCAGATTTTGGGGGATTTTTTTTCGTTTTGTTTTTCGGGTTTTTTTTAAGTATCTAACAAGCCAATTAGAGTGGCTGAATCAGTACCTTTGAGATGAATCCACAGGAAATGAGAGGAGCATGGCAGTGGTGACACATCCTGCAGCCACAGCCCCCTGCAACATGTGCTACCAGCTATTATTTCATGTATAATGAGTTAACTGCCACTGTGTTTATCTCATCAAGAAAAGCACTTTTGCCCCCTCGTTTTTTGCATTCCCCGGGTGCTTAATGAAGTGGGTTTGCTTTTGATGAAGGTAAAGGCATAAAGGATCTCTTCAGAAGGATTCCTGTGTGCTTTGGGCATGGTCTCTATGGAGGGCACTCACATCCTTGGGCTGCCCAGAAAAGCAGCTGAGGCCTCCTGCTCCAGGCCTGGGCTGCAGGAGGTGTCCCATGGAACATAAAATATTCCATGTTCTATGAAGCATAAAATATTCCATGTCCCATGAAGCAGGGAATATTCCATGTCCCATGAAATATAAAATATTCCATGTCCCATGAACTAGGGAATATTCCATGTTCCATGAAACATAAAATATTTCATGTTCTATGAAACAGGGAATATTCCATGTCCCATGAGACAAAAAATGTCCCATGTCCCATGAAACATAAAATATTCCACATTCCATGAAACATAAAATATTCCATATTCCATGAAACAAAGTATCCCATGTTTCTTGAAACATAAAATATTCCATGTTCCATGAAACAGGACAAGCAGAGAAGGCCCTGCTCTCATTTCTGAAGATGTACATAAAGTTATTTAATTTATATTAAGTCTCTGCTCAGCTAAACCCTCTGAGACCCCACTGTTCTGGGTTGTCGGTGGGGGAATTTCCATGGAAGTTCTAAGGAAGGCTCCTCTCCTAAAGAACTGATGGAATATTATTTTTAGATGGTGAACTGACTGAAAATCACAGGTTTTGTCTCTTTTTTATGCTGTTTGTGGGAAAGTGAACACCTGTGGGGACGGAGGAAGAGTGTTTTAAAGGTTTCTTTTTTTTTTTTTTTTCATTTTCTTTTCTTCTTTTTGTTTGTGTTAATAAATTTATTTGTTTAAGTTTGGGCCTGCTTTGCTTCTCCTGATCCTCTCTCACAGAGGGAAAAAGAGATCAAACACTCCAACCACTACACAAAATTTGGCAAACAGAAACAGGTGAACGTGAAACCACGACACCCACTCACATGGCAATGTTTAATGGGTTCATGGACTGGATTTCAACTGTCCCAGTCCAAAAAAATTAAATACTCCAATTTTCCTGTTGAAAATCCTGTTGTTGAGCATCTCAAGTCACTCTGGGAATGTTACTTCCTTCATGTACCTTCACTTTTGGTCTTTAATCTTAGGGGGAAAAAATTATGTGTATTATAATTAAAAAGAAAAAGGAAAAAATATTGTAAAGCTAACAGTCATTGCAATCACCATGATAAATTTATAGGAAATACATTTAACTATTGCCATGGCAATCAGGAAACTGTTTTGTTCTAATTAAAAGGATAATTACCTTTCTCTATTTTAACAAACTCATGAATTAAAAATTTAGGACAGCTTTGCCAGGGTAAATTTATCTGCATGCATTACAAATCACACAATCTCATGGCATTTTCCTCTTTAACTCATCATGGTTTTTACATTTTATTTTACATGGTTTTTATATCTTTATGCCTTGTTGTGGAATTCAAGGTCAGGTTGGACGGGGCTTGGAGCAACCTGGGATAGCAGAAGGTGTCCCTGCCCATGACAGGGGGTTGGACAAAATCATCTTTAAGGTGCTTTTCAACCCAAAACATTCTGCAATTCCATGCAGTAGGAAAACTCCAAGTATCCTCTGTACCCACAAATCCACAGAATAAAGGAATCTGTGAAAGTTACTTGGCAAACAACTTCAAATTACAATAAGGTGGTGAAATCCCACAGAGGCTGAGAACAAAGGCAGCAGAAGCAAAGCAAAGCTTTGGCTACAAATTGTGCATCCAGCTCAAGAAATCAGCTTGAATAACTCCCTGATATGTTTGGGTTTGTCTCCTCTTATAATACAGCAGAGGAATGAATGTAACCTATTTAGAGCTCCTTTCAGCAATGATTTTCTGTTGTTTGCAGGTGTAGGTCACAGGTGAGATACAGACCACAATCCCTTTTGTTTGAAATGTAGATCTCGCTAAACTGTCTCACAAAACAGGCACTGTCTGGGAAACTGCCTCTTCCTTCTATTTTTTGTTTGGAAAAGAAAAAAAATGGACATTTGCTTATTGTTCAGTTGAAATAAAGATACTTCTGAAGACTGTAAAGGGAAAAAGAAATTGAAATTATAAGCAAACATGAGCTGTAAGGATATTTAGTATGTAATTACTTAAGCAGAAGACCTTTAATAAACTGGGTAGTCAACCTCAGTTTATAAACTCAGTATTTAAAGACCAGTTCCATTTCTGGGGAAAAACAAACCAGGACTGGTGTTAGATCAGTAGTGTATTTTAGCATGGCTTTTTCTTTTCTTACTGTAAAAATGTCTAATATTAAATGTACAGTATTAAATTGGAAGGGAAAGCAAACATTAGCCAGGGCAAAGAATAAAAAAAAAAAAAAAAAAGGCACCCAGAGAGATAATGCACATAGACTGTGTGGAAAAATAAAAATAAAGGTGGTGCATCTCTGTTGCACTGTTGCAATAAAGTCAGGAGGTCCAGGGAGCAGCAGGAGAAATGGAAATGAGCTTCAAAGTGGGATTTAGCAAGGCCTGGGTGAGACATTTCCTGTCCTTGGTGGCTTCTGTGGTGTCCAGCAGGCACAGAGATGATGCTGTGGGATTTTTATCCCAGACACTCCTCCCTCTGTACCATCTGTATTTCAGGGGAGGGAAGGGAAATTCAGGAGAGGGAATTCAGCGTCTTGGAAAAGTCTACCTCTGGCAAATTTGGATGAAAAGTGGACACAGAACTCTCTGGGAAAGCTGGCCAAAACCAAACCAAGGGATTCAGATGACACCAAGGGTTGAAACTTGATTTTCCAGTAGATCCAAAGACTGGATCAGCCTGAAGGAAATGTGATTTTCCAGCAGATCCAAAGGATGGATGAGCCTGAAGGAAACATGATTCTCCAGCAGACCCAAAGAATGGGTCACAGGCAGCATTTGGCTGCTCTGCATTTTGGTGTTTGCAGCCTCCATCACCCCATAACAATGAACCAGAGAGGTCTAAATTTCCTTCCAGGGATTTACACTATAGAAATAGAAATAGAAATAGAAATAGAAATAGAAATAGAAATAGAAATAGAAATAGAAATAGAACTAATAGAACTAGAACTATAAATAATATAACTATAACTAATATAACTGTAACTATAACTAATCTATAAATATCAATAAAAATAAATTTATAAATATAAATAAAATAATAACATAATAAAATTAAATTTCTAAAACAATATAATAAAAACATCAACAAATATATCAAAAATATAAATATAAATATATCAAAAATATAAATATAAATATAAATATAAATATAAATATAAATATAAATATAAATATAAATATAAATATAAATATAAATAATGGGTGCCCAGCCAGGCTGAGGGGAGGGAGAGCAGGAAATATCCCACATGGAGCAGAATTTCCTAATTGCTCCTTCCTTCTGGAGACACTGCAAATGAGAATCTCTGTGGATTCAGCAGGTCACAGCTCATTCCAGCACCTCAGAATCAATGAAGAAAAGGCCACGCTGAGCACAGGAAGGAACAGGGACTATTCCTCTGACCTCACTGCGGGTTTGTGCTGCTGTGGCTGCTCTGCCTGGGAGAGTCCAGGCAGGATTTCTGTCCTGCTGTGCTCCCAAAGATCCCCAGGGAATGATGCCTGAGGGGGAGTGTCAGCTCAGGGAAACAAGCTTGGCCAGCCAGCAGCAACCCACAGTGCAGGCACTTAGAGGGAAAAAAGAGAAATTTAAAATAAAACAAAAGAGAATTTTAATATTACTGAACACATTTTTCTCTTGCCCCTTTTCCTTTCCAAACCCACACAAACTTCTCT
>JANPWX010000416.1:131633-142824 GCA_024734555.1 Trochalopteron elliotii
AGTGGGAACTTTCAATTGAGACTTATTAGAATTGGAGATTCAGGAAATGGAGGCCTGTGGATAATTTAGAAACAACTTTCACTGCAGAGCTGTGACTGGCACACGTCACAGGCTGTCAGGGATTGGTGTCACTGCAGTCACTGTCAAACCCTTCCTGGTGGCATCAGCACCAGCTCCACCTTCACAGAGCTCTGAGCAGTGGTGAAAACTGCAGCAGCAAAAATGGGAATACCCCAAAAACCTTTCTGCTAGAGGGAAAACCTCTGTGACTTTTGGGATAGTCAATAAATTAATTTTTTAAATAAATTAAGTGCCTAAATCAGCAGAACCTCCCCATGGCAGTTCTTCCTTCCAGGCCTGCTCCTCCATCCTCGTCCCAGGACTAAACTGTTTCCTCTGGCACCTGCTCACAAACAAAACCCACATTTGAGGTCCCCTCCTAGCCAAGCACAGGGACAGAGCTGAGCTCTTTAAAGATTCAACTCCACCAACCCTGAGTGCCAGGGAAATAAATATATGATATTTTGGAGGCACGGGACATAAATTCTGGCTTGGTTTAGAAGCCTGTGGGCAGTAAAGTGCTCTGCCCATTAAAACATAAATTATCATCTGAGTGTAGCTGATGAGAGGCTGGGACTAATAGGAAGTGGTGCTAAATAAGAATTATAGGAATGCTTTTTCCAGGCTGACTGCAGGAATTTACTCTCCTCCCTCAAGATGGCAGATGAAAATTAAGTCTGGTGTGTAGGGGAGCTCAGAAGCAAATTGTTACCCTTCAAACACATCCTTATCAATCAAGCATCTTCTTAATCCCATCAACTGTGATTGGAGAACACCTGTTATCCCCAAACCTCCAAATCTTTATGACAAGAAAATGTTCAATCTCACCATCATGCCCTGAATCAGGGAGCAGCAGCATTCACAGCAATAGTGGGTGCAGCAGGAAATTGAGCCTGAGCTCAAAACAAATCATTCAGCATTGGTGGCTCTGAATTTCCTCTGAAATCTGAGCCTGGGACACAACTGAACCCCCTCAGAAATCCTGAGCCAGCACAGCGTTAAAGACCACAACAGACTCAGGAATTTAATCCAGATCATTTCAATTTTCCTCCACGGTTTTAGCCCAGACCAGTTCTGAACTCCTCTTCTGGGAATTAGGAAAAAACGAGCGTAACAATTTTGAAGTGCTTCAGGAGCTCAAAACTGCCAGCTTATTTATGTTCTACAGATGAATCAATACATTCAGATAAAGTTTCTGATTGCCAGTAATATTTTCTCTGACTCCTGAATTCACCCTTTTCTCCAGATGCTCATTTCTCCACAAACACTAACTCTCCTCTCTGATTTATGCTCCCCCTGTGCCATTTTTTTGCTCTCCCTCTCCCAGCAGGGCTCACAGACCCACTGAGAGAATTCCAAGTGTTGGCACCAAGAAGGATTGCAGCAGCTCCCGTGGCCCTGGGCATTACTGACAGAACAGCATTCTTGACACACATATCTATTTCTGAAATGAAGATTGAGAGCCCAAATAAATGGAATGTCAATGTTTAGGAGCAGGCAATAGCTATGGGTTCCCTGCACCCACGGCTGTTCTGGTTGACTGGGGAGGAATCCTTTCAACTCCAGGTTTGGCCTCTTGCACCACGAAACTGAAGTTACTTAAACTCTGCTGGAGACCTATAAAGAGCAGAAGAGCCACAAGCTAAAGCAGATTACAATGGTTTCTTGTTTTTTCCCCCCTCCCAACAAAGTGATGGCCTATTGTCCATTACAAATAAAGTGGAAAATCAGCCCTGCATTGAAACAGCAGCCTCAGCATCACGGAGCACAATTGGACCCTGTTTCCATCCCATCTCAGCTAAACTGGACTGGAATTGTTACACAAGTCCCAAGGTGCCCACTGATGGGAGATGTGGGTTTTATTTATTGGAGAAGACACTTGCATGCTCTGGGAAAAAAGTTATTTGCTGGCCTTAAATCATCCATGCAGGAACAAGTAAAGAAAGCCTGCAAATACATCAAGGAAGGATTTAGGATTGAACAGGGCAGGACGGGACTGAAGAACACAGGGGAAGAAAGGTTTGAGAGCCAGGGGTGAAGAAAGCCACATATTTTAGGATGGAGGAGCAATCCTGCCTGCAGAGCTCCCCTGGGCACTGGCCTTGGGATCATTTCCTTGCCATCAACTCATCCCCAGCACATCAAAAACTTTTATGGTGAAGAGTGCATTGGGAACGTGGGGGAATTGTGAAATTCAGCAATATCCTGCTCAGTGTGTATGCTGCATGAGGGAGATGTTGTTGTGTCTGTTTGCTGTGGTGAAGTGGCAACCCATATGTTCCTCATATTAGTAAAATATTTAATGTATGCCCTTGGCAAACAACAGACTATGGAGCATCTCAGATAAACAGAAGCGTCACCCAAAGATGAGACATATTTCTGTTAAAATTAAAAAAAAAAAAAATAAAAATAGTTTCTTAAAAAAAAACCCACCAAAACAAAAAAAGAAGCAGCTATTTACAGTAAATTAAAAAGATATCTATCAAATCTCACTTATGGTAATATAAAACTATTTCTGAACTTTAATTATTATGACAAACTGGTCTCCTGTGGCTTGTTCATTTCACGCAGCTAAAAAAATTGTTAACAGTCTTCTAATTATATCAGTTTTCTGTGTTAAAAAAAACAAAACTGGCTCACACTTATTACTCTATCTAGAGAAGCCATGGATCATCTTGCTATTCTCTTAATGCTTTTAATTTACATATCAGAAATACTAATAAGTGTGGTGTTATTAGATCACATTCCCTTTTTGCTTGCAACCCAAGAAAATGGTTCATTTTGTTTGGCTGCCACAATTAAATTAATTTATTTTCCTATGGCATGGTTTTTGATAAGGGCTTTTATCAGAAGTTTGACTGTATGAAGCTTAATAGGACATCTCTCATTAAAATAAAATATGTTTCATTAAAATCCAACAATGGCTCTGCCCCCCCCACCCCCATTTTGGCTTCATTAGCATATTTAATAGAGGAGATAATTGTTCTTTTCACTTGAACAAGAGCCTCAATCTGAAGGACCGGATTTGTTTAAAATTCAGCAGATTATTTCAGTCTCATATGAGGAGTGGCAGTGCTTTTCCTGGAGGTGGCCAAGGCAAAAATCTGACAAAGAATTCAGACTGGGCACGTTCTGGGCGTGTTCCACATTCTCTTTCTCTGGTTCTCAGCAATGTATCCATGAATTTGCCCTTAACTTCCTGTAATATTTACAATATATCCAAATGATAGCAATTAAATTATGTCCTTTAGCCCCCTGCAGCCACTCCTGGAAGGCACAGAAGAGTCTGCTTGAAAAGGAGCTGATCCATAGCCTACAAAATCAACCCCTAAACTCTCTGTATTGGGAGAGCTGGCTCCTGTTTCCAGCAGGAACAATCTCTGGGATCATTACTGGCCGCCAAAAGGAACAGAAAAATGCAAATAATTTTTCAAAAGACAAAAAAATTCTCCACCTGAAAAAAACCCTCAACTTTCAGAATAAGAGACACAGACCCATGTTTTGACCTCTTGCTGTTTCATGTGCTTTCAGCTGCTGCTGTTCCCCTGTTCCAGGCAGGGGGGACACAGCATCCCCTGCCACGTTCAGTGGCTTTGTGCCTTTGAAATTCCCTTTCCATTTCCACTCATCAGGAGACTCACCCCAGCTCCAGCAGATCCTGACACCTGACAGAGGCTGGGATAACACACCCTGGGTTTGGATGGATAGAAAAGGAAAAGCAGCTTAACAAAGATCTTGGGGTTGGTTCTGGGCCAGACAGAGATCCTTGCACAAATGGCTGGAAAAGGGTCTCGGTGTAGGTGGAATTTGTGCCTCTCCCAGAAAAGCAGAACCTGCTCAGGAATCCAGCAGGAAACCCTCATGGTGGGAACAGGCAGGGCAGTGCAGTGTGCAGATCAGTGCTGTGTACACTTCCCATCCATCACCACCTGTGCACATCCAGACAGTGATTTTATCCTAAAAACACAGTGTCACTCAGGATCATTCTTCTGCTCTTCTGGCACCTACTGCATTGCTTTTGTTCTCCTGGCACCTACCCTGTTCTTCTTAAGAATTTTCTGAGGTGGAAACTTTTGTCTCCCCAGCTCTATTCCTGTCTCTTATCCTCCCCAAACAGATTTCTGCTCACAGTTGAGCAGACATTAGCTGCCCAAACAAAGCAGCAGCCCATATGCAAAGTTTGTTTATTTGCACCGTAGTGTCCTGTGCTTCAACTCAAAGCCAAAATGCCCATATGGCCACTGGAAAAAAAAAAAAAAGAAGTGGGAAAGAGAACAACAACATAAAAAAAAAGTGGAGAGTAAAATATTGAGTTGTTTCTGCAGGAAGGAAAGGGGAGTTGTCAATACAGAACGTGGGTTAACACCTCAGCAGTGTAAACACAGAGTCTGCCATTCTGCTGTGCAGTGCAGGGGAGCTGAGCAGACACAGCACAGCAATTCCTTCTTGCTCCTTCCTCTGTCCTTCCACCTCCTGGTGTCCCCAGAGGGATGTGGGAACCCTGCTGGGGTCACAGAGGGCACCTGGCAGGTCTGAGCAGCTCCTAAAGGCACACTGGCACCCCGGGTTCATGGCACTATTTATTTAAGGCAGGATTTTTCATTAAGCTGCTGTCAAAGGGCTTACCTTGTAAACTGCTCAGATATCACACACAGTGCTGCTAAATAAAGAGGGTTGTCTTCAGCATCAGGATCAGTTTTAGGGCAGAACTTGGGGTTTAAGCTAAACCAGAGCTAGGCTGAATTTTTACTCAAACAGCTGCTAAGATACACCCTTAAAATTCTAACCCAAAACAATGAAAAAAAAAAACCCAAACCTTTCTGAGTTCTCTGTATCCCTGACCATTTTTTTAGGGTTGTCCCCAAAACTACCCCAGTTTAACGTGCAGCCCTCTGAGAGCCCTAGCATGAGGAAAAACTTAAAGCAGGAGTGGAAATCCTGAGTGCTGTTTTGAGCCCTACACTGGGGCAGCCTGACAAAAGATTTCACAGAGGCAGCAGCAGCAATCTGCCAGCCCCCGTGGAGACAACCTGCAGCATATGTTCAGTGCAGCATGCAAACATCTCTGATTGTCCTGGGCACACCAACAATGCTCTGCCCACACGTCCTGAGCAGTGGGGAAGCAGGAGATTGTGGCACGAGGCTTCTCTGGCTCTGCTGCTGCTGCTGGCTGAGGTTGTTATATTTATATTTTTGGCTCATCCCCTCGTGCAGCTCTGCAGGTCCGACGTGCTGGCCACAGGAACAGGAGCTGTGTGGGGTGGCCAGCAGGGTCTGGGGACACACAGGGTGGTTCCTCTGCTGCTGCTGCACTTTTCTTTAGGCTTGTCTGGAAGTTATTTGCATTCTCAGTCCTGCTGGTGCTTGTATTTGCTCCTGAGCCAGACTGAATTCAGATGCCCTTCCTGCCTGCCTGTGCAAGGTTTTCTTGCACACAACCCTTGGCATTTCTTCGGGCAAACCTGACAGAAATAGCACAATTCCCTCTTGTGCCCTTGTTTTCTTCCCTAGATGGCTCCTAAGCTCATTTGTCTGAAGACAGACTCATAAATGTCCCTACCACAGAGAATTGTGCAAAGAATTTTTTTTTTTTTTAATGTGATTGAATCTGAAAAAGAGAAAAGTTGCAGTATTTCTTCAGATCAGAGCAGCCAAAATTAAAAATTTTGTATTGTTCCTTCAAGGTCAGAACCTGTATATTTTAAAAAGTCACAGTAAAAATATTTTAAAAGAAAATAACGGCTTCAAATGAGGATATTAAAAAGAAAATAAATGAACACAACAAAAAAAAACCCCATATATTTTTCCAAGGTCTAGAGAAAACATGGGTCAAAAGTTTTTCCTTATTTATAGCCTAAATGGTCTAAATATATAATGACTCTTGGTTGACACAATAATTCTCTTTTTTTCAATGAATAAATACATTTTTTCTGCAGCTCCACAAATAACTACAGACAACTGAGAACTGATGAGACTGTTTCAAAACAAAGCAAGCAAACCAAAAAAAAAGCCAGGAAATGAGACTGAACTTCTGTCTTTTCTCCAGCTCCCACTCCAGCACTTCCCAACTCCTGCCATGCTCTCTCCATGCCAAATTTTGCAACCACAAAAGCAAGAACATAAAGATATTTAGTGTCATTCACTTGCATTTTGAAATGAAAATTAACTTCACAGCCTTCATCAATAGCTTCGGATAATTGAAACAACAATGGAAATGTTGATTGACAGAATGTGATTCCCCAAACCACAACTGGGCCAGGAGCTTCCAGCCACGTTTCTGAGGAGAAAATGACAACTTTTCTTGTATCTCCAAGTATCACAGCCTTACTTTTACCTCTGACAGCAAAAGCAAGCACTAAACCTGGGTTTTATTTCCTTTTCTTCCCAGAGGAAATGCCAGAGCTTTTCCTGGTGTACACAGCATCCCCCTTTTTAGCACTTATCCCATTGATTTTCTGAATCTTGGCAAGACATTAACCCAGTCTGTATAACCACAGGCTACAGTACTTCAACTGCCAGACATTAATGCATCTGTTTTAGTCACTCATCCACCCTCAAAATTGACAGTTTGAAAAATATCAGCTTCTGATACATGGAACTTAACTAAGCCTGGACAGCTGAATGAGTGAACAGCCCAGATTTCCATGTTAATACGACCCTGCTCGACACAAAGCACTGGAGGTGTTTTATCAGTTTGTCTGTGAAAAGCACTCAATCTTTTCAGAGGTATAGAAGCAGGGAAAGCAAAGCCCATTTTGCCTAACTGTGAATTCCCCATGCATGGCTGAGATGCACAGCATCCATAAGTAAAATGAAACGAGCCTGTCAGGTGTGTTTTGCAGGCACTGACCAATCTCCCTTCCCTCTCCAAATGCTCCTCCAGTCCACTCACCACAACACCTGTGACAAATGCAGAATGCTCCTCTGGGAGCCATCGAAAAGCCTACAAAAATAAATATAAAATTCTGCAAAAATGAGAGAAAGGAGCAGCCTACACTTGTCACTCCCTCAGGCCCTACATCTCCAAGGTGATGGGGAAATGCAGATGTCCATCACTGCAGCTCCTGCTCCAGGCACCCACCATTCCCACTGGCTTCAAACTTTGCTTCAAAGCTTGCTGAGGGTGGGAAAAAGAGAGAATGGGGCACAGCTACGGGAGCTGTGTGTCCTGGTTTAGGGCAAATTTGGGAGGAAACCTCTCAATGGGGTCCCTCTGGAAAGGAAATTCAAGTGGCCCCTCCACAAACTGATCTGGAAAAAAAAAATCCGTAGAGAAAAGTGGAAAAAACTGTTTGTTCAACAAGCAAACTGCCCACAAGGATAAAAACAATGAATAATATTAAACAATAGAAGAAGAGAGATGGCAAAATTGAGCAAGTACTTGCCATGGGTTGTAGCTCAGCTTGCCCAGTCTCTTATCAGACACTGGAAAATGTGTTGCTGGGCCCAAGTGGGCCACAGGTGTGAGTTTTGGGGTTTTTCTGGGTTTTTCAGCACAGGACAGGTTTAAACAGTTCCAAGAAAAAGAAAAACAAAACAGTCCAGGGAATTTCTCTGCCTCAGCTAGCTAAAAACTAACTAAAAGCAAAGGAGAGCTCTGTGTGTGTTGCAGACAACACAGTCCAGGAGCAGAATGTGGAGGAGTGAGTGCAACTTCTCAAAACAAACCCCACGTTTCTTCTCCCACCCCCTTCACCCTCAGACCCAGTCTTAAAGGTGTCAAACTCAATATCCAGCACAAACAGAGCAGACAACTGGGGATACAAACATAATAAATTCACCCTGGGACACTGGGATCAACACCAAACACAGGAATCCGCTCCCTGCTCAACCCAAATCTGCTCTACCATACAGATCATCAAAAATGCAGCTTCTCAGCAAAGATCATGATCAGTTGGTCAAGGCTGCAACAGGGCAGGGAGGCTCTGGGATCATAAGAAGTATTTGATAATAATGAGAATAAAAGCTTAAGTGAAGAGGGCAAAGAAAACCAAACCATCTTTTTCAGAAATCTATTTCAGGATGGTGAACTGATGCAGGGCAATCTGCAAGACACTCTCAAGAGCAGAGAGCAAGAGACAAGCAGAGCTTTCAGTGTGAGAAGTCAGAGAGGCTTTAAAGCAAAAACCACAGAGCTGCAAATTATTGCAGAATGGGAAAAAAGACACAAATGCCTCGAACAGTCACACGGTGACAGCAGGACCAAGGGTGGTGTGGCATCTTCCAGCACGGAGCACAAAATGTCATTATCTGGAATGGGACTCTCTCGGGCTGTCAGTGGGGTGGCAGCACCTCAGGAAGGCCCTTCAGGCTTGGAATTGTGGAGAGAAAGATCATCCTAAAGAAGGCAGGACAGACAAGCTGGAGAGGCTGGAAAAGAGGGCTCAGTAACAATGGAGAAAGGATTTATTTTCTGGGGCACTACTCAGCCATGACCAACACTATTCTTGTTCACTTGAAGGAGCTGGGACATTGATTCCAATAAAAATAAAATCTGGCCTTAAACTTGCAATGAACTGTTTATTAATTAGCATGCCCCAAATGTTCAGAAAAGGCTATTATTTAAAGTGCATTATTCCCCTCTCCAATCTTTTTTAAATGCAAGTTGATTGAAATGATGATAGGATTGAGAAATACAGACTCTCGCCATCTGAAGATGCTCTGTTACATCCTTTTGGCTTAAATTCCATCAGAAGCCAGCACAAAAGGGATGTCAATGACACAAGAGCAGAGCCAAATGCTTCTGGCTTTGCTGAGTGTAACTTGCAGCATCAAGTGCCTCGTTGGGTTTTGTGTTTCAGAGACAAAATCCATTGTGGTACTTGGGAAAGGTTCCTTCTCTTATGCATGGGACTCGTTTAAAGAGAATGATTTCAAACAAAAGAAACATTATCCAATATTAGAATTAACAGAGAGCAAGGCTCATTAGTGCCACGCACTGAAGCCTCAGCCTCTGCCATTCCACTGCACGGCTGAACTGGTGTAATTAAACCACGGCTCCTCCGTGTTATTTAGCAAAGTAAATAATTACACCGTGCCCCTGAGCTTCATTGTTCGTTTGTAGCATCAGGTAGAAGCCCTTGCTGTGGTTCCAGGACCTCCATTCCCTGGGGCTGTGTCCCTGTCACTGCTGAGGCATTTCTGGACATCTCTGACTTTCCCTGCTGGTTCCCCGAGCAGAGCACCAGCCCTGCCCTGCCCCACACACACCTCAGCCCTTTAGGCAGCTCTGAAATGCTCTGTGGGGGTTTATTCCACAGGGTGGGAAAGGCAGTGTTACCCCTGAACACCAGAAAGGGTCTGGATTCATTCACTTACTGAAATTTAATTTTTTTTTTTTTGTCCAGAAACATAAATGTCACCACAGCAGGACTAGAGTCACTTCCAGCATCACTCCTTCTTTGATAAGTGTGGCTCTTCCTGCAATCCTGTTATCTCCCAGGACTGCATCAGCCCGTTGGAGAATACTCAGTTTTCTACAGTTTTCTAATACCTAATTTAACTAAAGACAGAGAAAAGAGAGACAGGTAATGATAATTTTTTTTAAGACATAAATTCTCTGCTCAACACCCCCTCTATACCTGAAGATTTTAGGTCATGCTGGGGACACATATCTGTTCTGGAAGCCTCAGAACTAGAGAAGGGCTGGCAGGACTACAGCTCCATCCCAGCCCAGCAGCTGTGGAAGGGCTGGGACTGCACAAGGTGACAACCAGCCCACTTTTAATGGCACACTTGGACAAACACCCAACATCCCTGTGCACTTCGTGAGGCTGGAAAGGGGAATTAAAAGCACAGTGCCCCAATAATCACAGTATTCAACAGAAAATAATTGTATTCACCGACATCCCAACAGATGAGGCAGTAATTCCTACATAAAATTAATCCAGGTGTCCACTTTAGTCCTTCCAGTCTGGGAGTTGCAGCGTTTGCTCTGAGGAGGAAGATGTGGCTTCCCTTGTTTTCCTGCTCCTCCCAGTGGCAGAAAGGAAAGGTCTGTGTGCTGGCAGCAAAGCACAGACTGTTCCTCCCTTCTGACTGGCCATTCCCAGGGTCCCTTTGAGCCAAAAGCCAGGAAGGGCTCACCCTGATGCTCTACATGCCCAGGATGAATCAGGAAAAAGCTCTTTACATGACCGTGAATTAATATTCCATTGCCTTGAAAAGCCTGTGACTACATGTCAAATATAGTAATGGCAGAGCTGATGAAATAAAGGCATCAAAGATAGGGAAAACAGATTCAAGAAAGAAAGAAAGAAAACCTTTCCACAGGATATTAATTTTGTCTGAGAGACTCCTCATAGTTGCTAGCATCTAAATTAGCAATTTGTATCTGCTTGCACAGGACAAGAGGTTCCATTTCACTCCCTCACAGCAGAGATTGAAAAGGGAAGCTGTTCTGAGCTGGCGGTGATGCACACACACAGATAAATAACAAAGGTGTTCCAGGGACAGCCAGGTCCTGGAGCTCCCCACCCCTGATCAGAGACCAGCTGCTCTCCAAACTGCTCAGAGGAACTCCCCTGATGCATGGAAGGATCACACTGCCATCCCTCTGGGCTGTTCTGGTGAAATGAGAGGTTTTGTAAACATATATGTGCTGAAATATATCCATATATTGTTACAAACATGTATGTGCTGAAATATATCCATATACTGTTATAAATATAAATATATATATGTGCTGATATATGTCCATATACTGTTCTAAATGCATATATGTGATGAATATATCCATATACTGTTATATATGTGCTGAAACATATCCATATACTGTCATAAATACATATATTTGCTGGTATATATCCATATACTGATGTAAATACATATGTGCTGAAATATATCCATATACTGTTATAAATATATATGTGTGCTGAAATATATCCATATACTGTTATAAATATATATATGCTGAAATATATCCATGTTATAAACATATATATATGCTGAAATACATCCATATACTGTTATAAATATATATGTGTGCTGAAATATATCCATGTTATAAACATACATATACATGCTGAAATATATCCATATACTGTTATATGTGTTAAAACATATCCATATACTGTTATAAACATATATATATATATATATATATATATATATATATATATATATATATATA
>JANPWX010000416.1:142832-209696 GCA_024734555.1 Trochalopteron elliotii
TATATATATATATATATATATATATATATATATATATATATATATATATCTCCAGGTACTGCCCAGAGAGCCAGCCCACACCCAGCACAGCACTCCATGCTGAATCCACATCAGCAAAAGGCACTTTGCAGGTCAGAGCAGGAAATGTCCAACAAAATTTGTAAAGGATTTGGAGATCCTTCAAAAGAAAGGACACTGAACTGTAAAATCTCTTGTGGGTATTATGGTGCACCATCATTCCTCTTACGAAACACATTTTGAAGCTGATACTCCAACATAGGTAAAGAAATTAAGGATTTACTTATTTTTTGTCCTGATAAACTATTTTCACCTAAAAATTCAAATCTTCAAGTAAACAAAATCGGACTTCCTGCCCAAGTAACACTGACAAGAGAAAGACATCACATAAAATCTTTACCTTTCTACAACTGCAATTAATCTTGGTGTATCCCTGCAGCTCTGCAGGGCTAATTAGCAACCTATCCCAGACTCGGTGTCTCTGGCTAAATATTGAGCTCAGTGATTCCTATACACCAAAACTTTACAGATAAAGTGTTGACTTTTAGTATCTTTACTTACGCTGAAAAATGCTGTCACTGTCCAAACAGCCCAAAGTTTGCCACTCATGAGCTTTTCCCTCACACTCTCAGACCTCTGTGTTCCCCAAGAAAAGGGAAATAACAGAATATGGGATGCCAAAAGACCTCATATAAGCTATTATTTGGTTTATAGTAATAGGTTATTAGAGTCCTTCTCTCAAGGTTGGCATTTACTTTAATGAATCACCTTTCCCCACAGTTATTTTTAATGTACTCTGCCATGTTTCTCATGGAGCCTCGCTCTCTTTTGCTTAAATGCCCTGTTGGCATTTAATTTACTGAAACCAAAGGATTATCACCATATCTCCCAGTTAGATTGGGATGATTAAATGCCTACCACCATACTATTTTTAAGCAGCAGCTCATTTAGCCTTTAGCCTGAGTGAATTGTCACATGGACAATCCAACTTCATTGCATGTTGTCACTGGAGAAGTAAAATATTGTCACTTCTGGCATCGTTTAGGACACTCTAAATTGACTCAGAGATTTCTTCATGCACAGGCAAGGACAAAACAGGATTGGAGGTGACCCACTGGATCATCTGGGCCATTTGCTACCAGAGCTACCATGCTGCATTTGTGAGCTGTGCCTGCTCCTCAGGGCCAGGGAATGTTCCAGAGCCTCACTGCCAGCAGGCACAAGGCTGCTGGACTGAAGTGGCTCCAGCTCTGTTGCCAAAATATAACACAACTCCCCCCAAAAAGGCTTCCCAGTATAAAACTGCTTGTGAATCCTGAACACTCATTAAAAAGGTTGACATTTCAAACTGCGAGCGAATTCGTTCACTTTGAGCTGCAGAAAGTGCACCTCTCACAAGATAAAACTCCAACAAATGCCAGCCCCAGCTATCTCTCACCTCAGGCAAAACCAGAGGCTGTTACAGAACCTGTCTGCATGCTGTTGGTCCCACATAAAAACAAACATTGCCTTGGATTTTGTTCAGGGGAGCTCCATAAACGCTGGGCCCTGATGCTCCTGATGGCTGCAGTTAAACACGGGTGGGTGTTTTCCTCACCATTCCTTTCCACCTGCTCCTGTCCTGTACCAAAGTGTGACTCCAGATTTCTACCACCAAAAGCCTGATCCAAAAAAACAGGAATTCAGGGAAGCTTTCCCACCAGCTTGGTTGGATTAGGAGCTTTAAAAGAAGGTCCAAACACATCGAGTTTGGATAAATGAGCCACTTGCTCTTGGCAATTCATGTCCAGTCTCCAAAAACCACAACACTCCTTTTCCAAACCACGAGATGGACTCTGCTCTCTTTCTCCGGCCTTCCTATCCCTTGCCATTGTCTCTTTGGAGAGAAAAAAAAAAAGGCTGCAGAGGAGACAAAACTGGTCATTTAGGCAGCTGTCCTCCCAGCTGACCTTGGCACACACATTGAACAGCACTGCTGCTCCCTGAGCCCCCGACAGCTCTCCCGTGGCATTCCCACAAAGCATTCCCTGCTCCAGACAAGTCTCCAGCTCCATTATTCAAACACTTAACGCATCCTTTGCCTTACTGGTCTTGAGAAGTCAGATTATCTCATTAGTGCAGACATTCCACTTTTCCTGTCAGCTCCTGATTTCGTTTCAGTAAGTGAAAGAAAACCAAGGAGTTGCATAAGGAAGGATTTGTCTTAAAGGCTTTGCAGACAGCAATCCCTCATCTTGATAATTTTTAACAGGTAGTTGCTTTTTTCTTTTTCCTCTCCTCCTATCAGTTTCTCTTTTTATCAAGGAACAATTAAGCAGGCTGACTGCCTTGCAAAGTTTTCACAAGAGAAACTCCACTTCTCTTGCCTTTTTAGTTGATCTTTTCAAGCTTGTCCTTAAACAATGCTTTTAAATGTTGTTGCTATTATGGAAAAAAAATAAAGGAGAAAGGAAAAAAAGGCCTTGATAGGTTGTAGACATGGTCCTTGGAGGTTTATTCCTTACCTCAATCTCTTCAGAACTCAGCCCAACAATTCCTTTACAGCCAAGCTCCTTCCCCAAGGAACTGCAACATGCACGAAATCTCTGCTTTCTCCCCCTTTGTTCCCATTTCTGTTTTCCACATAAGCCCAGTGGACAGAAGCTGCTCAGGCACCAGCAGGAGGAGGCAAGGCAGCAAAAGTTCACACACATTTGGGAGAGAACAGCGTTCCCATGGCTGATGAGCACCACAACAGCAATAGGCCAGGGCATAAAATTCTCACTCCTACAGCAAAAATTGAGTGTTCTCCATCTCAGCCATAAAAAAACAAACAAACAAACAAAAAAGAAATCCTTAATATGAAGCTTCCTCCTGGAGTCTGGCAGAACACTTCCTTGCCTTTTACACCCTCCCTGTCTTTGCCAAGTGCCCAAATCCATTACCTTGACAACACAGTGCATCACTGTAATAGCATGAGTCAGCCTGGCAGTTTTTGTGACCATAACAAAAGCAGATTCCCATCGATTGGCGTGGAGCTCCCTGTTCCAAACTATAATTTCAGAAGGATACTTGCTTTAAATCTCATAGCTCTGTGCTTTGAGTCCTGCCAAACTTGTCCATAGACCAAAACTAGTGGCTTGTTTTATGGTCTCGTTTTAATGGGTTTGTCTGTATTCCAAGCCCCAGCAAACAAAACAGATCAAAACCCTTCCATTTAGGGTTCCCATTCAGAGCTTCTTCTTCATCTTCATGTACCCAGTCTTCACAGGCTGAGCTCACTGCCTGCACCATCTCCCTGAGTTTCCAAGGGATGGTCACAATGTTCTGTTCCAGACTCAAATCCAAGCACGCAGAGGCTTCACTCAAAACAAAGGCTTAGAGCAGTGGAGGAAGGAATGAAGGGGATAAACCAACAACTGTCCAACAGGTTTTCCATCAGAGAAACTCCAGCTCCAGCAGCTATTGATCCAAAGATGGGGCTGTCTGCTGGCCAGCACACCTCTGGCTGATAAGCCAAGGAAGCAAAGAGGTCACAATAATGTCAAGAAATAACTGTCACCACCAGCACACAGCAGTACATCTTCTTTTACAATAGCCAGGAGAAAAGGGCTCAGATTTCTTGTGTTTCCTTTCCTTGTCAACATTCCCTTTTCAGCAGCTTTGTTTATGGACACAGGAACACCTGTAGTCTTTGTGCTGCAAGAGGATATTCCCAAGCCTGTGGATGCCAGGCAAAAATCAGTATCTCACTGGGAACACTGCATGGCAATGCACAGCCCACATTGTCATGAGGAATCTGATTACCAAGGGATGTCCTGAGCTTTTCCATGTGCTTCTTTGGGACAGCACTGGAGTGTTCAGCCAGAAATTCTGAGGTTTTTCACTGGATTTCTCATCATGAAGATGGGTTTCTGCTAAGCCAAAATCCACTTTAAATCAAAAATCCTTTCAGGAAAGATGGGCAGGTGACCTGAGCACTTCCCTGGAGCTGCTGAGGGAGGTGGGAACAGTGCAGGGGCAGTGAGAGCCTGCAGCACTCCACAGGCAGCAGAGAGCACACCCTGCCCTGGCACAGCCCCACTGGAACCCTCGATGGGCATCACTGCTTTTGGGAAGGGATGGAGGGCTCCTCCTCACGTGCCCCAGGAGATCCCAAGTGTTTCACAGCCTCGGGCCTCCCATCTGTTCCTGAGAATGGGATGAAGGATCTAATTAAGGGGAGATTAACATGATAGGCTCAAGGCAGCAGAGTCTCTGCTGGAGAAAACTCAGTTACCTGCTGGAGCTCTCTCAACAACTTAATGCAATAGTAGGGAACGGAGAAAGGCAACATCATTTGCTACAAGTTTTCAATAATGTTCCATGTAATAGAGCAAAAGCCCTGTCCTGTCCTTAGGGGAAACAATGCTATAGTTCAGAGAAAAAAAATGAAAGAGAAAGAAGATAAATCAAAGCAAGACACAAATCAACTTCCAGCCCAGCATTTTTTGGGCTACTTAGTGATGTACAAGTAAAGCTAAAGCATCATGGCCCATTCAAAGAAAGAATGTTCCTGGCAGGGCTTCAGTGACCCAACCTGCACAGCACATGTCCCATCTCCAGAGCCCCAGGACACCAGTGACCAGGCTGTGCTGGACACACCAACCAGGAAAACTGAGTTCTCCAGTCAGTTCTCCAGTCCTAAGGTGACTTAGGGGGGTGCAAATGAGGCTCATGAGGCAACACTGCAAGGGAATAATAAACAGCCCTTCAGGAAAAACGAACAGAATGACAGAGGTGACCAGAAGACACAACTGCTGAGGGCCCAGTAGAACTTTCTGCTGCAAACTTCAACCAGAGTTAGGCACAAACATTTCTAAAAAATCCCAAGGAAGTTTATGTTGATTTTTAGGCAGAGGAAAAGTGTCCATTTCACAGCATGCCCTTGGTTGTTTCTCTTTCTGTGGCTGTCAAAGACTCCAGGTTCAGCTGGAGCTTTGCTGGGGAGCTGAAGCCAGCACTTGGAACTGGTGCCTGATATTCCCTCATCTGAGGACATGGTCCTAGCCTGAGCCAGACTCATGGGTGCTGCTCTCTGCCTGCCTGAGGGTCATGGGCCATTCCCCCCAACACACCGTGAGCATTCAGCTCCTCTGACCACTGAGTTGTTAAGTCCCTTGTGAGACAAGCACATGTCAATATTCCCATTTTATGATTAGAAACTGAGGCACAGAGAGTCTAAAAGTGCCTTGGCCAGAGTCACAGAGGGAGCATCTGGTTCAGCAGAGAGCTGAGGCCCAGCTCCCCAGCACCAGGAGAGCAGCCAAACTGCTGGAACAGCTTCTGTCAGGAACAATTCCCATATGGAAACATGCCACCAACACAAGGACAGCCTAATTACAATTAAAAGGAATCTTCCCATACACAAATAGGGTAGCAGTGCACCACATATATTTAACCCCTTCCAGCACTGAGCAGGAAGGCTCTCACCATGCAGAAGGGGTTTGGAGAGCACCTGCTGCCAGTGCCACAGCACAGAGGGCACAGCCACAACCAGGACTGGTTTGCTGCTCAGGATGGTCCCATATGGCCCTGATATTTCTGGGTCTGAGAGATTTTAGCCTGCTGGCAGCTGCTAACTTTTTCCCAAGGAAAAATTTCTCCAGAAAGCTTCTTCTCAAAACAATCTTGGCAAACAACTCTCCTTTCTCAAAACAATCTTTCTCCAGGTGGTGTTTCGTTGTGTTTTAACCAATGGGATTAGAGAGGTGTCGCTCCTACTCACCAACCATGTTCAGTCTGTGTGGGAACACCTTATAAAAGGCAGTAAGAACTAGACAATAAAGCTTTTTTCTGTGCTCTTTGCCTTCTGAAATATTTGGAGTCTCTCATCTTCCTTTCATGTCCTACACGAGGAGTCCCACACCTGCCAGGCTGTCCTGCTTTTCCCTTTGCTTGGAGCCCCACACCAACCCCACCAGAGAACTCTGTCCCAGCACAGCCCAGCTCATGTGGAGCCTCCTCTCCCCATTTCCCTACAAACACACTCACTCACTGTAGTTAAATCCCCTCTGCGCTTTCCCTCGGAAGGGAGGATTTCAAAATTTGATTTGTTTTAGTCACTAAGTACTCTGTGGTATTCCCAGCAGATCCTTTAGCTGACAAGGTTTGTACTTGTCGCCACTTTGTTGTGTTTTATGAGCAGGGCCCCAGCAGAGCCCCAGACACGGCTCAGCACAGCGCACATCACTCTCAGCCCGCGTCGTGAGGGGATCGCGCTCCTACCACGGTGTCACACACACAAAAACGGTCCCTGCAGGCACAGCACTCAGCCAGGGAGGATGTTAACTCGCCCCAGCAGCCTGTGTGACACAGACACCAACCATCCCTGCAGTTTAAACACGGCTGATGAAACATTTGTGCAGATCAGAGAGACCTCGGCCTGGTCTGCGCCACGGTGGTCTCACGTGAGGTGCCGGGGGACGACACGAGGCGTGTGGCAGTGCCCATCTCTTCACCTCTTCCCATGCCTGCTCTGGACTTCCTCATGCTTCTTCCCAAACCCCAGGCTGGCCTGCCATCCATGGGAGGCTTTAGGGTGCCTGTTTCCTGAAGAGGGTGAACAGGACTCGTGTTCCCTGAACGTTCTTCCCCTCACCTGCACCCTGCCCTCATCACCTCACCCCACTGCTACCTGAAGCCACAGAAGGTTTGCTGAAATCCATTTCAATTGTTTCCTCCTCGACTAAAGACACAATTGGGCAGTCCTAACTGGCCACCAAGAGTCAGAAGGTGTTTCACCAGCACGTTAACGGGATGAAAAACCTGCAACAACCAGATCAGCCACAGTGCTGAGGGGGAGAACAGCCCACAAGGAAGGTGCTGCCCCAGCAATGCATAAAAACTTCATCCCAGAGCATGATCCCCCATTGCAGGCAACTGGAGGTGGAAAACAGCAAAGAAACATAAAGAAAAGCAACTGGAGAGTTGAGCCGGTGTTCACCCAGCACACCAACTCATCACCCACNATGGAATAATTCCCTGTATCAGGGAATTACGAGACAGTTGTTGTACAATCTCTATCCTCACACTTCCATGGGGGAATGTTTCACCCATGTAACGGTGCATTCAAGGCTGGCAGCAGAACCAGCAGGAGGATTCCTGGCCCAAAATCCTTAACAAAGTTTGCTGTCTTTGAAAGTGTGTTTTGTCAATTCTGTTCCACCGTGCTCGCTGCTGAGCGTCTGTTCAAAGGGAAAGGCAGGGTGTCTGACAAACTCCAGGACTTCTGACCTTACAATCCTCCAGGTGCCTTCTATTACAGCCACAAATCCAGACAAAGCTGCCCCTGCTGCTGCCTTGCACTGAGAAAATGGAGCTGGACGAGAGCATTGCAGGTTACCCGAGTTCCCAGTGAAATTAGCAGGAGTTTTTTCACTCCCCTCCTCAGGAACAAAACCTCTCTGAATAATTCCTGCCTCCCACCAGTCTGCTGCTCAAAAATCTTTTTGGCTGGGATTCATCAAAGCAAGCCATAAAATTTCAGTGAGTTTAATTTATGTTTAGGGTCAAGCATACGGCACCTTAAACCCCCCAGAATTTTACTTTATTTTCAACAAAATTAATTTTTCAAAGCATGTAATAAGGTGAAAGTAAGACCTTTCCAAGCATCTCTGCCTTTAAAATTTGTGTTGTATCATCTTCATTAGCATCTGTCACATTACACCCAGAGCCAGAGTTTACTGTGAGTGACAGAACGTGGCAAGTCAGGACACGCAGGTGTGTGACAAACAAAATCAGTGTAATCATGAGGCTCAGAAAATTGCTTTTAATGTCATGTTTATAGATGTAATTCTGTGAAATTACCTGGGCAGGATATAGAAGGATTTTTGCTTTACACTACTGACTGGAAATCCTAAAATTGCAGGTATAGAGGAGGGACCTCACTCACATTTTACTGCAAGGACATGATGCAGAAATTAAAAATGTGTCAAGCAGCAAAATGACATTTCAAATACTGGTAAATAAAATGGCATTTAATTCTTTCCAGTCAATGGTGGGAGAAGGTTTTAAATACAAGTAAAGAGTTGAGGAGGGGACTGGGAAGAAGAACCTTCCAGCCCATCCCACACACAGTCTAGACCTACAGCAAATATGTTAAAAATGTCACATTTGTAACTAAAAATAAAATGCCACTTCATTTGGTGGCTGTGCAATAGTGATTTTATACAGTGCCATTAAAAGTAAAATTCAAACAGGAGGAACTGCTGAGTGCTGCTAAACTGCAGAATTTTTAAGTTCTTTTGAGGCAAGAACATGTCAATCTTTTATATGTCTGCAAAATGCCACGAACATCTCCAGCAGTCTATAAATCATAAAGGGAATGATACAAGCAAACAGGAATTATGGGATCTTATCTCTCTGGCAGATTTTGCCCTATGGATAAAGTAGCTTACAAAGCAATAATGGAATATTATCAGCAAAATAAAGTTTTAGTGGCTTTTTATTCTTAGCAGCATTTTCCTAGCACTGTGTCAATAGAAGGGAAGCTTCATCTGGGACCAAAAAGTTCTGATTTGCATATGTTATCATGCAAAATGAGATTTGATTCTGCCCTTGCCTTCAGAAACACCGAGCCATGCATAAGATCAGATCACAAAATTAAAACAATTTATTGTACTGGAAGTCTCTTCTGTTAGTCTTGGCCCAGTTCCCAGTTGAAGCGATTAGTGAAAGCACAGAAATACTAATTAGCAGGGCAGGCTCCTCAGAACCCGCCCCCTTTGTGTTCCTGGGGTATTAACAGGTAGACTAACCATGCTCATATTAAAATTACTGTCTGCTCCATCATTAATCACCAAGACAGGAAATTCAATGAGCACTTTCAGCCTGGAGATCATTTATATAATTTATTCCTGGAGCTGAAGCCCTCCCTACCACGGCCCCTCTGCAAGGGCCCCAAGAGCATCGCCAACACACAGACATCACATTTCACACCCTGCACATCCTAAAGATTCCTAAAGCTCCAACTGTTCTTTCTTTGCTCTCCTCTTTTGAGTCTCATGAAATTTTCAAGACTTTTCATCAGTCAAAACAAGCAGAATCTTACTTTTTTTACATTCAAATGCAAGAGCAATCCTTCTTCAAAATCACTTGACTCCAGAAGTCTGGGATTTGGAATGTAAATATTTGAAAAGACATGATAAAAAAAAGTGACTTGCCAATATGCATCATCATCACTGCTTAATAAAAGTCCTCTGCACCTGAGTACCAGCACTGTCCTGGTGCTTTATGTTAAATAGGTGGAATTAAAGCTGAAATGACAATCAAATAAAGCTTTGATTAGCAGGAAACCAAACGAGATAAGGTGTGAAGAGTAATGGTCTTTCATGTCATCAGATAAAGAGTTGCTTCTGGGTTTTTGTCTGTGAAAAATGGGGTTCACTTTCTTGGTAAATTTTAAGAAATAGGTTTAATACAAAAATAAAACACGTCAAACATCAGCTGCTGGTATCAATTCAGAATTTCCCTCTTGATCTCCCAAAACCAAATGGTCCCATAAACTTTAAGAAACCTTTGTAGCATGAGACCTCCAAAAAAGAAAACTTTCCACTTGCAAAAAGCTCTGAGGAAACAGCAGCAGAATTGGCTGCACGATAGAAGATATCCAAAAAAGCAATTAAAAGGCTCCTCCTGGACTGGGCCCTAACCCTGCCACATCCCAACTGCAACACACACTCCACATTCCAGAAGGCAGCTCCCACATAATGGTTCAGCAACCTACACCATTGCCAGGAATAGAAAAGTACATCAGACTTGAGCAATTAAGTTTTTTCTGTGCTACATAAGCTGGAGAAGAAGCACACAAAGCAAATAGCAGCACAGAAAATGAACAGGATGAATTACAGCCATTGGCAGGAACAGATGAAAGAATGGCTGCTTTCCTTCATTCAATAATGTATCTGGAGGAATAAAGCTTGTGCTGACAATGAAAAATGTAACAAGTGGGACTGCAAATAAACTTGCAGTTAGCATTCATTTCGTCAGAGAGAGACCAAAATTCAGCTCAAGATTCACGTTTCGTAGAAAATTTCTACCTAGGTCAAAGACTTATCCTCCAATTTAGGGCCACAATAGACCTTGAAATTGAATTTTATTTGGAGTGGGAGGACAGATTGGATTAAGGAAGGTCAGGCTTGCCAAAAAACATTTTAGATTTGTATTTAAGCACGAGTTAGGAGTGGGGGGGATGGCAAAAAAAAATAGTAAAATATAAAATGGGGGCTTTTGTGTGTTACTATGCTTTGTTAAAAAAAAATCCTTATCTACTTTATAAAAGGTACTAGAATCTAATCAACTGCTCCCAGCAGGAAGCCAGGAGTAGCACTTACAGAGTGCAGCAGACTGCCATATAATCATGGCTGGAACAGAATTACAGCTCACAGAACCTCAGCACTCCTGTTGATCTCTGCTGGAGCTTCAGGGTGGAGGAAGAGGAGGAGGGAAGAAGTCCAGCAGACATCCCCCTCATCAAAAAAGGGAAACCAAAGGATTTGCCAGCCCCAAAGCTTCACCAATTCACTGAATCACAAGAGGCAAAACCACAAATTGTCCCACTGCAGGTGATCAACTTCTTGTTCCATTCAGCCGGTTCCATTCAATTCCTGCTCCCACCCATCCAGTTCTCCAGCTCTTTATACTATTTATTGCTCCATATATATATATATAAAATGTATTTTGTAAAAAGATCAGAGAGTTTGTTCTGTAAAACACCAAGAAAGGAGCCCCACAGTGGCTTTCAACACTCACGCAAAGAATAAAGGTACAAATGCCTGGATAGCTCCAAATCAACAGACATCTGCTGGTATTTTCAGCTTTTGAGAAAACACTTGACACCTTTTTTTCCCCTTCCACCAGAGTCTTTTTCAGAACGTGTCCACGTTCATCTGGCTTGGGGTTACCATACATGTAAAACGTGAGTAATTGGAAGAGCTGGGCTAATTGTGGAGCAGCAAACAGCTCCTCAAAGGGAGCTCAGACCTTCAGACACAGCCACTGGAAATGCTTCTTTGGGATGGAGAACACAGTGAGATGAGGGCTTGAGCTTCTCTTTCCCTGTCTCCTTGGAATGCACGGGAAAGATAAATGTTCTGGGGTGTGGAGGGAGGAGCAGAACCCTGGTTTCTACCTGAGGCAGATGCTGGGCTGGGACAGCTCCTGTTTCAGGCAAGTGTCAATTCTCAATGTTACTGAACTCGAGACAGCTCTCAGGCTGATATGCAGATTGCTGACCACACTGCAGAGGGGCAGAGCCTCCCATTGAAAGAAATACTGAAATAAAGGCATATAAAACAGAGAGAATAGCTGCTCTCTGGCTTTGTGAGCATCAGCTGAGGCTCTGGAAGGAGCTCCCCAAAATCCTGACCCTGAAACAAGCACTGAGACCTGGGGACAGCATCCTGCACGTGATCCACACCAACGCAGGTACCAGAGTTGGCTTTTTGGAGCCCTGTGGTATTGACTAATAAACAGCTCATAACAATAATAGGATGACAATTGGTAATCAAATGAAAATATTCTGTATCAAAGAAGTCATTTTCTCCTACAAGGTGTTGTTAAGCAGCAGTGGCAAGGTGTTGTTGACTGAATAAATAAGTTTTCATTATTAAGGCATTCATAGTCAGCATGTTCCATACTCATCATTACCTTTTTTATTCAAAAAAAAAATTTAAAAAATCTACTTTTCCTTTATGGCAAGGCTTGGAAATGACAGATTATCCATCAGCTTATCTGCTGATTTTTAATGACAGCATTTTGCATTCATTATTCCCTACTTAAATCACTCTTTTAAAAAGAGGAATAACTTATTTCTTCCTCTTGTCACTAGAGAAATTAACTGGTACACCATTAAGAAGTGCTTGTCTAACAAAAAGATACACCAGTCACAGACTTAGAAAACCAGCATGGACATAAATTGTCCAGGAGGGAGAACGAAAACAGGAACCCACAGATCAAAAACCTCCACTATCCCCTCACTGCCAAGGTCAATAGTCCCAGATTTAAATCTCTGCACTGAAAACTCCCAAGAGAAAAGACAAAATAATTCTTTTTGCTTGTGCAGGGCTCAGCTGAGGAGCTGAGGTGGGTGAAGCCTGCAGGATCCCCACTGTCCCAGCTCAGGAGCAGGGAAATTTTAATTCCCTGGGGAAACCAAGGCTGCAGCTCAGCCAGCAGCTGCAGCAGTGCTGTGAAATCACTCAGCAGGAGGGGTGAGCACTTGTCGGTCCTGCTGCTGCCAAAAAAAACAGCCAAAAAAATGCAGCACCCAGAGCACACACGCAGAAGAGCATCCCCCAATAACAAAGCTCAAAGCTCTTCTTGGGACTTGTGCATGCCAAGCTTTTGAGCCCAAGAAGAATCAAACCAGTTCAATAATTATGCCAACAACAACAAAAAAAGACATTTTTGCAAGATCAAGTTATTGGCAGTTGGTTTTAAGGAAAGCTTTTTGCTAAAGCTTTAGTGATTTGCCTTAATGACTGCAATATTTCACAGCAAACCCCTGAACAAGTGTCCTGGGAAAATCCACAACTCATACAGAAAGAATGAATACAGCTTCTGAGTGGGAGCTCCCAAAGACTGGATGTCCAAGTTTGTAATAAAATGGTATTTTAAGCCAAGTGCCAAGGGGAAATTCCCCTGTTCCAGCGCCAGTGAGATGAGCTGGTGCAAAGTGTTTAATTTCCATTTAATGCTCTTCTCAAATAAACACCAGAGTTTACAAGAAACAAACAAAAATCACATGCTGACACTGATAAAAGCATCAGCCAATTTTCTTTTTTTCATTTTACAAGAGTTCATAACTTTTTAAGTTAACCATAAAAACACAAACATAAAAAAAGTTTGTAACTTTTTAAAGTTGTAAACACAGGTGAGGCATATTAATGGCAAAAATGAGTGGAAAATTCTAACTAAAGCAAAAAATAATTTATGCAAAGTTAATGCTGGGTTGTTTTATAATGTATTTGGCACAGATGATTCAAATAAATCAATGTAACAAACTTAATATTTTCCTGTCTAGAAACAGCACTTCCTAACAGTAAAATGAGTTTAAGTTTTGGCTAAATGCCTAATAAATGAGTTGTTAGCTTTTGTACTTTAATGCACTGGCTATTAAGTAAGCAAGTCAACACATCGCGAATGGAATCCAAATGTGTGCAGGAGGCTCTGCTGCAAGCCAAACTCATAAATTGGTAAAAGAAGGAATTAAACACACCTCAAATACCAGCTCCCCGATTTCACATTCATTCAATAATCTTTTCCAGTCTATTATATCAAAGAACAATCCAATTATGGCACTTAAATCCCTGTGTACAGTTGCCAAAAATAAATCTCTTAGCAACACTTGAAATACCCCCCAGAAACGTTACAGAAAATTCCAGTTTCTGATTTCCACAGTATTTCAGGTGTGACACACTAATGCCTGTCATTAGCCAGAACCATCAAGACTTTTATTTAGTGCAGATTGGTGTCTCTAATGGCAGGTTCTGAGTGCCTCCTTTATCATCACACCTGCCACGCACAGAAACCAGGCAGGTACTTCAAAGCAAGTGGGTGCTTAAGTGGCACCCTACAGAAAGGGGCTCTCTTGAGCCTGGAATGGGTTTGCAAGCTGGGACTACATTAAAAAGTACAATATTTACAGAACAACCAGGTCGTGCTTCTTGTGGCATAAGGGTTTGGGTCACGTCTCCTCCCTCCCTCTGGGATTTCTGTAAGGATCCATGAAGATTTCCCGGCAGGGAGGGGAAGGGAGATAACTCAAGGTGCTGAACTGTGCAGAGCCCACATTTATAAGATGAACTGCACTAAGAGTTGTGTTTCCTGGGTATTCACCTCATGGAATGTGCACTGGGGAATGGTGCTGGGAATGTGCAGGGGGGAATGGTGCTCATTCCCCACAGGGACAAGAAGCTCAGAGCTGTCACCTGTGCCACCTTTGCCACAAACTCTGCCAAAGTGAGCACAGAGAGGGAAAATACCTGAACTGTGCAGAGCCCACATTTGTGAGATGAACTGTACTAAGAATTGTGTTTCCTGGGTATTCACCTCAGCAAACACCAAGGAAAAGACTACTTTAAAGGGAAAAAGGTGATGAAATTATGGAAACAACCCCCCAAAATCCAACACACAACCATTCTGTTCCTGGAGTCAAGACATCTGTTGTGAGAGTGATGAGTTCAGCAGCCATGGTGCTTTATCACTCACACTTCAGGGATCATTAGCACGGCTGCAAAGTGCCCACAGAACTCTGCAAAGCTTTAGAATTTCCCCACAATTGGACAGATTTTCGTCATGGACCTCCTGAGGCAGCTCACACCCCCATGGCCTTTAAAACACACTGCACAGGGAAGAGGAGGCAGGAAAGCAGCAGAGACTTGGAGAAGCCCACTGATTGTGAATATGTCATCATTCCCTTTGGCATCCAGTGTGGAAAAAAGCAGGCAGGCTCCAGTGGATGAATAACGATTTCAGCAGTCACTCACTCTTCTGCATGCTCTGCAAATTGGCTCCCAGCCTCCCTGCCACGTTCTTGCAGTCCTAATTATACAGACCACCCTACCCTGAAATTAAACTTTCCCAACTGTTACATCAATATTAAGCTTCACATCGAGGAATGATCTACCCAAAACGGAGGTAATTAGGTCAAATTAAAAAAAAAAAAACAACAAGACTGATTACAGAATGGTTTGGTTGGCTTTTCTGTAGCTCAGAATATGGTTTGGATCAGCTTCTATGGACTACACTCATGAAGAGTTTATTTAAGCCACTCTTTTGTATGTTCAGCTCGCAGCAAGGAAGAGACCAAAGCATCTGGAGTTGAAATATTTGGGTTTTGTTGCTTTTTTTTTTCCTAATATTTTTCTAATTCACTGTAGTCCCATCAAACAAATGCTGCCAGCAGAAACTTTCTGCATTTTTCTCTGGATTTGCACAAAGCTTTCTTCTGGTTTGACAAGTCCAGAGATCTTTATCAAAAATTAATTTTCTAAGTCATTTTCATGCCTCTGTACTGAGTTCTTCCAACAAGATGTTCCTCATTTTCCAAAATTTCCAGACAACAGAACATTGACTTTGCTGGGGCTCCCTGTAGTGCACACCAGGCTGCTGCAGCTACCAAAGATTCATCTGTACAAAAAGATTCTTTTGGGTCGTAACACAGGATGGAAAAAGAGGGAACAAGAAGAGTGGCTAAGCCATCCTCTTCCTGGGCTGGTGATCTGGAGCCAGGAGATATTCTCTGCTCCAGCAGTCACTGTTCCCTCTGACCCAGCTCTGCTGGAGCCTTACCAGATGTTATAAATGCACATTATAAAGTTGGCTTCTCACAAATATTAAAATGAATACTGTATGTATAATTGTACTGTATTATCTTTCATTAATAGAGTTTAGAAAGGTGATAAATGTATATTTTCTGATTGTAACATAGTGTTAACAGCAAAAAGACTAGGTTTTTTTTCTCTTTGTAATATCTAAACTGACCAAACCAGAAGGTATGGAGGTTCACCTTGCATTCCTGCATAAAGGCTGCTGAACTTCTGTTTCTTATCCAAATGAAGATAACCAAAAACCTCAGGAGAAGAATTATGAGACCCATGTTACCAGGTGAAGTGGAGCCACCTACAGATGGATCTACCAGATAAAATGATTGGGGGGAATTGAAATGGATCAAACCCAAAGAGAATGACTGAATCGTGCATTAGGGTCTATTGAATGTGTAACACAGAGATCCTTAAAAATAGAAATCTGAAAGGGTGAAGGTGTGCTGCACCCTCGGCTGAGAAACTTTTGCTTTTCTGTCTCCTAAATTGTCTGGTTTTATTTTTTTATTAAACTTATAAATTTTTCTAAGAGACTGAAACTCGTTTTTCACACCAGAGCAGCACCGAGCCCAGCTGAGAGAGAGGCAGAAACAGCCACCCCAAAGAGCTGCCTGGCCAGCAGGGAATTCATGTGGCTTCCAGGGTATTGGGCTCCCTACAGGAGATGGAAACAATTTCATTGTTCTTGGCCTTGAATAGAAAAAAAAATAAAAAATGAAAGAGGAAAAAAACCCCTCCAGAAATGATATTTGATCCCTGCACTGCAGTTTTCTACATTAAACTGTTCCTCCTACTGTTAATTTGTCTATTATTTTTACGTCCTCTCTAAGCTACGGTGAGGTGTCAGTGCTTTCATCTAACGGGAACATAGCCAAGCTGGCCTGGCTTCTTTCATACAAAAAAGGCAGAGATGTAAAGAATAAAGGTTAGTTAAAATTCTTCTAACTCAGGTTTTCTTTGTGACTCAGTGGAGTCGCTTACATTTGAAAACGTGTGTTGATGCTTCTCACTTTACACAAAGCAGAAGAGACTCAGTCACTCACAATAGAGGTCACAGCCTGAAAACTGGTGCATTAAAGATAAAATCCTTTTCAGCAATGGCTCAGGAGACAGAGCTGTCTTGGGGGTGGCCAAAGGTCGAGAAATGAACTCCTGCAGGATGTAAAGGTCGTGGGCATCCTACAGCCACAGCACATTTCTTTGCCCATAACACCTCTGACCTAAGGAATGCAGCAAGAAGAAGATGAGGGAAGCCAAGTACACAGCACCACAGCATTTGGGGCTTCTTCCCACACTTAAAGCACCCCTAATTTTTAATTCAAAGCTTTCCTTTACAAACTAGCCAAAGTCTGGCTTCATGGAAATACAGCTTTCATGGTGGGAAGAGTTCCCGAGGAACTCCAATGTCCTCACTTACCTCAGTCTGGCAGGAGGTGACAGCAGTGGCTTTCCCTTCCCATCTCCCCGGCTTTTTCCCTTCCAATCTCCCTGGCTTTTTCTCCCTCTCCATCTCCCTGGCTTTTTATCCCTCTCCATCTCCCTGGCTTTTTATCCCTCTCCATCTCCCTGGCTTTTTATCCCTCTCCATCTCCCTGGCTTTTTATTCCTCTCCATCTCCCTGGCTTTTTCCCTCTCCCTCTCCATCTCCCTGGCTTTTTCCCTCTCCATCTCCCTGGCTTTTTTCCCCTCTCCATCTCCCTGGCTTTTTTCCCCTCTCCATCCCCCAGCCTTTTTTCCCTCAGCTCTTCTCCATCCTTTCCTGCCTGCTTTACACCCCTCCCCATGTTTCTTTCCTCCCTCTGCTCCTCTTACTCATTCACTTTATAGTACTCTGTGAACTCCATGGCATCCAGCCCACTGCCTTTGCACGGCCTAAAATAATCCCGAGCAGGGCTGTCTGTCTGCACCAGTTACTGCTCTTTTGTGCACAGCAACACATGCCATTGATCTCCTGTCAGACAACTGCTGCTGCTGGTGGCACTTTACACACTCGGTGTCCTGGGGCCAAGGGAGTTCCTTGTGGCAATAAACACATCAGGAAGTGTTTGAGTGCACATCCCCAGCGTGGGGAATAACACTCTGCTGTGTGCAGCCCGTCTTTCTGGGTTTATTTATCTTCCAGGGGCACCAAAGCCCTCACTGCAGCATCAGCCTGCCCTGTGCTGAGCTGACACTGGGGATGAGCACAGCTCAGCCTCCAAGAGGCCGAGGCACTGCAGTAAATCAGCTCAGCAAAGCCCTGGCTCTGCCTGCGAGACAGGGATTGGGAATCTCTGCCCCTCAATCCCTTTCTGGATGGCTTGGAGGCAGCACCAGACCCGAGTGTGTCGTTCTGGGGCAGAGTGGAGGGGAATTCAACACAGAAACACCTCCAGAGAGCTCTGAGGGAGAATTTCAGTCTGGCAGAGAGGGGCTGAGTAGTCCAGGAGGTTCCAGATGGAGCATTTGCTTATTCTCCCATGAAGTGTGGACTGGGATGTGCAGGGGGGAATGGTGCTCCCCACAGTGTGGGGACTGACAGTGGTCACAACATGGGTTTTTAGGCTCCAGGCAGTACCTTGAAGTCTGTGGGAAAGCCAAGGACAAAACTCTCTCAGTCTGGCCTGGGAAATCATGAGGAGGAACCCAAAACAATCCCTATAAACCATCCCTGTAGATCTCCTCCTCCTGACACCTGGTGTTTTTCCACCTTGTTTACTGGTGGAGATGTTTACAAGGTGGTGGTGCCCTAAAGGACCAATCCTATTCATTGTGCCCAAATACTGTATAAAAGACTCTGTCTTTCAATAAGCTCTGCTCTAAGCCCTCTGAAGAAATCAGAGTTCCACATGTCATTACTTGGGCCATCCTGAACCATAACAATACCCACAGGGCAGGGACAACAGGCTCAGAGCTGTCACCTGGGCCACCTTTGCCACAAACTCTGCCAAAGTGAGCACAGAGAGGGAAAATACCTGAACTGTGCAGAGCCCACATTTGTGAGATGAGCTGCACTAAGAATTGTGTTTCCTGGGTATTCACCTCAGCAAACACCAAGGAAAAGACTACTTTAAAGGGAAAAAGGGGATTAAATTATGGAAACAACCCCCCAAAATCCAACACACAACCATTCTGTTCCTGGAGCCAGGACATCTGTTGTGAGAGTGACGAGTTCAGCCATGGTTATCACCATGGGCTTTATCACTCACACTTCAGGGATCAGTTTGAACCCCAGTTCTCGTTTTCAAGGCATACCCAAAGCTTTGAAAACAAAACCAAATGATGCATCTTTGCTCAGCTGATCATCCACTCCAGTAACACGTATTTACTTTAGATAAATATATGCACAAATCTGAACTGGCAGCAAATTTTACATCCTTCTTTTTGGCTGATACTCCTGATTCAAAGGGTATTCACAAACACAGAAAAAGAAGTGAAATATTTTAAAACGGGAGGATGTATTTGCATGCCTATAAATACATAAAAGAACTGCTTTTCTTGTTTTAAAGATACAGTACAATTACAGTTTTATAAAATAAGTTAATAATTTGAATTCTGTAAACACCTCTTAAAATAGCAAAGAAATTGAATGATCATAACAGAATCTTAATTCTTCATTCAAGTTTAAAGACAGGGGATGTCAAATGTTAGAGCTGAGCTGGACTCAATTTAAAAAATATACAAAGCAATATATAAATCAATATATCAACCAATTTAAAAAGCATATAAATATCCAGGTAACAGAATAAATACTCCTGAGGACACCTGAAAAAAAGCCTTCAAAGATTTCACTCTTTCTACTTCTGCATGCTGAGTGCCCCTCATGCAAGTTTAATTCATGCAGTGATGGATATCCTGAGAGACAGAAGCTGTATTATAGACATGAAGATAAAATAATTCCTAGGTGAGAAGAACCAGTTTGGTCTCAATAAGGCTCTACTCAACACTGCAGGTTAAATCGATTTTATTAACTTTGCTAGTTGGCATAAATATCACCTTCCTGATTAAAATACTGGTTTGTCAAGGATCAGACTCTCCTTACCTGGTAATAATCCAATACAATTTAATGACTGTTTCTTGAGGAAGGAAAATGATCTCTCAGTATATTTATTCCCTTTCAGAGCAATTCTCTGGCCTCAGCTTTAGTGCTGGTGCCATCTCCTGTGTCCTGAACCAAAGTTTGGGTCACATGAAGTGTTTGTTCCTCACCTTTCCAGCAAGGAGGACACTGAGCACCATGAAATATTTTCTGTTCTGCAGCCTTTCAAATGAGACCAGGGAAACTCAGCACTGATTTGAAAGAAACTAATCCTATAAAATGCTAAATCACCCTGGCAAAGCTCCTGAAATCCTCAGCCCTGAGTTATGGGGTGCCACAGCTTGCCAGGATGGACCACGCTCTCAGGGCATTTCTTTCAAGCCCTCTTGCCCTGGTCCCTCTGCAGGCTAATTTGTGGCATGTTCCTGAAATGCTTCCAGAGAACTCTCAGGAGCAAAGGACACAAGAATTGCAAAGCTCCATCCATCTTTTGGCAAATGCAGTGGAAAAAAAAACCTTTATGGTCTTCACAAAATGGGATCTGTTTGCAGGAAACCACCAAGGAATTGTGTCTGGGAGACTCCCAAATTTTGGCTGTGCATTTCAAAAGCATTTTTTGCAGTAATTTCAGCACTGACAGCCCTGGGTAAGATCCCAGCCCTTCAGCAGCTCAGCTGTTCTGCACAGAGGGCTGAAAACACCTGATTTTCAGCAAAGCCCACCAGCCCTGACTTCATTACAAGCCGTGTCTGAGCTCAGAGCAGAAATCCATAAAGATCCTTCCCCATGGAATGGGAGTCCTGGGCCCCAGCTGCAGGTATACAGCAAAAAACTATTTGTGCTTGAAGAATAAACTCTGTCTTTTTGAGCCAAAACGCTGCTGCCTCAACCATCCCCACCAAAATGAGATTCTGCCCCAAGGAGGGAGCTGGAGGGAGAAGAGATGCAGATGGCAACAGCCAAACCCCTCACTCAACGAGCAACCAAACTTTTTGAGATGGCAAAAATAAGGGTAAAGCAAGGCTCCACACAGATCAGAAAAGATGTGGGCATATATACTGCTGTGTGTGTATTTAAAATAAATCTCTTCTTCTTATGCTCTTTGTTCAGCTGCATTATCAGAAAAAAGAGGTTTTAAATACAAGCTTATGGGACAACTAAAGAGGTGAATTTATGAATGTATTCCTAACAAAACACACTCTGGAAGGCTTTAATCTATGAATTGTGACAACCTTGGACAAAATGGATTTTTAATAGAATATAATGTAAACTGCCTGAAACACTGTGATAAGGAATTTTTTCTTTTAAGTAAGGCACAAAAAAGGCAACGATGCTCTCTGCATGAAAGGAAGAAAGGTCTTAATTTAAAGCATTTTAATGGACACTCAATTTGTGTAGGGAAATGTGAGAAATGGAGATGAAGAACTCAGGATAGCAGTAACACTGCAGAGGGGAGAGGGAGGAAAGATTAGAAAAGTAAGCAAATTTGAAAATGCTCCAGCTGATAACGGGGGCTGCAAGGAGCACAGACAGGATTAGAGATGTCACAGCCCAGAGTCACAGGCTGTGTCTGTCAGGGGCTCTTATCAGAGCTGAGCACTGGGCAAAGCACAGCCCAAGTGCAAAGCAGACCTGGCTGGGGTGAAGGGCACTGGGAGGGCACAGATTTCTCTCGGGGTAGCTGTGACTAACAGGGATTTCTCCTTTTCCCTGAGCTGTGCTGTGCTCCTTTTCCCAGGGGGCTGACAGGGCTTTCCACCCCACACAAAGCCTGAGGGAGGCTCAAACCCATTGTGAACTCGGCCAAATCTTAGCCAGAAATGAGCCAAGCTCAACTCAGAGGCTTAGTCTTGGCTTACCCACTGCTCCTCTACCAGCTGGGTGAGTCAGCAGCTGGGGAATTAATTCCAAGAGAGAAAAAAGCATCTCCTTTGAGGTGGATACAGTTCTGTTCACTGACAGATTCTGCACTGCCACAAAAGAGGTTGATCCTGCACTCCCACTCACACACAAACTGCCTTTAATAAAACCCCTTGGATTGCTAAAATGAGGAAAACATGAACCAGGTCTAGTGACAATTTTGGCCTTAATAGGAGCAAGTTCAGGTCTCTGATCATTTAAATGAGACAGCAGAACTTCTACAGAAACACTTGACATTCTTCAAAAGAAACAGAGGGCCATCATTATGACCAAAAAGACAAATTAAAGGAAAGATCAAAGTTAAATATTTACTCTAAGCACTACAATATTTGCAAATCTGGAAGTGATCTTTCAGCAGTTTCTATTTGCATACTTTAATTAATCCAAAAATATTAAACTAATCTCACAAAGAAAAGGGTCAAAGTATTAATTAACTTGAGATGCATTGCTTTTGTGCAGTTTAACAGTTCAACACAAAGCAAAACTCAGTTTTAATAAAAACTAAGTTACTGTGACAGGTATAATTTCATGGATTAGTGAAACCACATACAAGGCAATAAGTTTGTGTTCAGGCTATTTTTTTTTTTTTAGTCTAACTTTAAAAATAGCTCCTTCATTTTGATTTCAGTACCATCAGATGACCTTAATCTTCCTTTAACCTCAGTATTTCACTTTCAAACTGATGGCTTTCCACCTTGCTCCAAAGGGAACAGAGGTCACAGTTGTTAGAGGAAAGAACCTGATGAGGTTCACAGGGAGCAGATCCTGCCCACCCATCTGTTGCTTTTTTGGGACTACCTAAAAACAGAGGGCAGACAAAATTAAGGGAATAAAAAGCAGTTCTATTTATATGTATTGAAGGGTCCCCCAGGGGCTACCCCCAAAAATGTACAATGGGTTACAGGTTTTCTGTAACTTTGATAAGTTTGGTCCATTTGCATATTGGGGGTTAATCTTCCAATTACAGCTTCAGGTAATGAAGTAATTTATCCCAAATTTGCTGCCCCCAAGTCACTTTTATTTACATTTCTCAGGGCCTGAGGCAGTAAGGTGTCTGTGATCCCCAGGCCTGGAGAGGAATTGTTTCCCAAAACCAAAATGGGAAAGCAGCACCCAACACTGTGTATGGAGTTTAGAGTTACACACTAAAGAATTGCAGGATTACAAATAGATGAAAAATATAAAAGTTAAAAATCCCAAGGCATCACACCCACATGAGCCACGGGAGCTGAGCCAGGCTGAGCCCTCCCTGCTGGAGCCACCGTGTCACCCCCAGCCCCAGGACAGGCACAAAGGGCCCTGAGCTCCCAGCCCCAAAGGGGCACAGGGGGCTCAGCAGCAGCTCTGGGGGAGCTGGGACACTTTGCCAAAAGACAAAGGCTTGGGGACAAAGTGCCAAATGCAGCAGCCAGAGCTCTGTGTTATCCACCTGTGAAACCCCAAAAAAATAATGGTGGAAGGTGGCTGGAACTTCCTGCATCCCCTCAGAATTATGACTTATTATGACTTACAAATGTGCTTAGAAAACAGGAGGAGTCTGCCCCCACATCCACTTCTTCTTCTGTTTTCTTTTTTTTCCCCCCCTCTTCTCTCCTTTTCTTTTTTCTTTTCTTTCCTATCCTTTTTTTTTTTTTCTTTAATTGAGGAACAAGTGCATGGAAGAGCTAATGAAGGGAAAGTCTTGCCTGGAATTCATGCCACGAGGCTCTGTAGCACCTCTGCAGAGACTCTGGGAGGGGAATTCACCTCCCCTCACTTCACAGCTTCACCAGGCAAATAAATGTCTGCAGCCCACTCAGTCGCCTCCACTCTGCTGGAGAGACCCAGGCACTGCTCCCTCTTTGCTCACCAGGCCTGATTTACACAGCCAGGAGAACTCTCCTCAGCAGTGCCTGTTGCTAAAAAGTAATTAAATATCTTCCCATTAAATATCTTCCCCCTCAACACTTCTGCCCAGAGCTGGATGGGATTTGTTTGCACCTCAAATACAGCTTCAGAAACTAAACAGAGGAGAAACTCTCTTTGTACTCCAAACCTCTGACAATAACCTTCCTAGGTCTAAGCAATTACCAGCAACCACTTTCCTCCCTTACAGGAGTTTCCAGAAAAAAAAAAAAAAAGATGGATGCAAACGACCCTACGAATAAAAATCTTGACATAAAGTTTTGTGATTTCCTAATTATTATACAACTTCTAGCTAAATTTATGCACAGTGTACTTTAACTGTGGAGTAACTGCAGGATGCTGGGGAGAAATTGCTTGTTTTGTAAAAATCCATAATTCTGGCTAACAATGTAAATTTCTCATCACTTTTGATCCGGCTGGTGGGAGCATTCCCATCACAAATGTACAGAACATTCCAAGGGTTCAGAGACACTCAGAGGTGTTTTGCAGCATTAATAAATAACAGTGAATAGCTGTTACCTTCATAGCTTCCAAATAAAGAAGGCTGCATCATCCTGTATTGCTTTCAATTGTTCTCCATATTTCTTTATTTCAACTCATTTTTTTCTGTGGCTCTTTGGCAACAGGAATTCTGCTGCCCCGAAGGTCAGGAAAAGCAGATGTGAGCTAGGACTGGGGGGCTGCCTCCAGCTTAATTCAGTCATTTACTCCCAAAAGCTCAGAAGTGAAACAAAAGGGGAAAAAAAGCTCTTATCAGATCACCTACAGCTTCTCCAAGGAGGCTGAGGTGGAAAAAACCGCTGCTAATATGGGTCATTAAAGAAGTTTTTCTGTCTCTGGCAGGAATTAGCAGAGGTTCATGCAGCAGGGGCTCACCTGTCTTTTACTCCCAAAAGCTCGGAAGTGAAACGAAGGGAAAAAGCTCTCATCAGATCATGTGTATCTTTTCCAAGGAGGTTGAGGAGGAAAAAATACTGCTTATCTGGGTCATTAAGGAAATTTTTTGTGTGTCTTTGACAGGATTTAGCACAGATTCATGCAGCAGGGGTTCACCTGTCCTTTGCTCCCAAAAGTTCAGATGTGAAACAAAAGGGAAAAAAGCTCTCATCAGATCATGTATAGCTTTTGCAAGGATGCTGAGGAGGAAGAAACGCTGCTAATCTGGTTTATTAAGGAAGTTTTTATGTGTCTCTGGCAGCGTTTAGCACAGGTTCATGCAGCAGCTCACCTGTCCCTTACTCCCAAAAGTTCAGATGTGAAACAAAAGGGAAAAAGCTCTCATCAGATCACCTACAGCTTTTCCGGGGAGGCTGAGGACGAAAAACCACTGCTAATCTGGGTCATTAAGGAAGTTTTTGTGTGTCTCTGGCAGCGTTTAGCACAGGTTCATGCAGCAGGGGCTCACCTGTCCTTTACTCCCCAAAGCTCAGAAGTGAAAGAGACGGCGAAAAGCTCTCATCAGATCACCTACAGCTTTTCCAAAGAGGCTGAGATGGATAAATCACTGCTAATCTGGGTCATTAAGGTAGTTTTTGTGCCTCTCTGGCAGCGTTTAGCACAAGTTCATGCAGCAGGGGCTCACCTGTCCTTTATTCCCAAAACCTCTCATCAGATCACCTATAGCTTTTCCAAGGAGGCTGAGGAGGAAAAACCACTGCTGATCTGGGTCATTAAGGAAATTTCCTGTGTGTCTTGGACAGTATTTAGCACACATTCATGCAGCAGGGGCTCACCTGTCCTCGGCGCCGGGGTCGTTGTGCACACAGGTGAGCGTGGCCGTGCTCCGGGCGCTGTCGGTCTCCTCCTGCACACCCCATTGATCGGCATCACTGACCCTGATGTCCGAGATCTTCACCCCTGCGGCCGTCCTGATCCTGTGGGGAACGACAGGAATTGCCTCAGCTAAACCCAGAGAGGTGAACGAGGAGGGGGAGAGGAAATAATCCCTCTCCCATCAATAACAGGTTGCAGCCACGAGTCGCTCTGCTTTAAACACGTTAAACGGGTCCAATCATTTTAAAGAGGTGAGGTATGAGTTTCATTCTCTGCAGAGCCAGTCAACTTTAGCTCGAGCAATGTGGAGAGAATTAAGAATGGTTTCTGCCTCTGTGGTACCAGTGTGATACAAATGAAACAGATGTGATGGAGCAGAAGTTGATTTAATTTGCTGTGTCTGTCCTGCAATTTAAGATGGGGAGTAAGAGCAATGTGGTATAAAATACATCCTCCTGCCTGCAAACCTTTGGGAGTAAAGTATCTTGTAATATTAGGGGCCGTTGGCACAGGAAAAAAATGAGTTTCATTGCTCAAAGACCATAATGCAGAAAGGAGAGAAAAGGAGTAAGTTATCCTAGACTGAGGGAGGAAAATAATTATATCATTGCACCAGGATCTATCAAACTGGGCACATCAGACTGCTGCTGCTGAAAATAATATGATGCTGACATGGAAAACTTTGATTTCCTGAGCGTGGCTAGACTCTGGGAGCAGTGTGGTAGCTGGTAAATGTCACCGTTTTTTGGCTTTAAAGAAATAAAACTTGCCAGAAATATAAAGTCTGTGCTCCAGCGAGGCTCAGCGCTAGGAACAGATTGCCAAGGAATAGGAAACAAACTGCTTTTAATAGCAGGGACTTCATTTGTGCAGCTTGACTCCTGAAACAAGCCTGGGATTACACCAGGAGTGCTGCAAATGTGCCTGGAGAACAATTAGGCAGAGAGAAACTGCTGCAGCGCCACGCTCGCCACGACTGCGACTTAATTAATTAAAAGCAAAGCCAAGAGGGACCTTTTAGTGCTGCGGTGGAATGAAACAGCATTGCTGGGACCCGGAGCGTTATTTAGCCGTGAATTGTGGTGGGTTTGCCCCGTGCCTCACGGCCAGTTGGTGCTCATGTTACACCGTTAAAAACCTCCTTGAAGCTCTGGCTGGGCTCGTGTGCTTGGATCAAAGTGAGTTCACGACTCCACGGGTGGTCTTTTCCTCTGAGGAGGAATTAATTCATCCTGCTTTTATGATATCCTTGTTTTTGCCTGGAAGGCTTTGCTGGCTTGATGGGTTAAAGCTATGCCTGGCATAACCAATCTGGTGAAAAATATTCTCTGTAACAGAATTTTAGCTGATGTTTTTCTAATTATCTCCTTCCTGCTTTTCTACGGGCATTCCTATCTCCAAACAACATTCCTCAAAGCTTCCTTTTCCTTTTCCTTTTCCTTTTCCTTTTCCTTTTCCTTTTCCTTTTCCTTTTCCTTTTCCTTTTCCTTTTCCTTTTCCTTTTCCTTTTCCTTTTCCTTTTCCTTTTCCTTTTCCTTTTCCTTTTCCTTTCCTTTCTTGCCCCTTTCCTATCACCTCCTCTTCCTTTTTTTCAGAGGGACATTCACTTACTCTGTAATAATCACACTGGACCAAATAATTCCTGCAAGACACCTGCACGGCTTCATTTCAGACTGACTCATAATTCACATGAGATAGAGAATTAGGCCCTCAGCAATGGATTTAATATTTTTCTTTCATTAAATTTAGTCAACCATTTTTGAATAAAAATCATTAGGGCCTGGCTAAAAAAAAAAAAAAACAACCTCCCAAACAAATCAAAGTACCACTTTTTAATTTTTCCCTTTCCCAGCCAAAATTGTATTTTTTTAAGAACTTCACACCACCATTCTCTCAAGCCCCCATGTTTTTCTTGACAATGTGTCTGAAAACTTCTAACCTGACTTTTCACCCAGGTCAAATCCTGGTTAATCAAAGGTTAATTGAAGGGCAGGAGATGCTGGGGGGACACACACACCAGGACACTTGGATCTCATCCACGATTTCAGGACTCATCAGCCTTTTCCCATCTGCCAGGAGCTCCTCTGTCCTCCTACACAGCTCTTTGCACTGCAGAGATCTTCACTCTGCAGCAGCTACTTCTGTCTACTCCGAACCAAATCTNCAGCCCTCTTTTAAAATACAATCCCAGCCCGAAGTGTATTTGACTGAATTGAGCCAGTCTAAACCTCTTCTCTCAGTTCTCACAACACAAGAAAAGAAGGGACAAGAAATCACCAGGGATGGGAAGAAACTTCAGGGCTGCAGGAAGGGTTTAAGCACGGAGCACTCGGTGTGGGGAATTCCTCTCAGTCAATTAAGTGAGAAATTTGAAAGGTAAATCCTGGCTTGTCACACACCCCCAGCCCCAATCCTGGCAGCGGGAGCTGAGAGCTGAAGTCTTGGCAAAAGGAACTTTAAAATAGAACCAGAAGGAAGAGATATTTAGGAAATAAAACAGAGATGTGCTCACAGCAGATGGGAAATGCTCAAAACTATGAGAAAAACTACTTTTTCAGAGCTATTTTAGAAATCTTCTTATCCCCTCCCCACCCCATTACGGGGGAAAGCATGATCTGAGCTAAATTCACTCTCAATGACGTACTAATAATAACAGTTATGATAAATTTCATTTGTAACTTCCAACCATTTCTGTAGTCAGCCCTTCCACACGCGTTTTTAGCCCAATTAAAAATAAAGCCATTATCCTTTCCCTGCAGGAAATCCAAGTTGTAACCAGTTTAGTCAACTTGCCCAAATTACACTGTCTCTGCAGAGCCAGAATGAGGGTTGATCCATCCCAATTCCCAGCTAGACACCCCTCCTCATCTTTTAAGACCAAGCCAGAGCAGAGCTGAGTAATTCCAAGCCCTCACAGAGCATTTAACATATTTGAAGGATTGCACAAACAGCGAGCAATTAGTTCTGAACAAGGTCCCTGGGGAGTTTCTAGTTAAAATACATGTGTTTTAGGAGCCATTAAACCAAGCATTAGAAATTAAAATCATCACTGAACTCAGACACAGCATCTGGGGACTCCTGGCTGTGGGTGAGATGGGCAGTGTTTCTGTAAAGGAAGGAGTACAAGGATTCCTGCAGAGGTGGAGTGACACTTTTTACACCACAACGACACAAACTCTGAGATTCAGAAGGCTGAAAATGACTCCTTGATTTTTGGGATGTGTCTCCCTTTTATACTATTCTACACAGACCAGTTGGATTGGTGACACAAAGACAAACCTCTTCACTCACATTGCTCAGAGCAGAGGGACAGCAAGGAGAAGTCCCTCCTAGAGAAAGGAATGAATAACAAAGGTACAGTTACAGAAACATTTCTCCTGTTTACAGAAAATTCCCTGGGAAAGGAATTTCAGCAAACCAAAATACCTCAGGCACGGGACCAGGGCTACAATGGAGGAAGGAGAGGGAGTTGGCTGGGAGATGGAAGAAGGTGTGTGATTCAGAGTTCCCACATCCAGTGCACCCCGTGGCATTTGGGAGGGAGGCACAGACAGCCAGGGGTTCATCCTGAGAGTGTGAGAAAGCAAAACCTCCTGGGAATGCAGTAGGAGCAGAGGGAGATCCCCCAGAAGAGGCACCATCACTCTCTTCTGTGTCTTCCTGAGCCTCCTGGCCAGAATTGTTCATGGGTAATCCAAAAATAGGAAGAAAGTGAGGTGATGTAAAGTCACCCAGAAAAGAACACACGGCAGAACCAGGAATTAGACCCAGAGGTGCCAATTTTGGTACCTTCACCCTCCATCCAGGCAGTTCTCCTGGTCTCCAGAGCCACTGAGAACAGCCAGCCATGGAAAACGAGTCCCTGGCAAATGTCCTTTCTGTGGGCTGGGGGTGTGTGAATCAGGGATCCTGCACTGCCCCACCTCTCATGGAATTTACAACAGCTCAGGGGACCAGGTCCGAAATCTTCACAAGCCAAGCAAGTGTTTATTTTTCAAAATATTTCCCCAAGAACTTCAGCTCTTTGTTCTCTTATGTTTTAAAAGACCTGTCACAGATTTATGTTCAAATTACTTCCCCATCAAATTCTGCCTTAAATAGCAGCACTGGGCCAGCTGTGTTTGCTTCCTCAATTCCATATTAATGTCACCATAAGCAAAGTTATTTTTCCAAGTATGTAAAACACCCTTCAAAATACACAAAGATCCTGTAAAAGACCAGAGCCCTCTCCAAAGAGGTCACAAGAGTAGAAACACAAAGAATATTCTGCTTTATAGCAGAGTAAAACAAGCAGCCTACACAGCCCCATGGAGAGGTGGAACTCGATGGTGAGCAGATGGCAATTTGGAAAACAGCAACTGCAAGGCACCAAACTAAAGAAAACCACAGGTAAAAAGGGTTTGACTGAAGGTACCAGCAGGCAAAAAAGCTCAGCGTGGCCTTGGGAAAAAGCCAGTGCCAATAGGTGCTGCCAGTGAAACAATGGTGGGACAAAACCCCCCAGGTTTGCCCTTGGGGTTAAAAGGAGTTTAATATTCAGAGAAAGGCAGCGACTTCCAAAGTCAGCTCGAGTTTTACTTAAGATTTGACCTCTGAATTTCATCCATGCTAAGAACTGCTCCAGTGCCTGACCCCTCAGTGCACAATTGGCTCAAATGTGTTTCCAGAACAAGCCCTGGGTGTGCTGTGCTCTGCCTGCCTTGGCCCCATTTGCCCCAAAACATCTCCCCACTGCAGGCTCAGAGCTTTCCCTGCCCCACACCTCTGCCCTTCCTGTGCCTCCTCACCTCAGCACTCCCCCACCTTTACACCTCACCAGGAAATGTGCCTTTCCCTCCCTCTGGCACACCTCACTTCCTCCCTGCGTTTTTTATTTGCAGTTATTTCTAAATAACCTTTTGTAGCTGCCACACTTAACCCTGCCAAGCTTTTGGGGCTGCAGCTTCTCTGAGAGCAGCTTTTACTGTCACACGTCAGGAGATCCCCATCCAACACACACTCAGGGAGGAAAAGATCTGGGTAGGACACAGCAGACAAAACAGGTTCAGGGACCAGCACAGTGCAAATCTGCTCCACAGAAGTGGTGACTGACAGGAGAAAAAAGCCCAATGACTCAGAGAACAGAAAACCCTTTGAAATCATGGAGGCGATCAATGCTGAAGGTTTACAATGATACATTTGCCACTCTTCTACCCAAAAAGGTGAAGCTGTCAACCTTTTTTTCTTTTTTTTTTTCCCCCCAGCCCATCAAATGTATCAAATTATGTAAAACATCGAGCTCACTAGCATATTGGATTTTGAATAATGAAAAGAGTAAACAGGATTTTAATTTGGATTCTGACAGTAAGGCGCTTTCCATGTGATAAATTAACTATTAGGGAAGACAAATTAACACAACCACCCCTTGAGTATGATGGCTTATGATTTTGAGGAAGCTTTTACAGAAGCATGATAAAAATAAGGCAGGATGAAAAAACAGGATATGATGATGGAGGGAGTATTTTACCAAAAATTCTTCCTCCTTCTTTTCACCAAACTGCACGTATAACTTCTCTTAAAAAAAAAAAAATGCTGCAGCTTCTCTCCAGAGCCCCCCATCTTCCCTAAGAATGTCTCAATATTTTAGGAGAGCTCTTCAGCTGCTCTAGATGACCAGACTGATGAATTTTAAAGTGCTTGTTTGACACTGAGATGTTAAATTTGACATCTGTGAAGCAAGGTCAGAAGAAGAGGTGTCACCCCTCCTTAGGATTTTTTTGAAAGGGAAGGTGTCTGAGAAACATTTTCTAGGAATAAGACTGTGCTCATAAAATCAGCAAAGAGAATGTGATCAACTTCAAAGCAGTCAAGCATCATGTTATATTTCCATATCCAAAGAAAAACTCCCAAGTTTTGTCATTTTTTTAAAGGAGAGGAGACATTTTAAGATTTCATCTTCACATTTCAGCAGAAACTCCATTTTTCAATCTGCTCTCTCTCTCTCAGGTAAGCAAATGCAGCCTAGAAAAACAGCAGAAAGGCATCCTAATTGGCTTGAAATTAAAGCTATTAATTTTTATTCTTATTTATTCCTGTCACAAACCAGACCTGTTTTATATGGATTTCCACCACTGCTATGGAAACCTGAGAGGTTCTGAAGCCTTTATGTAACACAAGATGAAAACGCCGTCTCCCACAGCGAGCACTGTTTCCTTTGAAATATGTCAACACTGGAATTCTGTCCCTCTGGGAGAAAAAGGGGTTGCCAGGCACTGAGACAGGAGACATCAGGTCCAAATCTATTGACTCAAGACATGCTATTAACCATTTAACTCTCTGGGCAACTTCAAAATGAGGATGTTTACTCACCTTTGCTTAGAAATTCATGCAAGGAGAAAAAAACCCTCTATTTCTATATGGAGACACCATGCAATTATATACTGAAAAACGGCACAGACTCTGAATGTCAATATATTCCTGTGGTTTTCCAGTGGTACTTCAAACTGCAGGTCAAAAAAGATCTCTAACAATTGGCATTTTCTTTATAAAGCTGAAAGTCACAATTTATTGGAATCCACTTGGAAACATTGTCGTACCTTTGAAATACAAATCACTTTAATCCAAATATAAGCAAGTGTGGGTCTAGATTGTGCTGAAAGCTCCTAAATTCCAGCAAACTCGTGACAGCAGTGGGACAGGCTTGGTGTTTGGGTTGCCAGCCCTGGCATCCCACTAGCCCAGCTCCAGAGGATCCTGCTACAGCAGCAGGAAAAGGGAGCAGATCCTCTGTCCTCTGCCTGCCTGGAGGGCAGGGAAAATTGCCCAGAATTTGCAAATAAATACACAATTCCTAGAACTCATTGGACACTTTACACATTCAAAGTATCCAATAAACATGAATTAACCATTCCTAGTATTAATCAAAAGGAGACAAGTCTTTTTCCAAGCCTAAATGATCCTTATACCACGGAACAGCTCCTAACATCCCTTTCTCCTTAGTGTGCAGCAGCCTCCCCTGAAAGAAGAGAAATATTGTCCTTTATCCCAGTGCCTCGGTGGAGTTAATTGAGCTGTGATGGGTGGATTGTTATTCCAAGAGCTGGGAGTGCCCTCCAACATCTCCCGGACTGAACTCGGTGCCCTCTTCCCTCCAACACAACAATTTGTGCTAAACCTTCTCTGCAGAGAGGAGAGGTGAAAAGCTGGAGTGGTTTTCTGTAACACATCCACAGAACAAAAATCAAAGCCCCTTCAGTCTCTTCGACCTCTCTCTGAAAGATCTAAAACGCTCAGACCATGTCCTTTACCTTGAAACCAATGTTGTGCCCTAAGAGATGAAACTCTCCCTTAAAAACCTACAAGTTTTAAGGGAGAATATGCATCACCAGCCTGAAGGAGTTCAAAGTATTTGAACTTGGAATTCTTGCAATCATGCAGAAGCACAGCTTGGGAAACCATCATGAAAAAAAAATCAAAGTAAGGCAGAAGTTTCCTCCTGCAAAGACAAAGCTACTTACAGGTTTCTTTTTATTGAAAAGTTCCTTCCAGAAATCAGCACTGCAGCTGAACTAGAGTTCAGGCCTCCTGGGAGACAAAGAATTGTTATAAAAGGGTCATTTTTCTGCCTCTACAAATAAAATAAAAGCTCTGAAGGTCACAGATTCTGGAAGCACCTAAACAACAACAAAACAAAAACTTTCCATCCCTCTCCTTGCAAAAGTAGATAATGAGCTCCGTGGCATTGTCCTGGCCACCACTGGACCAGGGTTTGCAGCATTTAAAAAACTCCATCACTGCAGCTGAATTTGCCCACCACCCTCAGAGATTTCCTTTAAAAAGTTTATTAAATACAATAATATACTATTACAGTTAATTCTCTGTCACCAGGCATCAATATACATGACTTAGGGCCAAAAAGAACCTTCCTGGGTTGCTTCAAGCAGAAAAATAAACTAAAAATGATCACTCAAAAGAGCAGATCTTTGAAGACTATAGACGTTTCTGATTCCACTGAACTCACCCCAACCCTTGGCACATCCAGCAGCTGTTGAACAGCATGGAGTGGTCTTCAAGGGATTTTTCCTACATTATCCCAGGTTTGCTCAGCACTCTGAATACAAAACCTGGTTTTTACCAGGACCTCCAGCCAGGCTGTGCCAAGGAGACACTGACCTGAGCACAAGGGAAGGAGTTAGAGGGAAGTGAAAAAAAAAACCAACAAACAACAGCAATGAAAATCCTCCCAGAATTAAAAAGGCCACAAGAACTTTGCCTGAACTAGTAGTTGTTGTTTTTATTGGAGTATTTTATGGGGTTTTATGTTGTTTAATCGAAGAAAGAAAATGGATGCCATAAAATATGCAGAGCTAACTGAGGCTGCAGAGTACATTGCTGAATATTGCTAGTAATGCCATTTCCCCTTCACTGTCAAAAAATAAAAATATCCTTCTTTATATCCCTGTCACATGGAACAGCAGTCCTCTCAGGCTTGCCAATCAATCATCCTGGAGTGCACCTTTACCTTGAGCAGTATGTGCTAGGACGGTGAATAAGGAAACCTTAGGAAATAATCTCCCTTTCCACAAGATAGAATTCAATTTCCAGCATAGCTCAGGCCAGTACTTTCCTTGAAAAGGTGGCACCATATATTACAGCAGAGAAGCATTTTTCTGCTGGTAGTGAAAACTTTAGTGAGCATTATGATTATGTGGTTTGTACTCCAGGCACCAATGACCACGGAGCAGGCTAATAACGAGCCAGTTCTGATGAGAACAGCCCTCCAGCTGGGATAAAACATCAAAGACTTTTTCACCCTGGTGGATTTTTTTTCCCCCTCCATTCTCCTTTCTTCACTGTAAGGGGTTTTTTTTTCCTAACCTGCAGACAATTTTCCAAGGTTCTCCTCAGGAGTCAGCACTACACTCTGGTGCTCAGGTAGCCCCAGTCAACCCTTTGGGCCAACAGCTTTTATCTCTGCCAGCCCAGTTTGGTTTCTTCAGGTGGTGTTTCTCAGGGGCTCCTTGAACACTCTCTGAAGGTAGACTGAGCCTTCACCAATGATCCTTTAAATCCCCCTTTGGTGCTCAGGTAGCCCCAGTCAACCCTTTGGGCCAACAGCTTTTATCTCTGCCAGCCCAGTTTGGTTTCTTCAGGTGGTGATTCTTAGGAGCTTCTTGAACACTTTCTGCAGGTAGACTGAGCCTTCACCAACGACTTTGAATCTCCCTTTGGAGCTCTGCAGTTCTGGTAAGGATTTTTTTGCAAGTCCCAAGCTCTGTCTCTTGTCTGAGCCAGGCTGTGCAGCAGAGGTTGGCTGGATCCATAATCCATGGCAATAAAGTCCAGGGAAAGCCCCACAAATGGATGGTGCCAAGCCCTGTCTGCCTGGATTTGCCTGCAATATTTCAGCTAGGAAGATGAACAGACAGTTTTTTGCCTCTGGATGCCCTGAAGCTCCAAGTCCCAGCTTTTGCTCCTCAGATCTGGCCAAAAAAATCATCCTGCAAGCTGATGCCTGACAGACAGGGCCCAGCACCCCCAGAGCCAAAGATGGGCAAAGACTTCAGGAGGATTCAGGCCTCCAAAGTGTGCTGCTCACAGTGCTGCCACAGCTTATCCAGCCTTGCAAAGCTGTCAGGAAAATTTACCAGCCACCACACCAAAATTCCTCGCCCTTTACCAGAGTGATTGATGGTAATGCAAGAAACTAATGGCATTTTACTGGCCTGTCGAAAGAAATTACTCACCCTGGGCCAGCAGGACTGGGAGAAGGATTCTTTAAACCTTACAGCAATTTTAAAATTAAACTCTGGTGTTCACAGGGCTGAAGATCAGTCACAGACAGCAGCTGGCTGCAGGATGGATTCCAACATGATATAGCATGGACAGACAGGTCTGGCACAGCAATCAGCAGGGTGACAGGGAGCTGCACACTCTGCTCCTGACTTCTTCTTACATTTGCAGATTTCAGGAGGCCAAATCCATTTCCACATCGTTAATCTCTAACAGAGACCTAAGTCCTGGCACTGTGCATGTAATAAAAAGTTGGGGACAAAACAGGACAATGAGGCCATAAGCAAAAACTGGAGGCTTCAGTGGCAGAGGAATGTGCTCTCATTTTGTCTCTGTGTTCAGAAGAGTATTCCAGGATTAGGGATTAATTCACTTCCTGAATCAGTAGAGGGATGGGACCATTCCCTCTGTAGCTTTCCCTTTCCTTCCTAAAACCTTTTCCTTTCCACCATCCTAAAACCTCCTTTGTCTTTTAGCATTTTTCCTTTACCATTGCAGCTGTTGCCTCCAGGATTTCTCTGGTTTTGTTCCACCTGCAGAACCAGCATTTCCCCTGGAAGGACAGCAGATCCTCCACCACTGCTCAGTCACAACATCCTTGTTAAAGGAGCTACTTCTCTAGTTTGGAGGCAAACAACATTCATTCAGGAGATTGCCACGGGGGAAAGACTAAAAAAAGCTCCTTGAGCAGCAGCTGAATCTTACTTAGGCAGAAGCACAGGTGGCTCCAACACCCAGCACTGCCCCAGAGAACTTCTGCAAGACAAAAAGCAAAGGAAAGCCCAATTTCTGAGGGTATGGACTAGGCCCTCTCACAGCTTTGATTTTGGATAGCCTGTTTTCTAGATCAGTCTTTGTGATTCAAACTCCTTACACATCCTCAGACTCCAGATGAAAAAAACCAGCTCTGCCAAAGGTCACAGTCAAAAAAGGGAGAGGAGGAACAATTCATGTTTTATGGAGACTACACAGGCCAAGGTGTTAGATACCCAAAAGCCTCTTAAACATTCAGCATGTCAAAGAAAACACTGTGTTTCCAATAACACTCCACAACTAGGCTTTCCCACTGGGAGGGGGTTGTGGGGCACAGAATCAGCTACCTCAAAATCCAGCACAATGCATTTATAACACATTCAGTGATTTTCAGAGAAAAACACTCACAGTGAGACACTGTATCCAACTGAGCATTAAGCACTTCCCATTCCCGTTCTGCTTTCCCAATCCTACTAGTCCCTAACCCTGTTAGTCATGAATTCTTGATTAATGAGCCTTGTTTGGAGGATGTGAATACTGAAATTGCTCTGATATACAGGCTCTAAGCACAGAGAGACAATCTAATTTAGCGAGGGAATCTGCTGTGCTTAGGGGCGATTCCAAACCCTGAATGAAGGAAATCAGCTGTTAAGTCATGCTAACAAGGGGCAGCACGCTGTGCTCTCAGCTCCCTGGTGCCATGTGATGGCCTCCCAGCTTGGCATCTGGGGGCACAATCATCCTCGTGTGTTAAGGATGTTTAACATCTCCTTGTAAATCTGGAGCTGGTCAAAAAAACGTCTGTGAGTGGAGCGAGGATGGTGGCAGCGTGGTTTTCCACCAGAATCCTTAACTATGAACACACACACATCTCCTGAGCTTGTACAGCAAGGACCAATAACCCAGGGCTAAACTAATTATGGCTCGTTATGCTTGAGCAGGAAAACAGCAGCTGCTCCTCTCCTGCTTCGAGGGGACGTGTAAAACAAGTGTCTCCGTGGCTCTTCTTCCCTGTGCCTGCGAGGGAAGAGCTGTCTCTGGGGAGTGTCTTCAGCTCCCAGGGTGTCCAGAGGAGCAGAATTCCTCCACTGCTGGGGGCATGGGGACAGGCAGGACAGCTCTGAGAGCAGGGCTAGGCAAGGCCCTCAGCCTTCTTGGTGACTCTAACAAAAATGTATTTCTCAGGACATGAAAAATCTGATAGAGCAGCACAAAACAAAAGGAAAGTATTTTTCATTAAATAGTGTCACTCATCACGTGCCCATTAATATTCATAACGATTCGGGGGTTGGAGGGAGGGGACCTGAATTATCCTTGAAATGGTTTATAAAATGCACCAAGATGGAAGAAACGTTCCGTGTTCTCCTCCAGCAGGCACTTTCAGAGGTGTTTCAGGAGCCCAATCCTAGAGACTGGGGGATTAATTCCTGAAGACAAGCCCTTTTCCTCCTGAGCTCCTCCCCAGCTCTTCTCAGAAAAATGACCTTTTCTGATCTTAAAACACCTTGAAAGAGACAGAAAGATTAGTTATGCTCCTCCCTACTTCATTTTCACGGAACATCCGAGTGGTTTCTACAGCTGCCAAACCTTCATGTCCACGGTCCTTTTGACTGCAGTGCTGAGATATTCAGAGACCCATTAAACCAAAGGGGGAGACCCATTCACTGAGACTTCATGTGGGAAGGAGATGGGGAGGGAGGCTTAAAATTATCCTCAAGTTACACAGAGACAGCTGGAGAAGATTTATTCTTAAATCAAGCTCTCTCCTTTCAAAAAGTCACCTGTTCTCGTGGTGCTCTGCACACAGGAGATGCTGTTGGGACTAAAGGGTTGAGAAATGCACCCTGACCCAGTGATTCTGCTTATTCCTACACCAGATCCATGGGATGAAGAAACAAAAGCAAAGTGATCTGCCCTGTATTTTTATGGACACAATTTTGCACCTACAAGTCACAATTGTTTTCCAGTTGCAAGGTTAACACCGAGTTGGAGCTCACCTTTCAGAGCAGTTTCCTACATGGACAGTGTTTGTCAATTCCTGCCTGACCATGGCTGTAATTTCTTCCCCCAGCAATTATTGTCACTGTATCAGACCTTACCCTAGAGTCAAGTGCTGAGGCATTAAGGGAGTGACTTCCCAATAAGTAATTACTGATACAAAGCCTTATTCTCAATTACCAATGTCAATAATTTGTGGATATTAGAAGTGAAGACAGTGTGTTACCGGGCTGAGATTGCTTTCTGAGCTGATACTTGGGCCATAAATGATCTGATTTGCTGAGGAAGTGCTCAAATTACAAAGGCACCATTTAAAAAATCACTAAATATAAATCTGACATCTTTTGACTTTGGGTGGCATTGAGAGTGCTCCGTTCCCTCCTGGTGGTGTTGCCTTCCTGACTTGAACCTTCACTGTCAAGACATCATCCTCAATTAACTTCAGGCACAACTATTCTCAGTTTTAACACTCTGCCCACCAGACTAGCAGTGGGTTTCAAAAGTGGCTCTGCAAGCTGTGATCTCGAGCTCATCTATCAGAAATACCAGTATTACCCATCTCTTCTACTTTTTGGAACAGTGAAACCTCAGAAGTATCATTACATTCAAGTTTTGGCTTAGTCCTGGGAACATTTTATCTTATTTTCACTTGGGGAAGCCCTTTCTTTACTGAATATTCCTGCAGTTATGATCTCTCTGCAGCTTTATGTGAAATTAAGTAGCCAATGTCATACACATGGTGCTGCAAGGATTAAATCTTGATATTAAGCAAAGTCAGGGTTTAATTTCCCTGCACGCAGCACACAGCAGGTGAGATGGGGAAAGGCTAGATTTGGAGAATGTAATAAGCAGTCACAGGTGAACATAAAATATAAATGCAAAATGCATTTCCTCATATTTATTGCATTTTTTACATCTAAATCAGGCAGATTTCATTCCACAGATTGAGACTGATCTGAAGTAATTTAGTGGGAGGCTGGTAGTTGAAACACATAATCACATTTCTAGAACAATGTAATTACATTGAATTTAATGTGATTTCCTGCCACAGGTTTAAAAGTGCAGCCTCCTCCACATTCTCAATTTATGCTGAACATGACACTTGATGTAAGACTACTTTTGCATAGCCAGGTAGAGCATTGCATAAGGGGAGAAAATATTCTGTGGCCACTTGAATTCCCCAGGACCGTCAGAAAAAGATGCCAGTCATGAACTACCAGTAAGCTCAAATCTTAAATTTCTAGGAAGACGCTGTTTCAGCAGATGACCATTGATTTCAGACTTCATTTTCATTAAATGTCTCACAAGGAACAATGATGCCCACCTTAAAGACTTGTGTACAAGTCAGCTCTGCTCTGTGGAGTAAAGAAATTTGATTGGCAATTCACAGCAGAGGATTTTGCAGGATTTTGTGGGTTGTAGGTGTCTCAGAGAGTGCTATGACAAAGACTTTTTATAAAGAGCAGGCTAATAAATGGATAGGGCAGGTCATACCCATTAAGAATTGCAAGGAAATACTGGGAGGGAAAAACTAATTGCAACCTGAATGCAGCCCAAGAGCTTGAATACTAAAATAAACACAAGGACAAAGGGCTGGAAATGTATCAAAGCTAGGAATAAAATAGCACAGTCATTGGTGTTTATTTATCCTACAAATTAGTTAAAAGTCGATCTAGAGAAAATGTGCAAGCCAATGCATCAGGACAGTCCATGCTGCCAAAGCACTGCATAAACAGGAGGGTTACTCTTAAAAATAAATAACACTGAGTTACAGCTGATCAGATGAAATTCTGCCTACTACGAGACAACTCAAGTAATCTCTCTGCAGAGTAATTCCAAAGTTGTACAAATGGAGGCATATTTACAAGCAATTTGCAGACAGAAAGAAAAATGAATAAATTGATCAAAAATGCTTTTTACTGCTGGCTTTCTGCAGAATGCTTCAACATTTATACTCCTTCATTGGAATAAATAAGTATTGAAATGTAATGGATAATGAAGCAGATGCTAAAAGGCAAAGTGCACAGGATTTTTTTTTCTTTTTCCCCAGGACCAATATAAATCTGAATGAAATAAAAGTTGAAGAGTGGGTTTTAAAGCCAGGGACTTTTCATAAAAGTAAACAAACAATGGATTTAAAGCAGTATCATTACTGATGAACCACAACACCGTGGAAATGGCCTTGGAGAGCTCCAAATGCATTATACACTGTGGAGGGGGAGGGCGAACAAGAGAGGAAAAAAGCCCCTAAAAGGAGACAACACTGAGCCCTCACTCAGCTCAATCACCTCCTGTATTGATGTTCCAAAATCAGCTGCATTTGGGTTATAAAGCCAAATCTTAGGATTACCCCGTGCATGGAATGCAAGCGTTCTTTGGCTTGAACAAGAAAAATCTCAAGATGTTCAGGCTTGAGAGAAACCAAGGAGAGGCCCCAATGTCTTTGAGTGGCTCTTTGTCACTCCCTGCAGAGGTTGTGCTGTGAAAGGCTCCCACAGCCACCAGCTGGGCTGAGGTGGCAGCGAGGAATGCAGAGCTGTGACAACACCAGGGGACAGGAAAGCTTTGTCTGGGAGATGACAAGGTGTGTTACTGATGGCTCAGCCACCTGCAGACCTCTCTGCTTGGAGAGGACAATGGCTCTGTCCCAGGAAGGACAGAAGGAGGGTTGAAGGCAGCTGTGAGTCCCACCAAACCTGCTCAGCTGCCACATCCACCCGCTACCAACCCCACCAAACATCCAACACAGAGCTCAGCTCTTCCTCCTGAGCCTGACAAGCTTCCCAACAGCTCCAGCTATTCCAGACTTCAAACCCTTGAGCAGGGTTTCTTCATGGAGCAAGTGCATTTGCTGAAATTAATTTTGGGCTGCAGCTTCTTAAAAGGTGCCCATTCCTACATCAGGCAGATTAGGGCTGGAAGCTGCAGCCTTCATCAAAACCAAAAATGGACTAAGCAGATTTTCCCTTTTGTTTACTGGAAAGCTGCTTTCTTCAAGGTGACTCCAGACAAGAGGCAGTTTGCTGAAATAATAAGAGATTTGCCAGAGGTCCTCCTTTTCATTCCTGATCACTTCCTACAGCTCAGGAAGAGAATTCTGCAAAGATACAGGGGAGTAGAGTCAGAACCTTCACTAATGTCAGTCATTCAGTTGCAAGCCAGAACCAGACACAACCACTTGGATTCCAGCTTGATAAAAAATGCTTAGAAATAAATGACCAATACACTAACTGGGAGGTCAAGCCAACTCTTCAGAACTTCCATTATGAAGCAAAAGGAATGCAAATCTCTGCTTACCCCATCACCACTCCAACAGTTACATATTCAGATTTCTTTCTGGAATAAGTGCAAATTTGCTTTGATTCTATGACATTTCATCACTTAATACATTTATAGCATGTCAAGGGAAAAACTTGACTGAATTCACAATGCTGTACTGATTGAGTTCCTAATAGGAACAGCTGTCAGAAGGACTTGTAAGGATAAATTTCAAAATCCCATTTCCTACTTGGCACAGGATTTCCTGCACTTTCTGTACCTGTGCACAGAACTTTCTGGGACACAGAGACAGACAGCCCCTCTCTTCCCAGTTTCCATCAGCCATGGGAAGCTGCTGCAGCCACACCAGTGCCTGCACAAAACTTTTTTTTCCAGAGTTCTGCACCTGAGTCTCGGAGTTGTGGAGTCAGAAAAAGCTTTTCTGGAGACTCATGAACAAGCTGTGGGAAAGGAGTGAGAGATCAATTGAGGGGAACCCACCAAAAGGTCCCCCAAGTACAAACTAGCCAAGCACAGAGCTCAGGTGTGAACAGAGAACACGGGAGGCAGCAGAGCTGGAGGTCAGCGTCTACCTTTGCCAAAAATGGGGAAAGATGACACAGAAAACCAACTCAATTCAGGTTTGAACCCATGGCCAGTGCCCCAACCTCAGAGCTGCCTGCCACTCTGAATCTCTGCCTATGAATGGAAAAACATCTGGGGAGTTTTGCTCTGCTCCTGATCCCTCCTCGAAATCTTCACATTTGTTTAGAAAGGTCTTCAAAATCCAGCTTCCAAGGGAACCCAAGCATTTGCAAATTCCTCTCCCTCTTTGCAGAGACCTGCAAGGCCCTGTGGTGACCTACCTTGAGCACTCATGTCTTAATTAGGCAAAGAGGGGGAAAAAACAATGCTTTTCAATACTCAAAACCGACCAGTTTCAAACAAATATTTAAAGCTGTCCTGATTGTTAGATAAGCAGCTTCTGCAAAGAGATTGCAAACGTTGCAATTGTTTTTGCCACACTGTGGCCAGCAGCTGGAAGCTCTGAGATGCCCATTTCAATCAGAAATTTTCCTTTTCTAACCCATTTGGCTGTTTGTTCGTAGTGAGAAACGCTGCCCATTACCAGAGCTTTCAGAAGACCACAAGGAGTGAAGCAGAGGTGGCTTTTCTTAAAGTGGGGGCAAAGCACAGCTTTCTGTAAACACTCCTTTTGATCAGTAAATAAGCAAGGAAAGGTGCTGTGCCACACTTTCTGCACTGCCATTAGGCAGCTGAGTGGCTCCTGCCAGACCAGACAAAGCCTTCAGTCAGTCCCACAGAATATTCCCCAACAAATGAAAAGAACGGTGGGAGGAATTCACTTTAAAGTGCATTCACTGTACTTTCCTTTTCATTAAATATAATAATATGCAACAGCTCCTTGTGTTGGACAATACTCTTCACTCTTTTTTCATGCCAGCACTTCAACCACTTGTACTTGCATTCTTCCACCTAATCACTACCTCGCTGTTGTTAAAATCCATCATGCACTAGGGGCCAAATCTTGAGGTCCCCACTCAAACCCTCTCTTAAATGAGCTCTTAGGAGGATTTTTGCATGATTAAGCATCACAGGGTTTTTTTCCCCTAACTGATATTTGAATAAAGAACACAAGAATCGGCCTTGATCATTACCATAATGCTTTCATGTTTTCCACAATGCCACTCAAAAGCCTAAAAATATGGCATAGAAGCCCTGCAGGGAATTAATGCAAAGTGTCTATATTTGCACCAGGAACCAATTGCTGAAAGAGAAAAAAAAAAAAAAAGGGATATCTGAAATAAACCTGGAGGATGCATTAGCAGAAGCACTTGTGAGCAACTTGCCCTTTAAAGCACGCATGGGACAAATTCATCTGGAGAGTCACTTCAAAGGGAATGGTCTGTAATCAAAATTAATCACAATTAATTTGGCCGTAGGTTTCTGCCACGGAGAGCAGGCTCCTGCAGCCAGCTCTGCGGGCAGGGGATGGCAGGGATCACATCCACAGCCTCCACCTCTGCTGAAATTGCCAATTCTGCCCTGCTGGTGCCGTCATCAAATGCTGCAACAGGATCCAGGCCAAATTTGCTTATCAGCTCCAAAGCACGAGGCCAGCCAGCAATATGTGCTGAATGGTGCTCTTTGGGAGGATGTCATCTTGCTATTTTTATTACCTAATTCTTCTCCTCCAGCTCCCCGTGGCAAACCAACAGTTGAAATCAGCCAGTAGGAGCTAATAGGGTTATATAAGTGTCCATTTGCTGTACATATGCTCTCCCCCCTAAGGCAGGCAGTCACATGAGAGAGGTGCACCTTCCATTTTTGATGTCTAAGCACATCAGGGTTTTGGAGATGCTTCAGAGTCTCCACCCTTGCTGGAGGAGCACGTGTGGGGAGCTGAGCAAGCAGCAGAGAACTGTCACAGGGGCAGACTCAGAGATGCTTCTGGGCCAGATATGGATCCTCATCTGCCCACAAAACACAGCCCCACTAAACCAGGCAATGTCAGCTCCACACGTGGCCCCTCTCAAGGTATTGGTGAGTAGGCACAACCCTCAGACTTTTTGCCCAGGCTTAATCCCCAGCACAAAAGCAAAACATTTCCTTGATATGGAAAGATGCAGCTTCCCTGTCTCTTGATCCCTCTCAGTCTCTACCATCTGTTTCAAAGTAAACTGGGTTTATGGACCTGGATAATTCTTTTGTTTCAAAAATATTTAACTTACATTTAAAAGAAACAATATGAATCCCTGTAATCCATTAATTATTGTACCCTTCACCCCAAGGTATGTCAAAATGGCAGAGGCCCTGTAATATGAGGGACTGTTGGCACCAAATCTCTTGTTTTCTGGAAGTATCCAGGGTTTAAAACCTCAGGAAAGCTGTCTAGGAAAGCTCTTTAACACCAATATAGCGTTAAGAATATGACACGAAGTTTAAAGTAGGCATGTTAATTATGCATATTCACATTTTTTTGTTTGCTATTCTACTCTGAAACTTGATCCCAACAGAGCTCACCAATACACAGCACTAAGGTTTTACCCACAGTCAGAATCTGTAAATTCAGTTCCTCCAAGTGTTCAGTCATGGGAAGACAAAACTGATTCCCACTCGCCCCTTCTCCTATCTTGAATGTGGAAGTGTATCTTCCCAGAATTATACATATATTTATATTTTAAGTATATATATATATATATATATATATATAAAATACATATAATATTTATTAAATATTTTATGTCTTGGGAGGTGCATCTTCCCAGAATACGGTAGTATCACTTCAAAAACACCCCAAGTTTTTGTAAATTCCTGTGACATATATCCAATATACAAAAACTCAGCAACAGCAACTGGAAATGCTGGATTCTTTTCCACAGAGCACTTGCTCCCTCCTGCCAGCAGATGGGCTCTGCTGAACCCAGAGAAGATGATCCCAGCCTGTGTCAGGTTACAACGCGGCAGAAAAGGAAGGAGCCATCACAGCAAATGAGGAATGTGTCATTTTCCCCACCTTTTCTTGGATGGTGAAACAGAAGCACGAGGAAAGTGAGCAAATCACTCCCGACCACAGCAAGAATAGCACCAAAGTCCCCAAGCACAGGACACACTACATACTTGTAGTAACAAAAAATATATCTGTCACTGCATGTCACACGAGCTCATTCAAACTCAAAATTTATCACTTGCTTCGGACTCCAGCCAGGTGACAGCAAATATATCATGGAGCTGTCGACAACCTGCTAATCTGGGCTGTGAAGTGTAGGAATACAAGGAGCTTAAAAATATACTGCTCCTTCAGAAACCATAAATTCTGCTGGCTCTTTCTCACGTACCACTGGGTATAGGTCTGCTCCAGCTCCTTCACCTCCTGCAGTTAAAGTTTCATTTTTGCAGGTCTATTTTAGAGAGTGACAATCAGCCACACGAGGCAATCACCCATGGGTGTAACTACAAAGGAACACAGACTCTTCTCTGGCTCTGTGACTGAGAAGAATTACCAGTGGCAGATTTAACTGCAAAGCTGGTGCAGAAATCCCAGGACAGACACAACTAGATTGTCAGAGACAGCTGCAATAACATTCCTGCCCATCTGGAAACCTGAGCTGCTGTGCTCTTTGGAACAGAGAAGAAAGCAAAAAGAAGAGAAGGAAGACCTTTCCTCATCCATCTGAAACCAAACCACGTGTCTAGGCTGTGCCTTGCTGGAGACAGTGCAGAGGATAGCACGTCCCATGAGTGAACACTCAAGGACTTCAGCTTCTCCTAGCTCATAGATTGGAGAAAAATTCAAGCTGAGGTGGGGGAAGGAGCTTTGATTATAAACACAGGAGAAGTTCTCAAAGTTTTCAGTTCTATTTCAAAGGATACTTTGCAAATAACAGCTTGTGACCACACATTTCTGGGAGACCACAAACAAACGCAAACTTCCTTGTTGTCCAAATCATGATGCTTAAGGAATACATCATCCTGCTTAGCCTAAACACTCCTGCCCCTGCAGCCCTGTGACCTGGCCTGGCTGGAGGAGGCACTTTGACTCACTGTTCTTGGTGAAAATTCAGTTCTCTAACTGCATTTCCCTTATGCCAAACACCTTGGTGTAGCTGCCACTCTTCATTTCCTCCTCCGGCCACAAACTTCAATTTTCTCTCCCCAGCCCTTAAACAGTGCATAATTACAACTAATTATCGATCACTGAGGGATTACCAGTTGACAAATCCAATTTCCACACTGTTATCAAGCATGACTGACTGGGGCCTGGAGGGGAGAAGAGGTACCTGTGCTGCTGTGGAGAGCTGCAGGTGTCTCAGCTGGGTGGGAGCAGTGTTGTCACTGTCACCAGCGGGCTGCAGTGGCACCTGAGGGCCCGTTCAGGGACCTGTCACACAAAACTCTGTAAATCTACACCGAGTGACAGTCCTCACCCCAAAGAGATTTACCAGCCTGCAAAAGCTGAGCCTTTTACATCTGTTAATGTATTCAATTTGGCTGCATTTGTGCCACTTTTTTGCATTCCATTTCTACAAATATCCTCACAGGCAGGCAGGCAGGCGAGCTGGCAGTGATGTTCAGAGGAACAGCTCATTTCAGGGGGAAAAAAACACCATTCAATTTTCCTCAAAGCAAAATTTTATATCTGCATGCTTTGGTGCAGCTGCTGATCTCAAGGAATTGGATAATGAGGGGAAGGGGAGCACTGTGCAACCCCTGGAATGCAGCTCCCACACAGCCCATTAATGGCATTTGTGAGCTGCAGCAGGCCAGTCCCCCAGAAATCAGGAGTTTGCTGCCACGTGCTCTGGGTGTTTACAATAGAGGCACTGTGCACGCAAGAGCATTTAAGAAAATAAAGAATTAAAAAGAGAAATCTGAGAGAAAAAATACATGGAGCTGCTCGAACGTCATTGAAGGGAGGAAAAAAAGCAATGTTTTAATAAGAAGTCACGTGATGATTTTTTTTTTTTCCCCAGTTGTACTTCAATGGAGTTATTCACATAATTCAAGCAGACACAAATCCCAGTGTGAAAATATCTGTGCTCTTGTAGCCCAGTGGCAGCCCTTGCAGCATGACTTACAACAAAGGGCTGAAAAAGTCCACTCCCTTGGTGCACACAAATTGGTTTATTATTAGAGCTCATCCAGCACCATTATTTTCTGACAGTAAATGTGTTTTTAACAGAATTGAAATTGCCGTGAAGAACATTTTTCTTGCAAATGTTTAACTTTTCTTTGGGGAAAAAAGCCACATTTTTGTTTCACGTCTGTTTAGCATTAAGATACATTTCCCTTTCCATTCTGCTCCAAAGGAAGCACGACACAATGTAGAAAATGCTGCACTAAATCTTCCTGGCTCCTAAAAGAAAAAAAACCTGAGAATGAGCCTTACATAAAGAAAGATTGCAAGTGCCTTACTAAGGACTTTATTCATTAAAAAAGACTCAAGTCTATTCTGCTCCTTGTCTATGGAAGTGAAATATGATTTTATTAAATGAAGCCCTTAATATGTTTGCTAAGATTCTGTCGGGCTGAACATTAACTACATTTCCATTGTTTTTCAAGTCTGAAAAAGAAAGTTGTTCTGCAAAGAGACAATCTCACTTACAGCTTCTTAACCTTCAGACCAGCAGGGAAATTTGCTTTATGAAGTACATTTGCAATATCCAGCTCACACACGGGGCACAGTACATCCATAAAGAGAAAACTCAACAGCTCTCAGAAATCATTTAAGGAAAGGGAGAGGTTTATTCTTAAGAAGGAAGAAAAAAGGTTTATCCTTAAGAAGGAAGGGGAGAAAAAAATTTTAAAAAGGAATAAACCACAGTACAAGCATTTCAGTTTGGGGTAGCAAAGTGCAGATATGGACCTGGGTGCACCCCAGGGTGTATGGACAGACCTCAGTACCAGCCCATCCCTGGGTGCAGGTCCCTGCCCTTTGTAGGGGCTTGCACAGATGGAACTGTAGCCCTGGGTCGTGCCTGAGGTGTTTTGGTTTTCTGAAATTCTTTTCCCAGGGAATTTTCTGCAAACAGGAGAAACGTTTTTGTAACTGTACCTTTGTTATTCATTCCTTTCCCTAGGAGGGACTTCTCCTTGATGTCCCTCTGCTCTGACCAATGTGAGTGGAGAAGTTTGTCTTTGTGCCACCCATCAAAATAAAATAGTAAAAAATAGTATATAAAAGAGACACATCCCAAAAATAAAGGAGTAATGTTCAGCCTTCTGAAGTTCAAAGTCCGTGTCGCTGTGGTGTAAAACAACACCATGGAACAGTTCCTAAACGTCCCCCCCCCGTGGAGGCATTTTTGGGGGAGGTGATGCTTTGGGTCCTTTCGGGGGATCCCAGCCGGGCACAGCTCCGGGACACCCGCAGCAAAGCCCGGATCCTTCCCAAAGCGCTTCCCCTCCTCCCCGCGGTGGCTTTGCGGGGTTTCTGCTCCACACACGAGTCCGCTCTGCCCTCTCCTGGCCTGCGCTCGGATCCCAGCCCGTGCCGGGATGGAGGGACACGCAGCGCTGCCACCAGCCGGGCTCTGGGCGTGTCCCCTCGGGGGACACCCGCAGGATGGCACCTCCCTGCCCACCAACTCACCGCCACTCCCAAATCCATCTGTCCTGCTAACAGACCCAAGGGACAAAGCAGGAGCGGCCCATCAACCCCCCAGGTCCTCACTGGAAAGTGACAGTTTAGGGTGGAAGAGTTGCCTTCCTCCCCTTGGAAATCATCTGCTCTTGGAGGTGTGTCAGTGGAACACGAGCAATAAAAGCAGTGATTTGTACAATGAAAGACATGACGGACGTTTCTTGTACCAGCACGGTGAGACATTGCAGATAAAGTAACGTCACACAAATAGGCAAAGCTTTAGGACTATTATCACCAACAACAGCACAAGGGGACACAGCAGCTCAGCAAAGGAAGTGAAAAATAGCGGATGTGATTTAAGAGGCAGAGAAAATCTGAGCTGGCAAATAGTAATTACTGCAGCTGAAAGGCAGCCAGGATCCTGGTTGACTGCCTCCAGGCTTAGGAAATGCAACCCAGAAGCTTTAAACGACCAAATAATTGTGACCTGGGCTTTGTGTCCCCAGTGAGACACAGTCATGGATGTGGCTACACCAAGGTGCAGTTCCAGGAGAACCACAAACATCGTCCTGGCACTGCTGACTGCAAATCCTACAACCAAATATTGACCTCAACCAGATCTGCTCTGCAAGGTCATTTTTCTTCCCACAGTGGTACAGCTGCAGGGCTTTTTCAACCATTCTTCAGCTTCAGCAGCCTGTAAGCATCTAATGTCTAGTCAAAGGACATCATTCATCCATTTTATGGTTCCCAGAATGCAAAGATATCTACCCAATTTCCTAAGAAACATTAATATTAAAGGATGGCTTTCTCAGCCCAAATCATGCAAGCTGAACAAAGTTCTCCTGACGTTTCATGACAAGGTGATTAATAATACCAAGAAGAAGAATGAAATGATACCAGATTATAAACTATTGTAAATCTTTCAGTCATCCCAGGAATAATGAATGTAGATTTCTTAGGAGAGCAGTACAGATTTAAACAGAATCATTTTAGTTTCCTTGTCAATCAAGAGGCTATTTATGTAATACCAGAAAGAGAGAATGAAAACCGTGTAATCTTAAAAGGAGAGTGTAGCACATCTCTTTAAAAACAAAGGATTCCAAAGACCATCCTAAGGCAGAATTTCCAAAATTGTTAAAGAAAATGTTGCACCTTAACCATTATTGTTGACCATTGACCTTCCCTTCTCCAAGAGAGACCACAATGATGAGAAAAGAGTTGGACTTAAAATGTCTGAGCTGACATGACCAACCTCCTTCAAACATTTAATTTAAGGGTATGGTGAAATCTGTTCTGGCCCAAGAATCCACTGGACCAAAATATCCCAAACTTCCTTGACGTGGGTTTTGGAGTGAAGAAAAATGCAAATGCAAATTCTCACAAGTTGTTCTACAAATGCTGTTAAATTTTCAACCCCCACCTCAGGACAAAGTTTATGGCCTTATTCTGCTTTTTCCTGCATGGGAAACCCAGTGCCCTCTGACCCCTTGAGGCAGCCTGTCCTAGACATTACCTCAACACAATAATTAATAAGTAATAATACTGAATTTGAGCTCATGGAATTTGCACAGGCTAAATGTTCCCAAGAAAAAATGAATAATGCATGCAGAAGAGATTCATTTGGGGAAAAAAAAAATGTAACTTCAGTTAGAAATAAAGCCCTGGTTGCCTTGGCAAAGAGGATTTAATTGCTGTAATCTCTACATCTCACATAAGGTCGCTGTTTGAGGGAGTCCACAGTACTGCTATTCATTCTGTGGCTGCTCCATGGCAAATAAAGGACTACTGGTCCCAGGAGCATCAGGGGAATAATTCTGTAAAGGTTTAAATTATTTTTAAAGGGTTATTAGCTTTGGCAAACGAGTCAAAAGTCATCTTAGCTGAGGAGCGTAGGTACTTACACCATGTTATGGAGATGAAAGCAGGAAATGCCACAATTAAGGGTGTTCTACTGGTGTTACTGTGTGTCATTAAAAACAGAGCTCCAAACACGACCCACCCCTCCCCATCTGTGTCCTGCCCACCCACCCACGTGGGGCTGCCACTGTCCCTAACAAATTTCCCAGGGAAACACCAATCCAGGACACTGGCACACACACATGTGCCTTCACACAACCAAATTCAAATAGTTTTACTGGCACCAATCCTAAGTAACTCTACGGAAGTCAATTAAATCACCCCTCTTTTCTGGGTAAGACTGAGAAGACTCTGGCCAGGCAAATTAAATTAGAGATGGGCCAGAGCCAAACTCCCAGACCCAAACCAACCCAAAACTCACAATGCATTTGGATCCAGGTCCAGATTCTCACAGTCTGTTACTGCTTCTCCCTCACCCTCTGCAAACTCCCAGGACAGCACAAACTTCTCAGATTGTCCCCAAGCATCACTTGGTGCCATTTTATCACCATCCTCCACCAGGGATCTGCATCAAAGTGCTCATCCTGTGGCTGCTTGGCACATTTCTGTCCCAGACCCTCATTAACTTGAGCAGATCCTTAGAAAGCTCATGAACAAGACACTGCCTATCCCACACTTCTGCTTCTCTGCCTTCCCCACTGGCTGTCCTCTAGGACCAGCTCAACTAGAGATGGGGATTTAGTGAGGATGCATTTGAGGGCTCCTTCATTAATACCACAGAAGGTTGGGCCACACAATGAGGGAAAAAAGGAACTGAGAAGGTTCACTTGGCAGGAAAATTTTCAAAAGGATGCAGTGAGGGGACAGGAAGGTACATTTTGGTCTTAGTGAGGCATTTAAAGGAAAGCATGGTGGGGGCAGAGGGAGGGTGACAGGTCTGCCCCACAAACATGGGGCTGCTTGAACGTGGGTCTCCCAACAGCACCCACCCTGGGAATATTGCTGCTCAGAACAATTCCTCCTCTGCTGGGAACACCCACAGCCTCTCCCTGGGGATCCTCAGAACAGATTTGAGAGATATTTCCCTTTTATTTAGATGCCTGCAACTCCCACAGAGGGTGAAGCACTGCTGCACTCGGTGCACCCAGCACTGCTTAGGGCAGGGGGGGACAGCTGGGGGAGAAGAGGAGAGCCAGAGCACTCAGGAGCAGCTCCCTGGGCTCTGGAAAGCTCAAGAAGAGCCCCTGCCATGGTGTCCCCCCTGGATCACTCAGCACTGAGCCTGCAGGGGCTCAGGGGGCTCTGCCAGCCCGAGGCTTCCCTGTCCTGGCTCCTGCTGCCCACACAGTGCTCAGGGCTGGCAGGGAATGGTGCAAGGAGTGAAATAGCTTTAACTGTAAGCACCATTTGCTGTGCCTCGGAATGGCAGACTCATTTGTCACTGTTTTCTTCTCCTGCAGCTCTTTAGATTCATCTGGGATCCAATAACTTTGTTAATGTGATTTCTTTCATAACCTGGCCGAGTACAGCATCCAAGGCAGACGTGGCAGCTATTTGAAGCATTAAAAACCTCACACACAGCACAGCTCCCTGCTCTGCCTTGTCCAAAACCATTTCTTAGGAGTCTTTTATTGACATAAATTGCGTGGGGAGCAGGAGCAGCACCCAAAACAAGATATTGCTTTCCTGCTCTGAGAGTCCTTCCTCCCCAAAACAAACTATCACACTGGCCTTCTTCTATCAGACCATGCAAAAACTCACGGGTAAGCACAAGGACAAAAGCAACTCTCTGTTGCATCAGGGGGAATGTGAAGAAATTGAGATCAATGTGCTCACTCCAAGCAATACTTCATCAGCTTCACAGGAGAGTAAGGATTTTTACATTTACATTTTACCAGGATAAAATGACAGCAATGCATGGCCTCAAACATCTCAGGAAAAAAGGAAATTTCAAAGTAGTCGCATTTCTCTGCTTTTAATACTATTCATTACTCTGAATGTAATGAATAGAAGGAGAAGTAACTGCATCAACGACCGAATCACTGTTGTGTCTGACTTGTTTAAACAAGACTGTGATTTACTGCACTGCCAGCTAATGAAGAGCTGTACAAGGAGCTGATCAATGCCACCATTGTCTGGCAGCACAAAGCAGGGACTACTCAGCATATTGTCCAAAACAAAGGCTGCCCCCAAGCTCCCCGCCAGGGACTCGTTTGTGAGGACACACAGTTTGCAGAGAGCCACAGCGTGCCCCAAACTTGAAATGATCACTCAAAGACAGGAACCTTTGCTGACTTGTTTTCCCAACCTGAGTACAAGGTAAAAAATAAAAGAAATGGATGAAGAAAATGTTTGTCTTACAGCTGTCTTCCTTAAATTGCCCTTTGTGCTCCTGTGAATTTGAGCAGTTTTGTCACCCCAAGGCAGCTTTGTGTTCATTAACGGAGGTAACTGAACTCAGAGCCGGCTGCTCACAGGCAAAACTCAGCTTCTAATTCCATCTCCTGTGCTTTCCCTTCCCATTTCAGAGCTGCACCAACATTAATCACAGCAAAGGTAAGACACGACAGCCCCCAGCAAAGGCAAGTTCTGGAGAGGAGCAGTGGCAATGCTGGAGAGGCTGAACCTTTGGGTGATGCAGCTCCTCATCCAAAGGGATCCCCACCCCACCCCACACACCCTCCCACTGACAGAGGTGCCACAGCCCAAGGATGGCGATTTCAGCTCCAAATTCCCCACCCCAGGCAGGCTCAGCACCACAAGCAGGTGAAGCACAGCCCATTCCCTGCTGTCAGTGCAGCTCTCAGTGCTGCCAGGGCTCTGCAGATCCACACCCAGCCCCGCAGCATCACCCAGCTCTGCCTGGAGTTAATTAGCAGGAGCTGTCATGCTGAAGCTTTTGGAGATGGGGTTCAGCTTTAGAAAAAGCTTGTAGGAACCCGAAGCGTTTAGAAATGTAAAATCTCTTCCCATTACCATCAACAAGGCAGAGTTTGTGTCGGGTCACGTGGAGCATTGGCACCTTCCAGATCTCTGGGAAGTGCTTTTCACATCCTCTCCCTTTGCAGAGCACAGCAGTGCCTGCTGACATTGGCAGACAAGAGCTTGTCAGGGCTCCTCTCACAACCCTTCCTTGTCACACTCGTGCCAAACGAGCTGATGTGTCAAACAAGATGCAGAGCCACACACAGCACCACAAACCCACTGGTGGAGCAGCCACGAGACACCTGCCCGTGCACCAAAAACCTTCCAATCAACACAGTTACCTCTCTTTTCTTCCTTTATGGTTTCTCTCTTTTTACTTTATGGTTCTAGATATGAGATAAAGCAAATTAATTGACGTGACACTGCCACATCCTTACTGCCATGAACCCACTGGTAGAGCAGCCATGAGACTGCTCATGCACCAAACACCTAGAATCAACACAATTACCTCTCTTTTTTCCTTTATAGTTTCTCTCTTTTTACTTTATGGTTCTGGATATGAGATACAGCAAATTAATTGACATGACACAGCCACATCCTCACTGCTCACAGGTACAGATGGGCAGAGGGATGAGGTAGCTGAGGTGCTGGCAGGGCTTGGATGGAAGAAGTGGGGTTTCAAGGCAAACCAAACTTCTTTGCCAGTGGGAAGTGGATCCTTGTTTCATTCCAGCTGTACTCAGTGCTCTAACACACACATGAAATAGTCCCAAACCAAAACCAAAATTAAAACTAACTGGGAAACTCTTCACCTTCTCAGTGGAAAACACTGGTGGAACACACACAGGCTAAATATTTGTGATTAATTTAATTCTGCATTTTGATCCACCCTCCCCTCCAACTCTTACAAACATTTCCCCACTCCCATGAGAGAAGAGAAGATTCTTGAGCCAAGGCTGAGGAGGCCAAGGGAAGGAGCAGACAATGGGAACATCTGCCACAGTCCCCAGGACCCTGGCCCCATCCTCTCCCCCTTACCAGCACCTCCACACCAGCACAGGAACTCGATTTGTGCACAAAGCAACACATCCAGAACCCCTTTGGCAGGGCAGCAGAAATTTCCAGCAGGAAACATCTCAATTAAAACCCCCTGTTTTATCACCACGAGGCTGCAATCCCATCTGGAAGCAGTTCCAAGCCAATATCCAACAATTCCCAGGGCTTCTGTCTGTCACTGGAGCTGCTGCTCTGCCCGTGCAGTGATCATGGACAGCTGATCATTGCAGCACATAGTTGACCTTTATCTAAAATTCCATTAAAAAGCTTTATTGACTGTAGTCCTGCAGGGTCTTTCAGGATTCACTGGATCATTTATTCCCTGTCAGAGATCCATTGCTTTCTAAGCTTTCAGAATTGCTCCAGCTCTGAGGGGGAGTGATTTTTTTGTCATTTTGAACTGGTTTTAAGGCTGTGTGAGGGGGTGGTTTCTTTTCTTCTCCCTCTCCAGCATGGATAGGGCAGAGGAGGTTACCTTAAGAGAAGGAGAGAGGAATTGCCAGTGTGGCACAATTAATTATTTCCAGGTTGGCTCATGGATATGGATGCAGCAGAGCCATGGACTGCCAGCACCTCCCAGGGAAGAAACCTTTTTCCCTTCAGCCAGGAGAGATTCAGGTCTAACTACTTCCTGCAGCATCCTTGTGAAATTTGTGACTCCATACCATCATGTCAGGTTTTCATCAGCTACAGCCAATTTTTCTGGGCCACAAGCCGCTCTCAAACAGAAATAAGAAAAATAAAGTGATGGTTCGACCTTTCCTGAAAGAGAATTTATAGAAATGGTTCATTCAAGCCAAAAAAACCATTCTGGTGACAGCTCCCCCAGGCTTCACAGGAGTGTCCTGAAAGGATGTTACTCCCTTTCCCATTCAGGAAGAAAAAGAAAAGAAAATAGTGGGAGGAAGACAATATAGGCATCAAATGAAGCAGGAGATTTGGGAAAAAAAATGGTGTGACTCTGTCTTGGAGGAATATGGAACAGTGCATAAGTACTTGGGGACTGAAGTGAGGTTGCACAGACACATCTGGCATTTCCAGACTTAGCAGTGCTTGATATTTTTATTAATATTACGTATGACTGTTTCATATTTGCATTTAGTTCCATTCAGAGAGAAAAGAGAAACCAAAAATTTCAACATTCACCCCGGGTTTAATAAAATTTTGGACTAAAAACCGAATTATTCCCAAGCCACCAGTAATGGTTTATTCCTGTGATTATTTCTAAATCTGAACCAGCATTTCTGATTTCAGAAGAGTACTTTTTTTTCCCCCTCTCTCAACACTTTGATTTCTGCTGAATGTTCATCCTGAAACGATGCTCCAGTGAATTATTTCTTTGTCTCCCCAGTAACAATCCCAGTAACAATCCCAGTGACAGTTCCCCATTCCCAGCAGCTTGCTCAGGAGAGATGAAGGCCATGTGGAGCCTCCTCCTCACAGGCAGCCAGGCTGCATTCTCCAGTCTGTACTCTCTCATTTTCTGTGCATTTCCAGATCCAAAACCTTCTGTTTTCTTTCCCTTGTTTGCTCTTGGCAGCTATTGGCAGGAGACATCCTCTTAATGATCTTTTTCTGGCCTTCTAGACGACTGCTCAGACTTCTCCAGATCTTTCATTATTAACACAGAAGCCTCGTAAGTCACTTTTAATGGTCTGTGCAATTTTTATTTCTTAGCAGGAGACACCACCTCCTCCATATGGATATATGTTTATTAATATAAATCCTTCATATCATTTTGCCTAGTGAGAGTAATCAGGAAGGCTCTCCTGGTGTGGATTACATCTTGTCCTGGTTCATCCTCCCAATCCAAAGGGAATCTTTGTCCTGCTCTGCGTGGAGCAGGGCAGGGAGGTGATGCTGTCTTACATCACAACAACACAGATTCTGAGATTCAGAAGGCTGAAAATGACTCCTTTATTGTTGGGATGTGTCTCCCTTTTATACTATTCTACACAGACCAATTTGATTGGTGAAACAAAGACAAACCTCTTCACTCACATTGGTCAGAGCAGAGGGACAGCAAGAAGAAGTCCCTCCTAGGGAAAGGAATGAATAACAAAGGTACAGTTACAAAAACATTTCTCCTGTTTACAGAAAATTCCCTGGGAAAGGAATTTCAGAAAACCAAAACACCTCAGGCACAAACCAGGGCTACGGGGAGGAGTGAATAATCCTTCTCCTGGAGTTGCCAAGGCAGGGAGTGACAGTGAGGTCGCTGAGCCTGAGGGTCCCTGGGTCCTGCCACCCCCTGCAGCCACAGCTGCACATCCTGAGCCACTGCTGCTTCCATTCCCCTCCCCAGGCATTCACTACCTGCTCTCACTGTCATTCCTGGAATTTCTCCAGTCCCCAGGTCTGTTCTGACCGGGCACAAAAGAAGGATGGGTCGTTGGTGTTGGGGACGTGTAAAGAATGCCAACAGAGCCACGTTTATGTGTGACAATTTGCTGTCAATGCTCAGCTCTCAGCAGCAGCACATCCTCACTCACAGTTTAGATGGGGAGACTTGGAAAACAGGCCAAAAACCCATTGTTTACTCCTAAAGAGAGTGTCCTCATTTCTTCCCTATAACCAAGGGGCAATTGTCCATTTATTTCATTGAACATTCTCCTGCTGTACAAATTGACTCCCATTTTTCTTTTAAATACATCCTCTGCGTCTCGAGATGGAGTTAAATAATAACAAACACCACAGAAGAAATAGAAGCCATTCCCAGTGCTATTAGATGAGATTTCTGTTCTTCCAGTTGAGCGGGAATTGTTTTCTCTTGTCTCTTTTATAACTCCTCCATGTATCAGGAGGCTTCTTCTGTTTAGCAATTAGCACTAAAGTTGCTGTTACCCCTTCTGTAGTGGTGATTTCTGTCTTTTCTTCCCTCATTTACTGCATTTCATCTCATTTGTCAGTGAAGAAGGAAACAGAGATACTCCAGCACATGAAAGGACAAAAAGTGCCTGAAAATTTGTGACACTGAAATATGTACAAGTCCAAAGCTGTCCTTCATTTTTACCCTTTTTTATTTTGAACAAGGTAGCCCATAAAAGAGTTTAATCATGGCCACATAGCCCATTTCACCTACCTTTACAGTTAAACTATGCTCAGTGACAAAGCCACCAAACACAACGGGCAAAATTTATCTTCCCAGATGGTGAATTTTTGCAGTACAGATCAGAGCAGCAAGGCCACAAATTAATCTCCAGTGTCACAAACATTTCATGGCACACATGTATAGATCATCTGTCAACAAAGGCAGCAATAGGAGTGGCAGGCACAGCAAAGGCACTAAATGCACATTTAGTCCCCAAATTCTGCCCCTTGACACTTCCCTGTCCTTCACTGGCACCGAGCCATGCTGGCTGCATCCCAGTAGGAAAAGAAACAAATGTATTTTATTTAAAACACGGCACCACAAGAGCTCCAGCTCCATCTGAAATTCAAGTTATTGGATGAAAACAATCAACAAAAAACTTAGCTCAAGCCAAGCAAAACCAGTTTGGGCTGATGGAAGGGACTGGAAGTGGTGGCTGGAGCTTCACCAACACCTGCAGTGTCACCCTGTGGGTGACATGACTGGGAGGACAGGGATTTAAAAATTGGGGGTCTCTCAGCACAGCACATTGCTGAATCAAGGAACTGCCCCCAACTGCTTTTCAGTCTCCAGCCTTGCTTAAGAATCACAGATTTCACCAAAACAAAAAAAGAATCAGCTCCCACATGAGAATTGAAGTCAGTTCTGCCAGGAAAGATCCAGCATTAAATAAAATACTATGCAACACAGCATGAAATAGTAAAGAGGTGCATAAAATTGGACATATCTGCTCCTTTGCATCCTGTCAGAGCTCAAGGCTGGCATCAAATGTTGTGCTGAGAATGACTTGGTTTTGATCTATCCTCTCATATGAGCCAGACCCTGCTACACTTACAACAGATATGATTAAAAACTATCAGTTATATTAGGCAAAAATATATTTCCCAAGGCAAACATTCACTTCAATGTATTTTTTCTCTGGCTATAACACACAGAAATTCTATGTATGTAAGAACCTTCTGGGTTTTCACAGACATTGGCATTGAGCAGACAAACAGGGAAAGCTGGTGAGGGAAACTGCATAAATTAGATGTAGGCACTACAGTGCTTGTATTTCCCTCAGCATCATTCCCTGCCTTCCATGGAAACTTCAGCTGGAAAATCTCTCCATGGACCCAACAGAAATCATTCAAAATTATCATAACAACAGTTGTAGGTACTCCTTCCATTCCAAAGGACAGGTGAACCACCAGCAGAACTGCATTCTGCCTCTCACTTGCAGCATTCAGCTGAGGGGTAAATAAAAATACAGCATTTTTATTTTTAAAAATAAGAATCAGTCTCTCTGATGAAAAGCACAATGCAAGCAAAGCCAAATAAAAGCCCAGACAGGCTGGACTACAGAGAGCCAACAGTGAAATCTTCCAAGGAAATATTTCTGGGCACGTAAAACATGCTGATTTATTGTAACAGAAACATTTCCTGGAGATGAACAGATCCCATACACTTCTCAGAGAAGGAAATCCCCATGGAAACCTGACTGCCTTCCCAGCAGCTCGGGAGCTCTGATGTTCCACATGTTGGGAGAACATCTGGAGCAGCTGGAGCCGTGCAAATCCCAGGGGCTGTGGGACAAGGTGAGGTCTCAGCAGCAGCCAGGTTTCCATGGATCATCCTGGGGGCTGCTCCCTCATTTTCTGCTTCCCTGAAAACCCAGGTCAGTCACTTGCTCAGTGCTCCCAGTGTCGCAAGAGGACACAAAAAGAACCACACTCTCCTGTCAGAATGTGAGATGAAAAAGAAAAGGGAAGTTTATTTGGGAATCTTAATTTACATAGTTTTGGGGATTTGGTCAAGGATTGGGGGATGAGAGGAATATCCTTCTGACCCCAGTGGTCAACTCAGAAGTCCCATCAATTTGTCCTTCCCCCTAGAAGGAATGTGTTGTTTATAAAATGTCAGTCTTCGTTTTTGTCGCAAGAGTGAGAAAGCTCCAGCAAAAATAAAAACAATCAGAAGGCTGAAAAATCAGGGCAACACCCAGGATCTATTTTGCTTTTGAAAGGCAGCATTTCAAAAGTGTCTCTGCAAGAGGTTTTTGGTTATTTCCTGGCCAGCAGAAATATCAGAACTCTGCCCTTGCACACCATTTGTTACGAGGTAAATGCTATTTCAGAAATTCCAGTGGAAAGAAAACATCCTCGTCTTAGGTTGTCTCTAATACCTTGGGAGTTTTATCTGTGGTGTGGGGGAGAGAACAAAACCCTGAGAATTAAGAGCTGATGTTAAATCCTTGCAGAGCCTTAGGCAAATTCTATAATCTCTCTGCTCTAGCAGTGAGGATCAATACACGTCTGCTGAACCCCCACTGCTCTGTGAGGCCAGTCCATCCTACTGACAGTGGATGCTGGCCAAATTCATATTTAGCAAATTAAAAACTGCAAATCCAAGGAACAGCACGAATAAGTTGTGTTTAAAGCAAGCCCCTTCCTGACCCAAACCTTTTAAAGTTTGGTTAAACCTCATTATATTTGTCACACATTTCCCCTCCGTTAGCAGCGCTGTGCTGTGAACCACTCGTCCCCATTTGGGCAGCAATCTGGAAGTTTGTTAATATGCATGTGCTGAGTGATTTGAAAGTGCTGCATAAGGTTTTGCTGTCTGTTTTCTCAACATCTGTCCCCAAAGTGCACTTCTGTCATGTTCTGCTCCCATCCTTCTCGGATCAAAAAGTTGGAAGTAAGGCACGAATCTGCTCTGAAGTTTCTTTTCCTTCTTTCCCAAGAGTGTCACATCCTTACAGCACATGACACTTTCCAATTACCTTTTGGCCCTTTTATTCCCCCAGTTTGGCTCACATTTCTCTCTGAATTTGGTCCCTGTGCAGCTGTGAGCCCAGAGTCTGACAGCTAAGGACACAACAAATACGCAGCACTAACCCTGGGTGTGGTTAGAAATGCCTGAATTCTCCTATTACAAGGGTGAGGTCAACAGAGAGTCCCCAAACTTTAAACAAAAACGGGCCATGAAACAAGCAGTGAAAAGCTTGAAGAAGCAGGATGGGCTGATCTTAAAGGAAAACTGAAGACAACTTGTAAAGTTTGGCCCCAAATCCCAGCTCTGCCAAAGGATCCCTGCACAGGCTGAGCTCATTTTCTCACCTCTCAGCTCTGTACAATGCAACAAAAGAGTTCTCACCACATTTGACTTGTGCAAGATGCAGCCAGTGCACTTTGGAAAGATGATGATGACAAAGTCGATAAAAACAGAGGAAACTTCACCAAAGAAACAGAAAACGCTCCAGCAAAGTCTTTAGCAAAACACATCACAGCAGTTACCCTGGCTGACTTACAGAGGCAGAATTTAAGAGGCAGAATTGTGACTAGAAGCAAATAGAATTAAAACAAAAACAATAATCAAACAAGCATTTATAGCCCATACTTTAAAATCAATGCCCATGTTCCAAAAAGTGTCATCCACACAGATAACTCAAGACTCTTTATAATTTTCTCCTATTGAAGAGGAAATGCAGAAATTCTTTCATGAAAACACTAAATATATGCGAAGATTTATGCCCAGCATTAATTTGCCCCTATTTGTTTTGCATACAACACTTAAAAAATTCTCTTACCTTAATACAAACTGGTCTGCCAGTGAGTAATCAGCCAGGAAAACATGGAAGGTCACAATGTCACCCTCTCTGACCGGGCTGAGTGGTAAGTGAATAATGATATTTTCATCCACCCTCAGAGAAGACTGCTTTAATTTGTCTTGATTTGGGTAAACAACGATGCTACCAATCCTCTCCATAGCTGACAAAGCTTGGTGGTCACTCTCTTCACCTGCGTGGATATTGTTTTCCCATTTTGCATCCTCTGGAGAACATTCCCCATCCACTGTGTAAATCTTATAGAAGAGCTCCACAGTAATCCCTTCCAGGGAGGTTGTTTCCTCTGACAGCAGGGGTGGAGGGGAGCTGAACCAGCTGGGAGACAATTCCAACTCCACAACACATAATCCTAGGTGGCCTGTCAACCTACAGCTGGCCACCACCTCTCTGGACTCCAGGAAAGCAAACATCTTCACACAAGGCAGCATCTCCTCAGGGTCGTAGTCATCCCAGTCCTTGCCCGCGATATAGAACAAGGTTTGGATTTTGGGTTTGTTGGAATAGATCGAGCTGTTGATTATGTGGGATTTTAATTTCCAATTAAAAGTGAATTTGTTTGTGAAACCAAAAGATGCAGAAGTCAGCATGAGGTCCAAGGGGATGGGTTGCTCAACAGAAAAGGGTCCATACGTGGCGTTTAGGACAGGTGGCTGTTTGGCTTTGTATATAAAGAATGAATCCACCCTAGACTGCAAACTGGAGTTCCTCATGATATCCTGGTTGGCTTCTTTGAGGAAGAAGAAAATATCAGCATTGGAGACGTGAGGGCTGGCAGGGAGATACGTTGGCAGGTTTGAGAATCTCTGGATGCTGTCCATGATCCCTCCTCGGCTCTCCACCACTGCAGGCCAAAGAGAAAAGGAAACAGAAAGAAAACTCAAATGTTTGCTTAGCACAACCCTCAGCTTCTGACAAAAGCAATGGATTACAGGAGATCAATACTGCTGGCCACAATTACGGAACAATCTGACACAGGTACCATGGAATAACACTTTTGTTCAAAGCTCAGGCTGCATCAGCTCCCTTCCCACCTTCCCCAATCTGTTATCTGCTCAAAAGCCATTAATCAAGGACTGGTTACCATAAAGAGAGGATTGATTGGCCAGATCTCAAACCTAACTTCCAAAACTTTTTACTGGCACTCTATTTTTCTTTAATTTCTTTTATCATCAGATCAAACTTTCAGCTTCTTCTCACCCATGTTTCAATGTGCCTAGGAAACTGGCATATTGAATATTAGTAGCAGTAAAACAGAACAGTTTAAGCAGTAAAAACGGAACATTTTCTTTAATCTACCATCACTAACACACAAAGCAATGGGGGTTGAACATCTGCATCACTCCCAATCCATTCTGCCAGGTCAGCAGCTTGGAAGTTAAGTGAGAACCTGATAAAAGCTTCATGTTCTTGAAACCAAAACTTTTCACACTAAACTATATGGGGTTTGACAGAGGTCTCAGTGGGATGGATTTATAGGCAAGAGTGAACTTGAGAGAAGGAGAAATCCTTTACACACAGAAGGTTCTCAGACACTTGGAAGGATTTTTTTGGTGTAATTCCTGAGGAGAATGAAACACATTTGGAAACCACAGAAGTTTCTCTGCAGCACAATGGTCAATCCTCCAGCCAGCGCTGAGCAATTTTTCCCAGGAAAGAAAAGATTCCAGAGGGAGGGAGAGATCAAACAGACATCTTTGGTTTGGGCTGATCTCTAATTAATAGTGAGAGATATTCAGTCTGGGCTGTTATTTCACCAGAAAGAGTGGCTCTTTCAAACTAACAATTCGTACAAAAGCCGGTGAATCCGAGCTCCTGGGACTGCCTCAGAGGAAACAAACAGAAAGGCAAGGAATTAAAATGCAGCAGTTCCAGAATGCAGAGAGATAACAAAGGCACAATGACAGAGCCTAAGGTCAAAGCTCTCGTTGTGTCTCTGAAGACGAGTGGTGATTTCACTGTTTGTCAGGGCTGGGCAGAGCAGATACACAACACACAAACAATTACACCTGTTCGAGCCAGATGACTCAGATACTCGCAGGCACAATTTAGCAGAGATAAAAGCCCTTAATATTTAAGCTATTTTTTTTTCAGGTTGTGTTTTTTTAAAGCCTACATTTATCAAAGACAGATTCTAGGGCAAATCCCATCCATTTGACTTTGCCCCACTCTTATTCTCAGTTGAAATTCTGGTCATTTGTTTTCGGATAGTTTGATATTATCTACACTGGTTTAAATGCCTCTCATTTCACCACAATGCTTTCACCTTTATTTTTGCTGTATATTTACTTGTGTCAAGGGGATTTTTTTCAGCCATTGGAATATTCTTTGTGGGAATGAGTGAACGTGCAAAAATATACAAAAAAAATTCTCGGCAGGGAAGACTCTATCAAACAATCTCCTCTCTCACCACTGGTGGGGATCAGCCTGGGGTTTCCTCTCAGCTCCAGAGGCAAATCTAGCCCCACCAGGGTGTCCCCTGCCTTGCTCTCATCATAAACATCAGCCCAACCCACGGTGAAATGCAGAAACCCAGAGGATGAGACACTGGCAGTGACATCACACATGGGACAACCCATTTTCTCATTGGAAAAACTGACAAGATTTTGTCAATTGGTCCTTCCCCTCCACATCTTTCACCCACATGGGGATGATGGGCATTGGGTGCTCTCCCTCCCCAGGCAGAAAGTCATCAAGGGATGTTTGAGCAGCCCCATTTCTGCTCTGTGGTTTGTTTATTTATTGGGCATTTTGACGTGTCCTGCCATTGGCCAACTTCCCAACTCAGGGGCAGAAAGTGAACTTTGATCCTGGGAAAGCTGAGGCCGACAGGGAAGGAAGGGTATTTTTCCTTTGCTGAAAATTCAAATGCAGACAAGCCCCTTTTTGGATTAATTGTAAATAAATGGAACCATATTTGAAAGCAATACTTTTGAGAAGTTGCATTTATCATAAAAACTTTGCAGCCATACAGATAAGCAACCAAGCAGATCAGCAAGGAGCCAGAGCAGCAAGAGAACCCTCTGATTTCTGGAGCAAGAGCTAAAATCCTCCTCCCAAGGCACACCAGGTTGCAGAGGAGATTTAAACACTGACACAGTTGCAATCCAAAAACAAGACAAGGCTTAAATGCGTTTGTGTTTACATTACAGGACTCCCACACAGACTTTATGCAGATATTTTATCTCTCTCAAGCAGTGATTTACAGGAAGTTTGAAAGGGATGTTTTTCCCTTCCCTCCATTTCATTACAGTGGCAACTTTTCAGTGCCTCTGCTCAGAGCTGGTACGAGGGCTGGGATATCATCCTGCTGTAACTCAAACAAAATGAGATACAAATTTTGTCTGAAGGCTTATATGGGAAGCCATAAACATCCATAGACAGGGCTGGGCTTTGTCCTGGAACCAGCCTGCTACAAAATATGATATCTGAATTTAGCAGCATTTTATGATGCTGTAAGGAAGATCTAAAAAGAAATACTTCATACCATGGCAGGCCAACACCCCACCTTTTTACTTCAGCACATCAGCACCTCAGCATCAATCTCCTTACAGCAACAATCAGAAATCAGGCACTTTTGCAGCTTTCTGAAGTGCAATAATGCCATGAAAAAATCACTTGCTCCCTTAATAAGCACTCCAGCAGGAGCAAAGAGGGCAGAACATTAGACCAGAACATGGGCTAGTTCTAATTAGGTACCAAAAGAGAACAAGAGCTGAGAAAAAGTAAGTGGAGACCAAATGAGCATCCTCAGAGCCCCCCCCTGTGCTTTCTGAGACAGAACAGTCAGGTTTGCTCAGACTCCTGGGGCACTGGGGCACTGATGAGGGGAGATGTGTGGAAACAACACACTGTTGGATGGGAATTGAGATATTTCGCTGGAATTTTGGGAAAACTTTTACCTTGTAACAGGTTCTCTGCAGGAGCTTTGCCCCTGCTCAGACACTCATTTGGATTAACCAACTGCTGACCCCCAGAGCAACACGTCAGCTTTTAAAACATCATCACTGCAATTTTATCCTTAAAATCCTTCCCTCAAGGGTTGGGAAATATCCTCACAGCCCAGCTCACCCTGCAAACTCTGAGATGGAAAGAAAATACCCTTGTGATGTTTCTGAGGCGCAGAGAGAGAGGAAAGCACCAGGCACAGGAAGGAACATGCAACTCTTGCATGTTTGCAATACTCTGATGCAGTGCTGAGCATCAGAAATGTCCCTTCCTGTCCTTACCCTGCTCAGCTCAGGCCTCAAACAAAGCTTCTGTTCTCTTCTCTTGATAATTTTTTTAAATCAAATCATAAAATTATCCATCAATTTTAGTTTTAATCTCGCTTGACCCTGGACTGCCACCACAAAAAGTGGCACGGGGCTAAAAAAGATGCAAAGCCACAGCTGTGGACTGTGAAATAAAAATCTGCCATTCATGGAACTCCAAGATGTCATCAAAGCTGCATTTCTTAGATTTCGTACTTTTTAGTAAGAAATAAAACAAGCATCCTGCTGGAAAAGAGTGCTGGCAGTGGCAGGTCAGTGTTAAAAACAATGCATCTATTTTAAATTGTAGTAAGAGGAAAGTCTTTTTACACCATCATTTTGTAGCTAAAAAGGAAAATAGCTCCTGATGGAATATAAATCCAAATTTCACATCTAAATCTTCTCTCTGCTTTAGCAAACTACTTAACAGGAGCCAAATCTTCCATAAGCCATCAGTAATTCTGAAGCTGGAGGTGCAAGGAACAACAACTGTTTAAAATTGCAACTCTTTCAATATCCTTTTTTCCTCTGAAAACAAACAAGAAGCCAACCCTGCACCTGTGGAAAAACTGTGAAAATGTTAAAATTCCTCTTTCCTGCTGCATCATCAGAACTGCAGAGCAAGCTCATACAGACACTCCTCTTTGTAAAAGGGGAATAATTTCAAGTAATGTGGTGCCAGTAAGTGCTATGATGTTATCCATGACTCACAGAGGCAATCAATGGCTTGTCTGTACAGGAGAAAAATCACCAGCCCCTCCCACCAGCCCTCACTGAAACACCATAAAGATCAAACTACACATGTACATTATTCCACTACAAAAATGCCTCTATTCAGAATAGTTTGGGGGTTTTTCTGGAATTGCAGGAATTAGCCTTGAATAAAAACACACTGTATCCCAGAATAGGGTGTCTACACAAGGCAAGCTATTCTGGAACTCATAAATTACAGCCAAAAAAATATTAATAAATCAATAATAAATAAATATTCATTCTGGACCAGCTGTGCAGGTCACTTTCTCTCACACAGCCACGAGATGCTTGTTCAGAGACCCCAGAGGTTGGTCAAGGTGATTTGGCCTGGCTACAGCTGGGAAAACTCTGACTCCTGAGCCTGGCAGGAGGAAAAGGAGGAGGATGATTACAGTGTGGAAGTCTACTACGAGTTTATTCATCATTTTTGCACTGTGAGTAGGCTAAGGCTGGGCTGTGAGAGGATTTAGGATGAGCCTCGTGCTCTCCCTGACTCACTCCAAATGCAATGAAACACCCAGGAAAGGAGATGTCACTGTTTACTTCCTACATTCAGAGCCCATCCTGTGACTCATCTCCTCACTTTTACAATCATGAGGAAAATGAGGAGAACCCTCCACAGTTCCCCCCACCCCGAGGGGCAGAATTCCATCACCCAACTGAAGTAGGAAAAATTCCATCACCTTCCATTTACAACAAGCTTTACTCCTTTACTGCTTGGCTTGGTTATCCAGGGAACCTCACAGAAAAAAAACCCATCATGACAATCAGTGTTCTCAGCTGTAACAGAACAATTTGAAAATACAAATGATACTGTGAGAAAGAGTTAAGTGCTCCCAGTACATTTTTAACATTAAAGTCAGACCAGATGCTGTCAAGATATAAAAAATAATAGTGTGAGAAAAGATGATAAAATCCCTTAAATTTCTCATTCTCTCTTCTTCTTATCCTAAGTTGATGTAAGGATAGAATTTGATGTAGGAGTTGCAACCAATTCACAGTCCTTGCATTCAATCTTGATTACACATTTGTGGAGACAGAGATTTGCTTTGCAAAACATTGCTGGACCAGCAGCTTGTTTGGAAAGACAAGAAAAAGGATGCAATTAAAAAAGAAAAATCAACTTAATCCAACCATCTAAAACTGAGCAGAGGTTAATTAACTTTTGTTGGTTTGGGACAGTGTCTCACATCCTTATCTCCAAATGTCTGTGTCAAACTTCTGCTGCCCAGACTCCTCTGGGCTTCTCCTCCTGAAAGTTTTACAGGCTTTCATTTAGAGGAAACCAATGTTTGCACACCTAAATATAGGAAGATTTTCCAAAGTCTTCTATGAGAAAAAAATATTATAATGCCACCAAAGAGAAGACAATTAGCAGGTGGACATTAAAATGGGAAGGAAAGGAAAGGAAAGGAAAGGAAAGGAAAGGAAAGGAAAGGAAAGGAAAGGAAAGGAA
>JANPWX010000416.1:210092-267564 GCA_024734555.1 Trochalopteron elliotii
TATAGTACAATAGTATACTATAGTATATTATATGTATTATACCAGATTAGAGATTTATTCTGTTTTAAGGAAACAAGGCTCTGCTTATAAAGGGTTGAGGAACTGCCTTGTTAAGCCACTGCCTCATTATTTGTGTTGTCTGAGAAGATGATTGTTGACAGTGTTATTACTGGGAAGGAGGAGGGCCAGCTTGTTCACCAAAATGTATTTATGTATTTATCCTCCAGTAAAGCTCCTGTGCCACCTCCTGCTCAGAATCCCCCGAGCTGTAGAAGTGAATTTCTCCCCAAATCTCACCAGCACAGCCAAGGCCACCTTGGTACAGACCCTGACAAAGCTGCTCCGGCTGCCCACACCTCAGAGCAGGGAGGGTGCTGAACAAAGGATGAGTTTTCTCATTTATTGTTGCTCTGCTGTGCTGATCACTGGCCTAACTTGCCTTTTTAGTTTCCATCGGGGCTGTTAAGACAGTGGTTAAAAGTCACAGGCTGCTCTTGGCAAGTTTCTCTGCATCTCTTACACAACAGCAACTGGGAAATTGTCCTGCCACTTACAATTAGAGACATTAGTACAGTGGCTAAAGGTCACAAATTCATCAGCTGAAAGAACTGAAGGACAGAGCTACTACTGCAAGTTAAACTGAAGTTTAAAAAACACCTGATTAACCATGGAGGGGTTTTGTTCTGGTTATCTGGAGAGGAAAAACAACTGCTAATGCAGCTGCCAGCACTGACAACCCCTGTGCATCCCTCCTGGCACCTGATAAATAAGGTTTGTCACGGCCACTGGAGGTTCTCATTGCTAAAAAGAAGGTTAGGAGAGGGCTCCCTACCATTATCCAAAGCAAAACTCATTTTCCCTCAGAGATATTTCATGAACAACAGAAAATTAATACATGTATGGGAGTGTGTGGATATATTCTCCAAATAACAGAGAGGCTTTACAAGGCAAACACATTCACTAAAGGCACCAGGTGATTGCAAAAGTAAATCTTTTAAATATATGCTCTGAACCATTAGCCAACTGTGAAATATTTGTATTCTGTGTCAAAACACCTACACGTCACACAAAGCCAAGAGAGTGACAGGAGAAAGGCCAGGATTTATGTTAGCTGGGGTCTATCTGTCATGGAGATAGGAAAGCTGAGAGAAAGTCCTTTTATTAAAATCACTCTCTGGCTGCAGATATTGATCTAAGCAGCTGAGGTTGGACAGCAAAGTGCATCCCCATTTCTCAAAAAGTTCCTCTCTGGCACAGCAGGAAAGAACTGGGGTAAATGTCCTCACCCCCCCCCAGGAAATGGCACCTCAAAAGGATGGGCAGGGAACAAGGGGCACTGGGATAAACAGCATCCTATAGCACAGCTGCCTGCCAGGAACCACAAAGTCCCTCTCAACTCCCCTTCCCAAATTTTCAGGAGGCCTATTTTGCTCCCCAAATCACTAAGGCAGGTTGCCATTACTCCCAGATTGAGTTCAGCATTCAAACAATGCAAAGAAACACAGTGTTGAATGCATTTCTTGCATTCCCATTTTGAGGAGCAAGTGTCATTTCAAAGGGATCCTTCCCTAGATCTGCTTCAGCATTTTCCCCCTAAGCAATAATTTCTCCCCTGCTTTGGGCTGATCCTTCCCCCTCAGCCTCTGGAGGACACAGATTTTTGGTTGTGCTTCTCTTTACAAACCCCAGCTTGTGACTGTAGTCAGCCTTGAGAATTACACCTAAACCCAAAATGAAGAAAGGAACTGGAAGTTCTACAGACTTTCTAAATTCCTGCATCCACGGGTCACACAGGTACATCATTTTAGGGCACTTCTGATTCTCCCCATGTAAGCATCTCTCTTTGGAGATATTAGAAAATTCCTTGCAGGAGCTGAAAATTACAGGATATTAAAATGCTGATTCTCCAGAGGCACTGTCAGAAAGCAGAAAGGTTGGTCCTAAGCCTTTCTTTCTCCAGAACAATGGGCTTTCACTGGATTCTCCCTCCTTTTTTATTTCAAAGCTCTTGGAGGCAACGAGCTCCAAACTGACGGGGCCCAAAGAGCTGCATGAAACCACAAAAGCAGCTTACAATAAACCCCCTGTAAAGTTATTAAGAACACAGATACGTCTTGAATGCAGAGAAAATCCTGTGTCTCACCAGCACACATCCACATCCCACCCTGACTGGGATCCCAGGAGGAGTCTGTGCCATGTATGGCCCTGCTGGGGACCACCATAAAACACAACGGAGACCCCCACAGCAAAATCTGGGTGGGGCAGCAGCCCCACAGCTCTGAGCTCACAGCCTGGGAGGAATTCTCCTCTCACTCCCCATTTCTGCTGGATTCACAGCCTGGGAGAAATTCTCCTCTCACTCCCCATTTCTCCTGGATCACTCACTGGGGTGCTGACCCTGACTAGCCATGCTGGTTTTGGGCACTGTTAGCAGTGTAGGCAGTGAAATTCCTGGTTAAACCTTTGCACTGTTTAGGTCTGTGGAAAGAGGTCAGCTTTCACTTAGAAAATCAAACTCCCTGCTGAACTCCAGAGGTGCAGGCAGTCGCCTCCAGCAAGATTTGTGTCCCCATCCTGCAAACACACACACACACAGAGATCATTCTAAGTGTGTGCAGCCTCGCCAGGTCAGGGAGTTTTCCCACTGGGAAATCCAAGCACAAGCTACAAAGCTCCAGGACAGAGACCTGTGAGGTCATGCAGCCTTTTAGCTGCTTCAAAAAAAAAAAAAAAAGCTCCAAGGCTTTACAGATTCCCCACTATTAGTTCAGAGATGTCTGGGCCTTTTTTCTCGGAACCCAGGCTTCAACCTGCACTTAGCATTGCTCTCACCAGCCAATATTACACTAAGCAGACCCCCAGAGCAATATGTGCTCTCTGCCTGCCCCAGGAGCAACCACACAGGCCTAATTCTGCAGTTCAGACATCACTGAGTTATCAATTCATGTCTGCCTCTCAAGGAAGGCACATGAAAACACAAACCCTTCCTTTCTAATGACAGCCTGCTTCTTTTCCCTCTCCCAAAATACCCAGAAAAAAAAGTTTCTGTTTTGTCTCAGATTTCTTTACTTAATTCACCGTTTTATTTTTGGAATGACAACAGCCTGGAGCAACTCCATTAATTTGTTCCGGAGTGAGAGAGCTTTGCATTCCAAGTGTGATTGCTGACCTGCTCCCCAGCTCCCTCCAACAGCCCTGCTCCAGCACATCCCGGCACCAGAACAAAGCAGAATTTCTCATGCTTGAATGCATTATTTTACTTCACGAATACACATTTGACACGTTTTACAAATTTACGGCGGCTGCTGTCAGAAAGGACAAAACAACCCAAAATAACCCTCCCCCGGTGCCGCTTTTCTCTCCCTGCAGCAATCAAAGGCTGCAGCTCTGTCATTCACACTTGGAGAGCAGCTCCTCCCGGGCCGGCACGAGGAGCCTCGCCCAGGAACTTCTCGGGTGTTTGTTTCTCTCCCCGCTGCCCATTCGCAATTGAGAGCTTGATTTTTCTAAGCACAACGAAAAAAATTCCCAATAGCTCCGGAGGAGGCAGTTCAAGGAGATCTTGTCAAAATATTTGTGTGTAAAGAGAGGGAAACCTTATTGTGACTTTCATGCTGTGAGGCACCGAGTAGTTACCTTGCTCACAGACAATTATTAACTTGCAGGCAAAGAATAAAAACTCTTGAGCAGAACCCAAATCTGGATGAGGTCACACTCGCTGTGTGGTTCACTCATGTCAATGTATTAATGCAATAAAAGATAATGAGCATTAGCTGACAGCATTTTCAAACCCTCCAAGAGTCAAGAGGAGTAAATCAGACCGGATTTGAGATTGCCTGAGAAGGCAAAAAGCTGGATCTAATTCTTTTCTCAATGACAGGGGAATTATAAAATTGAATAGGAGTCACAGGACATCACTATCACAGCCCAGCCTGCCTGGGCACAGCATTTGGGAGTGCTGAGAGTGCAGCTCATGGCAGCTCAGCATCAGCATCTGCCCATTTGAAAATGCCATCATGGGCAGTGACAGGGACAGCAAAAGAGCCATGTTCACCTTCTGCTTCGTGGCATCACCTCTAAACCTCTGTGTGGAAACATCACAAGGCAGTTCAAGTCTGAGTCAGTTCCAGTTCAAGTCAGATCTTATTACATCCAGTACTGCTCACCTACCCACAGCCTGGAGAATGAAATTCTGCAGAAATTCAGCATCCAGGTCACTTCAGCACTCTGCTTTGTCTGGCATTTATATCGAGAGAGCCAAGCACATAATTCTCACTGCATAATTTATCCATGGGATTTTGCCCATGGAACAGCCAAAGCAGATAACAATTTCTTCAGACTTATTTATTTTTTTTAGAAAATGCAGTCAACTTCTCTGCCTCTGAACTCTGCAGAAAGATTATGAACCTCTGGTTTTACTCTTCCAGAGCTTGAGCTCTGGGCTAGCTGTGATCAGACAGATTAATTCACCTCCTGTTCAGTCTTCTGCCTTTAAGCAATTCTTGTTTCCTGAGTGGAGGGATATGTGTACAAGCACTAAATCTCCAACATGCTATTCTAACATTTGGATTCCTTTATCCTAGAGATAACATATAATCCTATAATGATATGTAATAAATTAACATTTAATCTCATATCAGAGAGTTCAAAGGTATCAGAGCCAGCTGGTGCTAAAATGAGCATTTGCTGGAGGCTGCAGGGCTGGGAGCTGAGGATGAGATGTAAGATCTGAGCTGCTCTGATGCCTTGGCTTGGCAAGGAAAGGATGGAATAAACCCTGGACACGAAGGGACCATCCCTGAAAACACCCAAGCTGTTCCCATTCCCTGTCAGTGAAGCCATTTCAGGCCTTTCACCAGCAGGAAGGAAGATCTCCCCACTGAGAGCTGGCAAGGAGGGAAGATGATCAGCACACTGTGCTGCTCAGGGGATTTGATTCAGTGCTTCACTCATTCCTTGTTTCTCAAAGTGCCTTGAGATGTGATGAGGCTGGGAGCAAGCATCCACACCAGGGCTGAGTTCTCTCCAGCTGCAGAGAGCCACAAAAATCCAATTCTTCCCCCTGAACCTCCCTTATGCACATGCAGAACTGGTGGAGGATGTACAGCTTCAGCACAGAGAAGACAAAAATAATTTTTCATTTTATTTCCCTCCCACATGCCTTCATCAGAGAGCTAATACACCAACCACTGCCCAGTCTTCATTAACAATGACAGCTGTTAATAAAGTTTTATCCACAGAGACTTCCTTATTAAATGCACACAGTGAGTCTGGTGTGAGGGATTTGTTTCTCTGGAGACAGGCACAATTAAACCCCTGGGAGAAGCCACAGCCTCCTGAGCCAAGCAAGGCACTGATGATTACTGAGGGCTGCTGAGCCAAAAAAGAGCAGAGAGAAACCCTGAAATCTGTCTGGATCCCAAAGTCCCTCCAGCTTCCACCAAACCCAGATTTCACTGTTAAGGGAAGGGGATAAAGAATTTTCTTTATCTTCTCAGATGCTCCATGTGCCACCTCCCTTGTCCCAGCCATGCCCATGGCCTGGTACATTTTTCTGGAAAACTGCAAACCTTCATCTTTGTTCATGGGCAGCAGGGACAAAAAAATAATATTGACATCAGTCAGATTCAGCTTTTGTCTCTGAATCCAGAGACACACTTCACTGCTCCATCTCAGACTGGAACACAGTGTGAAAAGAAGACTCTCAGATGGCCAAGAGAGGCAAGAATGCATCAGTCACAACAGTGTCTTTTAAAATCTTGTCAATTCTCTCTGTTAGTTTTTAGTGAAGACACATCAGCTTCACTGCCAAATTAACTTGAGAGCAAAGACAGATTAAAAAAAAAGAAAAAAAAAAAGAAAATTAGACAGGACAGCCAATAAAAACATACAGTGAGAAGAGTTTCACAACTTGCCAGTGACCACAGTTCTGTATCTGAAGAAAACTTAATAAATAAAAATAACACAAAAATTTGAAGTGTTCCAGAGTTATCTTTGCTCTGGCATTTAAGACACATTTCTATTACCCTTTCTCGATTAGCCAAATGAAGATCAATGTATCTATAAAACTCAATGACATGTTAATGCAAACCTTAAAAAAGATAAAATGCCTTTTATCTCAGTCTTAGGAAAACCTAATAAAGAATTAACAGTCCATGAAGCTATGGAATTTCACTCAAGGCTTTACTTTATGCCAGGACTTCCTACTCCATTATTTTTTAACGGACAGGTTTCCCCAGGCTTGGGGACATGTCAGTACAATTGTACATTGTCATTAAAATTGGTCCTGTATTTTCCTTCAGAGCTGGGATGGGAACTTAAAACACAGACAACACCCACAATGGATCAGAAGTGCAAATCTAGAGCAAGTGTTAAATAAATATGGGGGAAATGGTAAAAAGTAACAATTTTGATAAAGATCTGGCAATTAATCAATTTATAAGGTAAAACTTCCACCTGCAGGATGAGCACTTTGGATCAGAACCCATTTGGAACATCAGCATTTCGAATATCTGCAAGAAGCATCTGCCAGGAATCTGCTAACGTGACAGTAGGTGTTGAATCTTTAAAGGGAAGCAGACAAATATCAGTCTAGATTTGCTCCAGGTTGGTTCTCAGAATTAACAAGCCTTCAGTGAGTGGCACAGGGAGCTGGGATCCATAACACCAGACAGCCCCAGGCTCAGTGGGAAACTGGTCCCATCCAAGTCCCATCTATATTTATTTCTACTGACAAACACACACAGCAGCAAGATCAGAAATCTCAGATGCCAGCACTTAAAAACCAAATCAAATCCAACACTTTTGAGCACATTTTAAAAGTTGCTTGTTCTCAAAAGGGCCTGAACACCTGCAGCTCCCACTGAGACTACAGGAAATGCAGAAGTTTCCCCACTTCTGCCAATTGAGGTGGGCTTGACCTGGATGCCAAGAGAGGCACCCACTCCTTTCAGACACCCACGGGTGATTCTGGGGCCACAGCTGCAGCAGGATGCTCAGGGAACGTGCCAAGAGAGGCACAACACTCAGCCTGAGCTCAGATACTCCTCAAGGCTGACAGGTTTGGCCTTGTGAATCAGCACGGGGAGAAAAGAGACAGCAGTAGGCAGGAAAAACACTCCCAAGGAAAAGCAGGAGGCACCAGTCCAGGAGAGAGTGATGGGAGAAGCAGTGAGCAAAGAGGAGGTGGCAGGAGTGGAAGTGAAGCCTGGCTGTACACACATTGACAACTCACTATTTCCATTAAAAAAAAAACCAAGCCATCAATGATTGCTCCAAAAAACCACTTTGAAACCTTTCCTTCTCCTCTGGGATGAGGATGTCTTGCCCTTAACCCAGCTGGGTCAGGTAGAAAAGCCTTCCTGCCTCCAAGGCCCCTCCAGCACAGGATTTTCCCCCAGGAGCTGCACAGTTTGCACCAAGTTTACCTGGGACCCTCCTCACCTCCCCTTCTCCCCCTTGTGCTGGGAGAACAGCTGCTTCTCCCAGGCACTCTGAGATTAATTATTCTTGGCTCTTCTGCACGGTGCCTTGATCTGGAAAATTTATTTAGATAACTTCTCAGGCAGCATATTTATCTGCTGGCCTCAACATCTGCCTGAGCACTAAAGTCAACATCTGACTGATGATGAATGTCATGCCAGCCAGGTAGAGACTGTCCTCTGCCAACCTCACCAGCCTTGTTCTGGTAGATTTGGGCCTCATGAGAAGGAGCCTGAGTGTGTTCCCTCCTTCCTCCTTGGGGAATAAGCACAGGTCTGAGCCAGAGTGAGAAATCAGGCAGGGAAGAAGAGGAGAGGGCACCTTGTCCCATCAGGACACAGGGACAAAGCTGTGTTCAGCCCTCAGGAACAACAGCACTGCTCTGCCAGTCAGATACAAAGAGATGAGGCCAAATTTGGGACAAGAAGAAAGACCCCAAATGCAGCAGGTAGGGAAAACCCACACCATCCCCATCTCTGCAGTGCCACCCCAAGCACTGAGGACATCCAGGCTCCCTCAGCACCCAACACTGTCCCATCATCACATTCCAACCCAGGGAAAGGAGTTGTCCTGTTGGGACAGGATGGGAGCAAGGCTGATGTCTGGAGCCACAGGCATTTCTGCCCATGGAGATGGAATAACAGCCCAGGATGCATCTCACACTGCAAATTCAATCGCTGGCAAAAAAAATCTTATTTTGCCATCTTTACTCACCCGTCCTCTGATACACAACAAGTACATTTGGATCAGCAAGGTGGGATGTTAAATTAATCAACAGGAACCACTGCCTCCCAAAGGCAGCCTAGTCCAGATCTATTCCTGGCCAATCTTCAAGGAATGTTCTTCTACTCACACAGAAAATGTGTAAGAACTGCAAGCACAAGAAAATACTGCTCTGTGCAGCGAGGTTCAGACCACTATCCTTTGTTGCCTGATGTGGAAAATTCCATCACCTGACCCATCTGACTAAAGTCCCTTCCATGAGCCACAATTTTCAAGAATTCTTATAAAAGCCAACTGCAAGCTTGGAAAAACCAAAGAAAGAGCAGAGAAATAAAGACTTACTCAATAAAAAGCAAAAAAATCCCAGCCCTTCCCTTTTAAACACACCCTTTGAGCCCTCACCATCTCTACTGAATTTTGGATGAAACTTAGAGCCAAATATTTCTAGGCAGCCAAGTGTAAATGACCCTTCCCTTTCGATGTCACCCTCCTGGCCCTCAGTGCAGGGCTGGGCAGACAGAAGCATGAAGATGGAGGGTGAATTAGCTCAGGACTGGGGGAACCTGTCAATCAAAGCTGCTAATGCAAGACCACAGCAAAACTTGGGTTTAACCTCAGCAGTGACCACCTGTCACAGTGTGGCACTTTGCTTGTCAGTGACCTGCTTTTGAAAGCCAGGATGCTGCACAGTTCTTCCTGAAACTCAGCAAGGAAAAAATGCACCTGTCTGCTGGGCAGCCAGCAAGGCTTCCCAAAGCCTGCAACCAAATGAATTCTCAACTTCCGAGGAAGCCACGGAGAAGACAAACGTGCAGGATAAAGGATTAGTGCAGATAGAGGCTCCACAAAGCTCCCCTGTGCTCCTGGAGCATCATTTCTCAGGAAAATTAGAGCATTTCTTGTAAAACCACATCTGACATGAAGAGATCATGTGTGTTCTTCACATTCACCATCCAATTTAAAGCAGGAAGGCAAGGTCCACATGCCAGGGAGCTCCTGAGTCCAGAGAAACTGGAGGCATCTGTGTGGGAATGGAGGATGGCCCAGAGGAGGTAACCTTCTCCCTCTTCTTCTTGGTTCATAGCTGAATTTTTTGGGGTTTGTCTCTCCATGCCAGGAGCAGTGCAGAAGTTGACCTGGGTGCCTGGCATGGACTGCAAGCAGGTTTTGTCTCAACCAGTCTATTCACACCAGTACAGACCTAGAGCTCACCCTGTTTTCCCTGTAACACTCCTGCCTTAGAGGCCCATGGTCTGAGCATCAATAACTGCAGAATTCACCAGAGATTATAACATTTTAAACAGGACGTGTTTGAGGTTTTTTCAGGAGTATTAGTTTTCAGAAGTGCTGTGTGCTTATTCATGCAGTTAATTACATAGACCACAATGAAAACAAAAATGTCTGGTTTTTGTTCTAAGTTTAGGAGCAAAAGGAAAAAGCTCAATTCTAACTAATCAAAAGCCTTATCTTATTCTTTCCTCAGTGTTTAATCAAAATGTTTCCAGCATATACAGCTAGCAACAAAGACCCAAACAAGTTGATTTTCCTTTAAGCAAGAAGCGTTGCAAAACCTGCCAGGCAAATAAGGCAAGCTTCACCTTCTGAATAGAAAAATACCCCACTAGAGCAGGGAATTGAGTGCCAGGAATTTGGGTTCCTGACAGTACCAGGGCCCACTATGAAGGTGGAATTCCTGCCCTGCCAGAGTGCAATTCCCAGCTCTGAGATTGTGCCTGTGCTGCCTCCCACAGCACAGCCCACACCAGCTCCAGCTCTTGTCATTTTATCAATGAGAGCCAGGCCTTGGTGAAGACCAGCTTTCACTGCACTTCATTATGTTTTTAGCATAAACCAGAAATCGATTGTGTCTCGTTAATAAAATTCCACCACAACAAACTAATTAGAGAGCCTCATTAATTTTTTATGCACGTTACTCCCGTGCATGGAGCCACTGACCTTTCAGTGCCTGGTGTGGCATACATTACACACTTCATGTTTTCTGCCTTCTTTTCTGTGATTTACAGTAGTTGCAACACGGTTTTTTCCAAAAAGCAAAGCCTGGGGTGGTTTTTTTTCACTGGAGCTCAGAGCTGGCTTCTCCCTCCTGTAGCCCTGGTTTCGTGCCTAAGACGTTTTGGTTTTGGTTTTTGACGCCTGATCCAGGAGACCTTACCCAAGCAGAAATTTCATTTTATTCCTAAATTCTTATACTTCTGCTTTATGGATTCGTGCCTGAGATGTTTTAGTTTTCTGAAATTATTGTCCCAGGGAGTTTTCTGTACACAAGAGGCATGTTTTTGTAAACTGTACCTATGTTTTCATTCCTTTCCCTAGGAGGGATTTCTTCTTGATGTCCCTCTGCTCTGAGCAATGTGAGTGAAGAGGTTTGTCTTTGTTTCACTAATTTAATTGGTCTGTATAAAATAATATAAAAGGGAGACACATCCCAAAAATCAAGGAGTCATTTTCAGCCTTCTGAAGCTCAGAATCTGTGTCCTTGTGGTGTAAAACAGCATCACCCTCCTGTCATGTAATTCCTGATCTTGCCTGCCTAGTCCTGCATGGCCAAAGGATCAGGGAAGCAGAAAGGCACCTCCAAGCCACTTCCACCTGCAAGAACAGATGTAGGAAAAGCCTGGGCACACCTGAGGGAACAGGGAAACACATGGATTGAGTGGGCACAGAGAAAACTCATCTCTGCAGGCGCTGAGATGTGCAGTCTCTGTCCTGCTCAGCCACAGCTGCCATCCCACACAAATACTCAGCCTGGTGGTTTCATAACAAGCAGCCCAAAGGTCAGTCAGTCCATCTCAAAGTGGCCTCAGCACTGCCCAAAGCACAGGATGCACCATTACCAGATGAAATCCATAAAGCAGAAGTAAAAGAATTTGGGAATAAAATGGAATTTCTGCTTGGGTAAGGTCTCCTGGACCAGGCATTAAATCTGCCTGGTATCTCTTTCCTGTGTCACCGCACACCCATTTTCTCCTTGTAAAGCACAGTATTGATTTTTACATGTTTTCATTCACACTTAGGAGCTTTCCAAGATTGGACTTTATTCTTCAATATTATCTGCTCAGCAGTGAAACACTGGAACAGATTGCCTGGGAGCACCACAGGGTCTTCATCACAGGGAGGCCACAAGGACAGACTGGCTGTAAGGGATTTCACAGGTAGAGCTGAGCTCTCCTTGGGACAGGGGCATGCACAAGATGATCCTTTATCTTCCCTCCCAGCCCTGTTTCTCTGCCAACACTCTGCACCTGAGACAACCGAGGGAGTTTACCTGCCCTTTGGGACAGCAGCATCTCAGCAGTGGGGGAAAAAAAACAGGTTATCCTCCTTTATGTCATCCCTGGAAAATCCAGCTATCTCAGAGCTTAGCTGTAAGCCATACTCTGAATTTCTCAGATCTTGCCAGTCACCACTATGTATTGAATAAAAAGAGCAGCCTTTTCTCACAACTGAACACCCATTTCCAACAGTATTTCCTGAGCCCAAGATGGTCCCATCCTGAGCTGGCCCATATTCACCATGGGCATCAGTCGTGTTTGGAGGGTTAATTTGTTAAAACACAGAAAGTGGCAAGTACTAAGAAGCATTATCCAAGTGACAAGTGCTTATGCATATTTTATGAAGCATCTTCAACCTCAGTTCAATGTATCCAAGAATACTTCTGAAAAAATGGCAGATTCTGGAGGGGATTTGGAGAGGAAATGACATATAGAATAGAAGGACAGATGTTGCTAATTTATGATGCAAAGGCCTTCACTGAAAAGTGCACATTTTGCTTAAGATTCTCTACAAATGCTATTTTAATGCTGATTTCCTCCTCTTTAGAATTTCACGAACTCTTGTCTGTAAGAACTTCAGCTTGGCTCAGAAGTTTAGCTTGGATCAAAAGCAGCATCTGTAACCAGCAATTAAACTGGGGCTTCAGCACTGTGCATGTTTTTAAAGCTTATCCACTTTTTAACACCATCACTGGGAAAAAAAACATGGCTAAGCTGTACACTGGGAATGTGAGAGTGCATTCTGCCTTTCTGTCTTCCACTCCTGCCAGGATTATTGGGACTTTTTGACCTGGGACTAAACTCAGAACAGCAACAGAGTAGGAACCAGTGAGATGGATGGATCCTAATACCCAAAGAGGTCAGAAAGCAAGAAGCTAGATCATCTGTTAAAAGAAGAAAAGCAGGATATATTGTCAGTGCTTCATCAGTCATTCCCAGTGCCTCATGCACACAATCTTGCTTTTCTTATCAAGACTGAAGAGCATTTCAAACACGAGTCAGTTGGTTCTCCTCTCCCTCCTTTTCTCTTCTACCCCAAAAGGTTTGGACTATAAATGACGAAGACACTCATGTCCCACATGCAGGAACCTGCAGAGACCCTTTTCTGCCCCTCCAAATGGATGTGTGGCTTCATGGCTCTCCTGCAGCTCCCCACAGACAACCACTGCAGAGCAGATTATTTTCTGCAAGGCTGCGACAGAGGGGTCTGTGAAATCCTCCTCGTGTGTAAAAATATCAGTTAAAAATAAAAAAAAGGGGAGCCATGCACTGACTTCTCCTTCTGGCATTCATTTCAGATACTGCTGGATCATGCCAGAGTGCAAATAAAAGGCAGACACCATCGTGTGCAGACACTGCACTGACAAACCAACATCAATCCAGGGCTTTCACTCCATCACAGGGCAATGTTTGCTCCTCAGTTAAGGCAGCATAATTATTCCACATAAGGTGACATTTAAAAAAATCAAACACACACCATAAACCCCCACAGCCTGACAGTTACATAAGCCAGCAATGGAAAGATTTCAAGAATTGGGGTTCCCTACACAACCACATTGGGGATGGGAGCAACTCCAGAGCTGGGACAAGGCAAAAGCCTAGAACTTCATCCAGCAGCCCAGTGCATGATTTGGGGTGCCTCAAGCTGAGCTCTTTGCTTGCACTGCACAACAGCAGGAGCCCAAACCACAGCCCTGCATTTCACTTCCAGGGGAGCCTCTTGGCTCTGCTGCAAGCCAGGAATGCTGAGGTGAGACCCCAGAGAAGCAGGAAAGGCAGCAGAGATCACTGAGGCAGCGTGGGCTGCACCTCTTTCCTTGGCACCACACACCAAATCTGCAGTGAAGGATTCATAATCCATAATTCAGTGGCAGTCTCTACGCCCATGGATGGTTGCAGCCCAAACAATTAATGACCGTCAGCGTTAAACGCTGCTGACAGCCACATCCCGGGGAGCTGCGTGGGGAAGGCAAGGCTAATTATAAGCAGAGCTGATATCTGGGCTTCCCAAAAGCAAAAAGGGACTCTGCTCCTCCATCAATGCTGCCTGTGGTGCAGTGTCCACCCCCAGGTCACACTGGCACAGGGCCACCAGCACAGCCCTGGGGAGGAGGGTCAGAGTGCCAACACCCCCACCCGCACCAGCTCAAGGCAGTTGCTGCTGCCCTGGTCTGACACTTTAACACCACAACGACACAGATTCTGAACTTCAGCAGGCTGAAAATGACTCCCTGATTTTTGGGATGTGTCTCCCTTTTATGCTATTGCACACAGACCAATTGGATTGGTGACACAAAGACAAACCTCTTCACTCACATTGCTCAGAGCAGAGGGACATCAAGAAGAAGTCCCTCCTAGGGAAAGGAATGAATAACAAAGGTACAGTTACAAAAACATTTCTCCTGTTTACAGAAAATTCCCTGGGACAATAATTTCAGAAAACTAAAACATCTCAGGCACAAAACCAGGGCTACACTGGTCCCCTGTGGGCCTGATATTCCTGGGTCTGAGAGATTTTAGCCCAATAGCAGCTGCTAACTTCTTCCCAAGGAAAAATTTCTCCAGAAAGCTTCTTCTCAAAACAATCTTGGCAAACAACTCTCCTTTCTCAGAACAATCTTTCTCCAGGTGGTGTTTTGCTGTTTCTCTGGTTTAACCCATGGGATCAGAGAGGTGTCATTCCTATTCACCAACCATGTTCAGTCTGGATGGGAACACCTGATAAAAGGTAGTAAGAATTAGACAATAAAGCCTTTTTTCTATGCTCTTTGCCTTCTGAAATATTTGGAGCCTCTTATCTTTCTTTTGTGTCCTACAAGGACAGTCCCTGTGGTGGCAGGGGTGTCCCCAGGGGCTCTGGGAGGGTCCCCAAACACAGGCTGCACTCAGGTGTAGCCCTGGTTCCCTGCCTGAGGTGTTTTGGTTTTCTGGTATTCCTTTCCCAGGGAATTTTCTGTAAACAGGAGAAATGTTTTTGTAACTGTACCTTGTTATTCATTCCTTTCCCTAGGAGGGACTTCTCCTTGCTGTCCCTCTGCTCTGAGCAATGTGAGTGAAGAGGTTTGTCTTTGTGTCACCAATCCAACTGGTCTGTGTAGAATAGTATAAAAAGGGAGACACATCCCAAAAATAAAGGAGTCATTTTTAGCCTGCTGAAGTCAAAGTCTGTGTCCTTGTGCTGCACAACAGTGTCACTCAGGGACCTGGCCAGACCCAGCTCTGCCCTTGGCAGCTCAGGGCTCGGGGAGCTTGGCAGTCTTTCATGCTCACACACACCCACGGTGCTGCTGGAGGAGAGTGATTACCCTGCACAACACTATCTCTCCCATCCCAAGCAGAATTTATTTACCTTTTTTTTTGTTTTAATCTGATAAGTTGAAATTTCAGTGCACTTGTCTGCAAAAACACTGCATTACAAAGACATACAACAAATACCAACTGTTTATAGACTCTGTTATTTATTCCCAGTGTATCTTCCTACCTTTTACTGGCCATGTCTTTTATCAGCAATAACCAAGTACCTTTCAAGTTGACAACCTGTTTGGTTTATGGCTGGAAAATGAATCCAAGTATCTTCCAAGCCTGTTGTGGCTGCACAGAATTCAAGTAGCTCAATGGATATCATTTTTGCAAAGTTTAGTTTAGCTGTTATTCACATTTTGATTCTGGGTTGTTTGGGAGGGTTTTTTTGTTGTTTTGGTTGTTTTTTTTTGTTTTGTTTTGGGTTTTTTTTGTTAATCAGCATTGTCTTAGGATGGGCTCCTTAAGGCCATCCAAACTTTTCAAAACTGACAGTGTCAGTGCCAGAACCAGGGCTCCCAGTCTACATATAACCCAAAATTACGGTGTCTGAAAAGAAGAATCATCATAATCAAAGTCCAAGCAATTTTGAGATGATAGGCCAATTCTAGTCAGCATTAAAGGGAGCTGGCCACAAGGATATAGGAAGAAAATCAGCTATTGACGGGTGACAAAAGAAAAGAAAATAATTAGAAACTGACTTAGTGGCAGCTTGCAGGGACACCAGACTGCTGGGAACTGCAGGGCACTTGTACAGCTACAGGATTTCAGGGCAAGAGGAGAAAGCCCAAAAAACCAGAGACCACACACGTGTGTTCTGCCTGGACATTCAGATGTGGACTCCAGCCCTGTCCACTGAAACAAAGATGGTTTCATTTGCACCTATGACAAAATCAGCCCTGGAGTGAAGGCCAGAGGCTGCTGGGGGTGTGTGGTCACCCCCAGACCTGCTCCCCTCCCACACCCAGGTACCAGCTGGCAGGACTCTGCCCTCCTCCTCCTCCTCCTCCCCTGCCAGCCCTTCACCTTCTCACCAAGGGCTTGCTACATGAAATCACTATTTCCTTTTGAAAGTGCTGTTTCTCAAGCAATAATCATGCTTTTGTGTTTTAATGTTTTGATTGTACTCAGCCTCCTGCTCTCCCCTAAGCCCCCTCCAGGTTCACGGCAGTGACACCTTTCCCTTCAGATTCCCTCTCCAAGAGCCATCATTTCTCTCCCTAACTGAATTGTTGTCATGGAAATCATTCCTCCTCTTCCATCTTCCTGAAAGGTTTTAAAATAAAAAACCCAGCCCCCTGCTCTACCACCTCTCCAGCAATCAGCCACCCCACGGCTCCTCTCAGAGAACATCCCAGCCCCAGCAGCTCTGGGAAAGCTCCTCTGCCACTGCCCCACCCAGCCCAAGGGAATACCTGGGCCCAAACACAAGGGATGATTTTCAGCCCCCCTCGGGGTGATTGCCAAATTTGCCCCAGCACTTTGGTTCTCAGAGGTGCAGCCCCCTGGCAGCTCAGGAGCCATTAGCTCTGAAATGCAGGGTGCAGCCACAGCCACCTGTTCCCTGGCTATATATACAGGCAGAGATGGGAAGTGTTTGGGGATTTTGTATAAAAATGCTTCTGCTTACATAACAGGCAGAAATTCTGCAGTCAAGAAATCCTGTTCCTGCAGGCTGGGAAGTTGATTACTGAAAATCACCTTTGATGAACTTCCAAGACAAAGGCTGCTGGCTCCAAAGCGTGGCTGAGCTGCCTCCAAAGAGAGAGGAGGAAACAACTGTGCCCAAAATGAAACCCATGAAACTGCTGCATCCATGAGGGGGTCACTGTGAGGAGAGGCTGGGGCCACCAAACCCAGGTCACCTCCTCCAACTTCATCTGAGTGACACAAAGCCAGAGGTCAGTGTGAGGCCAAGGACAGCTTTTGGCACTTCCTAACAGGCAGGGCTTGCACAGAAAACCAGGATTAAAACACCCTAAATCCCAGCTAGGAAGACACAAACAGGCATTCAGCCATGACTAATACCCAAATATTCTCAAGATGGAAAACAAGAAATCTCTTCCATGATCATTCACTGACAGAGTCCCATAAAGCTACTAATTAGAATGGTGTTTACAGTCTATATTTCATTTCATCTGATGTTTTTACTCTGATTAGTTATTCTATCACCTGCAGAGAGCTAGTTAGCTGAATGCAAAGATGTCATTGGACTTAATCAAGTAAAGTAGCATTTCATAGAGGGAGTTCAGCTAGCTCCATCCTGCTCAGTGGTGTTACCCTGTTAGCAACATTTTTAAAATTAAAGTTTTCAGAAAGCCAAGAAGAGTCAAGTTAGGCCAATGCTCAGAAGAGTAACTTTAAAAAAATGGGTGAATTGCAAAAAAAAAAGTGCATTACTGGTTCTTTCTTCTGCATAAACACCTCAGCCAGACAGCAGAGCTCCTGGAGGAATTACCAGACAAGGTTTAGTGGCCCTGTGCTCCCAGACTATCCAGAGCATCTCCTGGGAGCAGCAATGCTCCTCCCAGGGTTTCTTTTCACCCCAGAGCCAGCCAGACTCCCTGAATTGATGTCAAATCTGATGGGGAAGGTGTTCTCTCCCTCCCAGACAGGGTGCCAGTGATCTCAGTCTCTCACACTGTCCCACATCCCTCTGAGCCCTCCCTGGTGTCTTCCCTGTGTCTTCCCTGGCTTTTTGTCATTCCGTGGCAGGCTGATGTTTGTGCTGATGTTTGTGCTGCTGAGAGCCCCCTGGAACCCCCAGATCCTTTGCCTGCAGTGCTGCCTTCCCTGCTCTTTGCTGCTTCAATCCTTGCCCCAAGCTACCCCTTGGGCCCTTTCATCCCTTGTTCCAGATCACCCTTTCAATCTGTCCAGATTATTTTAAGAAAACTGCTCTGGTTCTTCTTCCCCGAGCATCTGCAGTCTCTCCTGACTTTACATCACCTGTCAGTTTAACAAACCTACTCTCCATTCCATTACCCAGATTGATAATGAAAATATTGAACAGAGATGGACAGAAGCCAGCCCTGCAGAGCCTCACAGATTTTTCTGGGAATTCAAGATAAATGGGCTGTTCCATGCAGCCCTCCCTCCTCTCTTCCCTCTGTTTTAAACCCCAGTGCCACTTCCATCATCATCTGTCCTCCAGGCAGCTCCCACCTGGCACATACACCTGACACACTGTCCCTCATCATTCCTACCACATTTTTGGGGCACATAAAGCTCCCCAAACCCCTGAAAATACCTCAAATCCCAGCGGATGGGGGGCTCTGCCCTTGCTGAGAGATGGTGGCACCTCTGGCCTTTCCCTGCCAGGGAACCAGCACCCTGCCTGGTGAAAGGCACAAATAAGCTTTGGCTTTAGAACAAAAATTGTTGCTTTTTTTCCCTCCATTTAGCTTCCTAATCACAGCTAGCCAAGCTTGAAAATGCTATCTTGCATTATGCAATAATCCACCGAGAGCAGGGATTTTTGTGCATAAACTGTGTGCTCCAATGAAAAGCATTTCCCCCCCTCTGCCAAGGGCCAAAAAAACCCCAACCCACACAAAACAAACAAAACCTCTGTCCTCCAAGAGACTTTTACCAGTTCTTTGTTCCATTTGAGTCATGCATCCACTGACAATACTTCTGACAAAAGCAGAGCAGAAAAAGCTCAATTTGCTAAGAGCTGGGCTGTGTTCACCTCTACAAAAGCCATACACTGATTTGCCCCAAATTCCACTTTAAAAAAACCCAACTAATAAAGACTGCTTCTCCAATTGAGGGGCTGGGGTTTCTTTTTTGAAGGAAAAAAAAGCCATTATTTAGTTATTAGAGTAGAGAAATATCTCTCTCTCTCTCTCTACAAGACACAGAGCACTAAAATATTCTTAAATTAATAAACTGCTTTACTTGGTGCACTTTAAAATTAGATTTCCTTTTTTCAGAGGACCTGTATGCAAAGTTGCAGCCTGATGCAAATTGAAAGAGTAATAAACACTTCAAAAACACGTTTATAATAGAAATGCTAACAAATCTTTAACTCTAATGATAATGGCTTGCTAGGCAGCTCTATAATGTAAAATTAATCCTTAACATGTCTTAATTTTTTTTCCACTGGGTCATTTAATAATGTGATAACTCATTTCTTTCCTCTGCCTTCATCTCTCATATTGCCATGGAGACAATTGTGAATCAGATATAAATAAAAATACTCTAACACTGTGGCACCACATGTTCTTTTGATCCCTTGCCAACACGATTTTAAAATTACAGGAATTTACAGGAGCTCGATAATTAACAATTCATTTGCTAAGAAATCACTCCTTTTTAGCCAGTTTCCTGGCGATTTGCTAACTCAGGAATGCTCACAAACACGAGCAAGAAATTAAAAGTTTCTGCATTTCCTTTCAAACATCTACCTTGCATTTCAATCAGCATCTCAGAGGAAAGCACCCATTGCAGGCCAGAGTCCAAAAGACAGCACTGCATTTCCTTTTGTGGTCGGTGTGATTCCTAACAGGAATCATTTTTTAAGGTAATTTTTAATTGTTTGAGCTCAGCATTTCCTCCCAGGGAAAAGCAGAAGTATGCAGTGAAGAAGTTCATTGCTGGCCTCTATTATCTGAGGTGTCAAAACGAGGCCACGGATCCCTGCTTCTGCATTAGTTTGTTAAGTACATACAGCAGCAGAAAGATTAAGATTAATTATGCATTAATGATCTTGACACCCCTTAATTGCTACCCACTGATAGAGGCCAAAGTCCCTGATATTATCCATGTTCTCTGGAATTCTGATGCAGAACTCTCTGACACAACACTGCCATGCATTTCACAGGGGCAGGGCTGGGGCCAGCAGCTCCTGGAGCTGAGGCTGCTGAATTCCTTCCCTGCTGGGAGCCTGAGGTCCATCCCTGTAGCCCTGGTTTTGTGACTGAGATGTTTTACTTTTCTGAAATTCTTTTCCAAGGAATTTTCTGTAAACAGGAGAAATGTTTTTGTACACTGTAACTTTGTTATTTATTCCTTTTCCTGGGAGGGACTTCTTGATATCCCTCTGCTCTGACCAATGTGAGTGAAAAATTTACCTTTGTGTCACCAATCCACTTGGTCTGTGTAAAGCAGTACATAAGGGAGACACATCCCAAAAGTAAAGGAGTCATTTTCAGCCTTGTGAAACTCAGAATCTGTACCATTGTGGTGTAAAACAGTGTCACATCCCTGCTGAGCTCCAGCCCTGCTGGGGGCAGCTTCAGGCACTCACAGACCTGGTCACTGTCACCCTGTGTGACCCTGTGTCACCTCCAGCCCTCACACACCTGGTCACTGTCACCCTGTGTCACCCTGTCACCTCCAGCCCTCATACACCTGGTCACTGTCACCCTGTGTCACCCTGTCACCTCCAGCCCTCATACACCTGGTCACTGTCACCCTGTGTCACCTGCAACAACACAAGGACAGTCCTGGTGCTTTGCAATTAGGGACTTGAGCATCTTAAAGAACTCAGCTGTGTGACTAAACCTTTAAATCAGGGAAAGGCTCATAGTCTCAGGTTTTACAAAAGGCTTTCATGCAATTGCACTGTTTTTATTTGCAGTCATATAAACCCCTCAGTTAATCAGCATTATTACACCATTTACCTGGGGTTCTGTCCAGCCTCACCAGGTACTCCCAGCACAGCATTTCCCCAGAGGAAATGTGTTTCTCTGCACAGCATTTTCCATGCTCTGCTGTCTCAGAAGTGGAAGGGCCAGCATGGGCTGACCAAGTTATTAATCACTGCCATGTCTCTTCCACTAAAATGTATCAGCCACAACTCTACAAATACCTCTGTGCATCACAGGGAAACCTCACGTACACAAGGTCCTGTAAAAAAGCCCCCAGCTCCAATAACTGTTTTGTCCAAAAGGATTCAAAGTGATTTAAGAGCTCAAGTCTGACTCTCAAGAGCAACATAAGCACCTAAAGAGTTTAAATAATAGTGAGAGCTCAGTGGCTCAGGGCTTGCCTTCCCAATATAATTCCTGCTGTAACAGCTAATTATGATTAGTGATACACTTGATACCAACCCCATCCTTTTACAATGATCTGCTTCTAGAGCAGGCTAGGGGAGAAAAATAAAGAAAAAAGGGGATTAAAAAAAAGGAAAGAGAGGAAAAAAGGTCACTCCTTCTCATGACAGCTGCTGAGAGCTGGTCCATGGGGAAATAACACATGTTGACCAGCCCCACCAGCTGTCTGCAGCCCGAGAGCTCCAACAGCAGCTGCTCCAGCTTTGGCCCTGCCCTCTGCTCCTCTGCCCTGGCTCACACCTGGTGGACACCTCCAGCAGCCAGAAATGGGACAGCACAGCACCTGGGGCAGCCACCCTTCTTCTGTCAGCACCCACAGGGCGAAGGCATTGAAACCCTGCTTCAAATCCAAACCAGAAATAAGTGCAAGAGACAATAATAATTGGATAAAACCCAGTAGGGAACCTATGGATGGCAACCAGCATGGAAATATAAACACAGAGCACTGATTTTGTGTAAGGTGAATTCAGGGTTTTGTGCCTCCCTCCCACTAGATCTTGGTATTCTATCAAGCAAAGCCAGCTGGTGTATTAGTGAGGGACAAAAATGACCCCAAAAATGCAGGAGAACTGCCTGGTGTTCAGTTCTGCACAGTGGATAACCCCAGCCCCATCACCACAGGGACACACAGACCTGCTGCACATGGACACAGCACCTTCAGCTTCCTGGGAAATGAAGCTGACAGCCCTGGGAGGGGCAGAAAAATGAAACTCAACTGAGAAGGCAAAAAGCAGGGACAGAGGGGGCTCTTCTTCACTTTTTGCACAGTTTGACCCAAATTATGTGCTCACTCTAAGCAGCCAGGAGTGGATCTGGGGGAAAATAAGTTACCACAGGGCTTTAGCTTCCTGCATGGCTCTGCTGCAGAAAAGCTGCACGACTTCCATATCTCTTAATGGGCAGCTTTTGCCCACTGCCTATGTCCAATTTCTCTCTTTGATCTGGCCCAGTAGTCGAAAAATAAAGTTAAATATAAACATCGACATCCACACCACAGTGTCAAGGCAGGAGGGAATTTTTAGTTGAGGGAGAGGGCTTAATGCACAAAATAACTTTGACATTTTGTTGTACTCGCTGAAAAACTCTTCAACACCTGCAGCCTGGCTAAGACATTTGAAAACACAGATGATCTTCCAATCAATACCCAGCCTATCCTTGGGAGGAAAGCAAGGCAAAGCAGTGCCACGTTATAGATCAACTATCCCAGTCAGACAAATCAATAATTCATGATTTTTCCAAAGGCCAAGGCTGTACCACAACCTTCCTCCTCCTTACTGGTGCACAGGACTCTCCATTAGCCTGGAAATATTTCCACACCAAAATGAACCAGTTTGGTGACCTGACTCAGCCTTGGTGTTTGCTATGAAATTTCACAGTTAACCCCAGATTCAGCAGCAGGGACTCAGAATAAAGGCACCTCCCTGAGGAAGCTCCCAGTGATGGGCAAGATTGGCATTGCTTGGTCTGAAATCCCATCAGCTCCAACTGTTGAGCCTGGAAAAGAGAACACCCAATGGAAAAATGTACCCAAGAGCTTTGGGGAGACACAAGAAGGAAGAAACCTCAGTCCTCAGAGATGGGAGGGCTGGAGTAAAGGCTAAGTCAATAGGGAAGACACATGTGCACACAAGTTTTCCACATCCAAACCACCTCTTCTCCCATTATACCTCGTTCCTACAGTTTGCTTTGAAAACTGTTGCACAAATTCAGTTTCTAAGTGGGGAGTTGCCATGCCCAGATGCAACTACAGGAAAGAAGAGAGAAGTTATGAGCTATTCCCCTCCCAGAGCCCCTGCCTCACCACAGGGAAACCCACGGGACAGCAGGGCCAGCTCAGGGATGGAACTGACACAGATCCAGAGGCAAAGAGAGCACAGGGCTCACCTGGGCCAGGAAGTTCCCTCTGTGGGGCTGGTTAAATGTGCTTTAACAAAACAACTTTGGGGAGGACTGGTGCATCCCCTGGCCCTGCTACTGCCAGCACTGCCTGTGTGAAGCCTGTGTATCATTACTATTCAGGACAGCTCATGTAACAACATGTAGAACTCTGATTTCTTCAGAGGGCCTAGAGCAAAGTTTATTGAAAGACAGATTCTTTTTACACAATGATTCAATGAATAGGATTGGTCCTTTAGGGCACCACCTTTTCGTAAACATCTCTACCAGTAAACAAGTTGGAAAAGCACCAGGTGTCAGGAGGAGATCTACAAGCTTGTTTTGGGTTCCTCCTTATGATTTCTCAGGCCAGACTGAGAGAGTTCTGTCCTTGGCTTTCCCACAGGCTTCAAGATTCTGCCTGGAGCCTCAAAATCCATGTTGTGACCACTGTCAGTGCCCACAGCCTGTGTAGCATGGGAAGGCAGCAGGCTGGTGGTGGCCCAGCCAGCTGGAGTGCCCTGGGCCAGGCAGCAGCATAGAAGGGAGCCAGAGCCACCAGCTGCAGGAGTCACCTCAGTCTGGCTTGGAGGCAGCCAGGCAGGACTTAGTTTGCAGCCTGACTTTGCAAATATTACCTCTGCTTTTTACAACTGGAGAATTGAGACACGTGGGGAGGAAGCGCCCGCTGAAATTCAAAGCCCAGCCACTGTGCAGAGCTTCACACACCTCCCTTGATCACAGCCTAACAACGTAAAACACCAGAGCATCTCCTGCTCTCCTCTGTCCAAATACCTCAGTAACCATTAAACATTCAAAGGGGAGCAGCAAAGCCTGCACACCAATTAAATCGTGTTTCAGTGAAATCCCATCCCTGTGATTGATGCTCTGTGAATATCCCGTGTGCTCCTTCTGTGGGGCTCTGCTTTTCATCAGCTGCTGGAGCATGGGGTTTATAACACACCAATTCTCACTCCTGTTAGGATTTTGCTGCCTGTGCTCTCTCACAAGGGCTCCCCATATTTATTAGCAGTTTGATAACAGAGTGAAGCACTTGTGAAACTGGCCCCAAGCTCCGCTCGCTGAACTGTGAATTAACTGTAAATATAATTAGAGCTGTACCTCACACGCGGGACTGAGAGGAACAGGAGGTCTGCCCCAGAGCTGTTACTACAGCAGTCCAGGGCTGATAAAAATAGCAAACCCCAACTAAAAAGAGCAGAATTAATTACATCAGCTGTTAAAACAAGCCACACAGAGTGCTTGTTCCTCTGCTTCAAAATTAAGAGGAAATTCCTTCGTATTCGGGGAAGGAGCAATGATTTGAGCAGGCACAATCCCTCCCCAGTGTGTGATGGATTTCCAGGAGGTCTGACTCCATAAAGCATTGCTCAGTCATGGAGAAAAATGAAACCAAAATTTTCTTAGACAGACAACCAAGCGGGTTTTCAAAAGTACCCATCTGGAGGCTTTTAGAAAAATCCAGACTTCTGGTAAGATGATGAACACAGCCACAGTGAGCACCCTTAGGCAGCTCCTTCCCAGCAAGGCGACCACTGCTCTCCTAAGACAAGCAATAAAAGATGAGCAGGGCTGCAGTGGAAGGGCAAAGAGAGGTGTGAGCTGTGACAGCTGAAAACCCAAGATATTTTCAGGAGATGATGTACTGTTGACCCTGTTGGACTGGGGGAGCCTCAGCAGGCAGGAGGGAAGGTGGTAACAGGGCAGCAAGGACCAGAGGGAGCAGAATCAGCTCAATTTGAGTGCAATAAATAACAGATGGAGTGATCCCAAAAGGGGATCTGTCAGGAAAACTGCAGCAATGTTACAGTTTGGAAGACTTAATCTAGGGGTCAGGAAGGTTTTCCCTCAGAGAGCACAGAACAGGACCCAGGGAAGGGATGAATCCCAATCACAGGGGAGGAGGCTTTGCCAGTTCAGCAAAACCACTGCTCATGTGGGCAATTATCCTGCTCCAAACAGGGGCTGAAAAACTCCAGAAGATCCTCCCAACTGACATTTCAACCATGGCACAAGATACAACCTGTGTGAGATTAAATGAGCTGCACTGGGTACGGGCAGGGTGCAGGAAAGCACAGGCCATGAGGAAGAGGAGAAGTGGGAAGCCCAGAGGATGAGAAGCCTGATTTTTGCAGGGCATCAAGCTGAGATGCACAGCAAAAGGGAAGCACCGAGCCAGCACAGGAGTCCTGATACAATTCTGCCTGGGGTCAGTGTGTTTTTAGCCCCACAGAGGTGTATCAAGCTCTGAGGGTTGCCAGCAACCTCCCAGAAATGGCTTAAGAATAATTAGCAAAATGGCTTGATCAGAGGTGTTTGAAAAAGCAAAAAAGGTTCAATTAAAGAGAAAATAACAAACTATACGGAACAAAAGAATAAAAGCTGTGCACAGTGCAGGGAAGTTCCTTGCACCTGCTAAGGCACCCCAAAAAAGCCCCGAGAATCTCTGTGCTGTCTCTTAAGTATTCAATAATCTAGGAGAGATTTTTTTGTTTGCTGCCCAATAGAAAACAGCCACTTTCCTTGAGGAACAGCTCAAGTGACCCAACTGGTGTTTTTGTCCTGGCACTGGGCCAATTATGGTGAGAAGAGCATGGAAGTTTCTGGTTCTTCTTCCTCAAAAGTTCAGGAGTGTGTCTTAAACTCTTTTCCTAATATGGAAACACCTGCTCAGGTGCACTGCAACAGAGTCTATTCCCTCTCCTGCAGAGGACAGAGACTCCAAACCCCTCTCACCAAAAGGATGACCCATGGCCCAGCTGCCTCCTCCAGCCCCCATCCCATGGCAGAGGCATTTTCCACCCCTGAGCTGCAGCAGCACCAGGGAATATCTCTGGGTAATGTAAATAAAACCAGGACACTGCACCCATCACCACATTTCTGACCTAAACCTGTGCCACCATAGGCAGCCAGGCCATAAATCCAAAAAGCCTTGTAACATAATGTCTCCTTGTGTTGCCTTCTTCCATAAACAAGCAAGATTTATGCATTCCTGGGGCTATTAACAAGAGCCATTTGTCTTTATTTCTGCATGTAACTAATGGAGACACCAGCAACATTGATGAGCCACGTGGGATTAATTAATAAAGCCGTTTTCAAGGGGGTATCTGTGGAAACTTGATTTCTCTCATACTAAAGGAAATATCAAAGCATTTTCTCAAAGCATAGGATGAAATTTCATTTAAGAGACCAATGGCCCATGTGAGTGCAGTCATTGCCCAGCCTAGCAAAAAATTATCAGTGTCCAAAAGGTTGATGACTTCCTCAAGTTTTCCTTAATTATTGCATTTTACAGTTATTAAACCAGGGTAGCAAATCAAATCCAACCAGGCCACAAAAGGCAAAAAAAGAAAAAGAAAAAAAAAGCCAGAGGGTCCATATGGTCTTGAGTTGCTGATGGCCAGAACCAAGGTCGTTCTTTCAAATGCCCATTTCAAACCAGCCAGGATGAACCTGGAATTCTGGAATCTCCCCTTCCCCAGGAGAATCACATAAATCAGAATTGAAAAATAGAAAAAAAAGTTAAAACCCCTCATGGTTCCACAATAAATCAAAGGTTGAGCATGGCTTAGTATCCTGTAGTCTGATGTTTTACATAGATTTATCTTCCTGTTGAGTGACCACGTGGGGACAGGGAATAACCAAATGAGAGGTGGAAGGACAGGACTGACCGGAAATATTGGAGACAGTTTAAACTTTGTAAATATGAGCTTTCACCAGGATGACACAAACAGAAACGACTCATTAACTTAATTTATTTTATGAAAAAGTTGAATAAAGGTTAATAGGAAATTGCTCATCTTTCCTTAGGTTTTCTCTTATCCATCCTACGTAATTTAATTAAAAACGTGCTGTAGAGTTCCAGAGGATGATTAAAAATAACCTCTCATTTTCTATTAAACTCCTTAGGTTTGTACAGGAATTCCTATAGAATCTTATTAAATTTCTGTTTACCTCTGCTGCATTTAATTTCTATTCTGCACATCTTTTCCTTAAGTCCAAAGGGATTTCGTGATGGTGGTGGCTTACTAAATAAATATTCTTTCCCCTGGCTGGCAGTCCAAACCTTAGGTCAGTGCTGAACACCAGGGAAAAAACTCTTTAAAAAGGCAACAGTAGTAGCTTTGCTTTTCTGAGTGGACCACAGGAAGAGTTGAAAAGAACTTTTCTACCTCTCAGTGCTGTAACTTTGCAAAAGAAGACCCATAGCAACTCAGTCATACTGCATGAAAGCCAGAAATGGTTTTTCCCAGTTTTCTGTTCCTGTGGAGCTACAGCACAGAGCTCTGCAGTGTTTATTAAAAATACATTATTAGTTTTAGACTAATAAGCTTTAGACTATTAAAGGCTAGATTGCTTTACAACAGGTAGGATATACTCAACAAAAGCAAAAAAGTCCAGAGCTTGTAGGTTTAATCCTAAACCTATTAAAAATGGTAGAACAGCTCTGATTTCCTTACTCAAGCACATCCCTCTTGCTGTCAGTCTCCTTGAAAACTTGATCCAGCTAAATTCACTCAGCTGTTGCCATGTCCAGTCTATCCAGACTAAATCCAGACAAGTCAGAGGCCCGGAAAGGTCTGTACAAATTCCACAGATCTATTCCAATTTTTGAGCAAATGAACAGCAAACCTCACACCCTGCTGCACATCCAGTGATGCAACAGTGAGGAACTGGCTTTGGGGCTGGGAGACCCAAGTTTGGTATCAACAGACTCGTGTGCAACTCTGGTCAAATTTTATAAGTTTGGCTTCACCAAAACAGGCTTGCTGAAGATCATAACAGGGCTTAGGAGCTTCAATATCTTATTGGAGCTGATTTCCATGCTGCTGTGCCCACCCCATGTGAGCACATCCACATTTCCCAGGGCAGATGAGAGGTTAAAAATCACCTGTGAGCAGCCAGGCCAAATTTTCACATGGGGTGGGAGGCAAACCTGGCACATCCTCACCACCAAGTCTTCAAAAAGAGCCCCCCCAGCAGCAGTGCCATGGCCTTTGCTGCACAGATTGATGTCTGGGATGAATGTGCCTTTTTGAAACTGATTGTGTAACAAAAAATTATTCTTTAATATCATGCAGCCAATCCTAAGGGGAACAATTACTAGGAGATGAAAAGAACAGAGAGGAAAAAAAAATAAAAGAGAGAGATTTACAGTTTCTACATGTCGTTAGGAAAGGCTGTGGATTTGACAGTCACCTTGAGCAGCATTTGGGAGGGAAGGGAGGAGCCAGTAAACATCCAGAGGCTGTAACAGTTCTGCCCTCAGGTAACTACACTGCCATTAAAAGCCAAATCTAATAAGAACTTGTTCTCCCCTGCAAGTCAGACAAATCTCCAATAATCAATTAAAGTGAGATAAGACTGCAGCTGATTCCACAGACCACTCAAGCCCAGGCCCCCCATCAGTCTTCCAGGATCAATATTCATCAATGCATGGTGGTCAGGCACATATCCATCATCCCAAAGGTTGGCATCAAACACCAGGGCTCTGAGCACACAACAGGAGCCATCCCTCATTTCTCATTGCAAAGCCAAGCCAAGGTTTGACCCACTTTGTTCCCCAGGAATGGCAGAGAAGGAGGACTGAGGAGAAACCTTTTTTTGTTTAGAAGGAACACCAAATTGCCTTTAAGACCCAGAATGAGGATCCCAGCCATGATCAGTATGCAAAGGGCCTTCCAGCAGGTGTCTAACTGCCATGGACCCAGTTCCCTCATGGTTTTATTGCCACTGAGCCTTGCCTGGCTTTCCATCCTAACAGAACATTTTCTCTTCTGAATAGAACGGAATAATTCCTAATTTGAATTCTGCTGCACAACAGAAACAGCCTGTAAAACCTTAAAAAGAAGCCAGTTCCCTCCAGCAGAATAGAAGATATATTAGGCTTCAGGACTGTATAGAGCAGAACATAAAATTAAAATAACAGACATCATAGAGTTTGATAGCATCTTCCAGTCCCAAAGATCTCAAAATACATTACTAAGTGCAACAGCCATTGCTCTGCTAGACAACTGCACATCTCCAAAGTGAATCACAAATTCAAGAGAGGAGTTGAAAAGTCTTTATGTAAATGGAAAGTACTTTGTTGATCCACAAAACACTACCAGCCCTGGGAGGGAGCACAGCAGCCCAACACAAAGGTCATAACATTCACCATAGGTGTGCCTGTTATTCCAGCTCAGTTTGGACAGCAAAAAAGTAAATTGGCATTTGCTCTCTCACCAGCAGAGAAAGATCATCCCATAAATGTATTTTCATCAGCTTTATGTAATTCAGAAATCTTCACTTTCTTTGCTCTCCCCAGTATTTAGTGCCTAAAGAACAGATTCTGTGGTTAAAAATTGGGATTGCTATAAAGCAATGTAATAATAATATCCTTCTTCAAGCCAACTCCCACAGGCTCCTCACTAAATAGTTTAATCAAAAATGATAGTTAACAGTTGACTCAGTGTTTTTATTAGTGGCTACTTTCTCCTGCCTTTTTTTTTAAGTTTTAGTTTTTACAGAGATAAAAAGAAACAAGCACAATCTGTTCTAAAAAGTTTCAGAAGTTCCCAGTTCAGTATTGTTGATTCAAAGCAGTCCAATAGATTTTTTTTTTTAAACTCTTATTTCCTTTTTTATTATGTGCCTTTTAAGAATAAGCTTGGTTTATCCTTTATCCTCTTTCTGCAGACACAGGAGAGTCAGATCTATACTAAATATCCAACTTCCCCAAAAAGAAACTCATTCTAACAGATTTTTTTTTTTAATGCAAAACCTAGAATTCAATTTTTAGGTCTCTCAAAATCGTTCTGATGCTGATAAACAGGAGCATAATCCAAGCAAAATAAGTGTCTCAAATCCTCAGAGCTAAATTCCAATTTCTGTGCAAATTTTAAATGTTGCCCTCCAGTTCCAAGGAGTTACACGTTGCACAAGCAGATAGTAAAGGCACTGACCTGATTTTTTTTATGCCAAGTATATAAAGTGCCATAAAATACTGCAGAGGAAAGCTCAAAACTCCAGCACCTTCATAACCAATGGAAAAAAACCACAAGACTCTCCCGAGCCACCAAGCAGGTCTCCAAACTCTGACATTTTCATTATGGAAGCTTGTTTTCCAAGTCATTAATTTGTCAGCATTTCTACAGGATTTCATAACTCCACAAGAGCAGCAAACTAAAGCATCTTGAAAATCAAAAGCCCAAAGATTTCCCATCCATTGCCACCCACAGAAAACAGTTGGGTTCCACCTGAACATCCACCAGAGCACACTTGTGCCCTCAGGCCCCTGCAGGAAATAAAACCCCTAAAACCCAAAATCTGGGCACGCTCTGCCTCCCCACTCAGCTCCAAGTAGCCTCTTGTTTCCCACAATGGGAGTAAAAAATATCAGCCTGAAAAATTCTGGTTGAATTTAGAGAAACTGAGAGTTTGAACATCCATGAAGACATTGCAAGGATCCTCTGGTAGCAAAGCAAATAAAATCAGCATCCTGCAGGACTGAGCTTGAGTCCCAGAGCTGGACAAGCTTTTGAAGATCCAGCCCTATTGCACTCATTCTGAGAATTCCTGCAGCTAAACTTTGCCATATTTGAGTGCAGGGAAAGAAGACTTCCCTGAGCAGAGTCTGAGCAGGCAGATTTATTATTTTCTCTGCTTCCCATAAAATTTTCCACCAAAAAATCCAGTTTCTTATATGATTTTTTTTTTTTAAAGGAAGCTAACTCTTAAAGCTCCCAATATATCCACTAATCCCTAACCAATTCCAGAAGGCAATCTCTACCCAATGCTCATTTGCACTGGAGAGACACAATTCTGCATTTTGCCTTTTCTCAAACTCCTGCTCACTGGGAATAAGTTGGGCAACACAAGAAATATCCAGGTGGCAGAGCAGAGACATGTGCAAGCTGAGGAATCCAAATCAGGCTGGAGGCATGATGTGGAAAATCCTGCCTGTGGGAAAAGCACCAACTCCATTATTTACCACTGTCCTCGTGAGTGACATCACAAAATAAGCCAGGATATATCAGATATGTCCAGGGAGCAGCTCCTGCCAGGAGGGAAAGGCTGGTGGTGGGTACAGAGGAATGGGGAGGCAGGTTGTGGTCACTGCTGGCATTTCCTACCTGAGCACAAATAAATAAACACCTGGAATTACATACATACTAGAAATGAGTTTTTGCTTTTGTGATGATGCCCTTTGCCATTCCTGTGCTGTAACCACTTTTTGTTGAGCACTAGAAATACAACTGGAACCCTCAAAAGCATCACTGTGACACCGACCTGGCCCCCTGTGGAACAGGCCTGACAGCACCACCTGAGACAGCTCTAAATTGCCCAGCTGACACGGTAATTGTCTCTGCCAGGAGAGGGGAACTATCTCAGTGGGAAGAAAAATTGATTTGGGGCAGGATTTTAAACCTTTCAGCTTCATTTAGCTCCCATACCCAGCAAGATAAATCCAGTTTATCGAGCCCCCATCCCTCCGTTCAGGGCCTGGCTCCACACATTGGTGTGAGGAAACACTTGTGCACTTTTTTTTTTGCTGAAACAAAGTATTAAAACCGTGTGATGTGACAACTGAGAGCATCTTTCAAAAGACTGTCCAAAAGCAGGAAAATACTTGAGATTTCCAAGTTGTCCATTCCTTACACAGCAAAGACTTGAGCACATATCACCCCAGAGAGGTTTTTCCCTTGACATAAAGGACAGAGGAAGAAAAATGCAATTGCCACGTGCCACAACAGCTGCTAGCTGTCCACTGAAATAAAAGGGAAAATGCCATTTCTGCTCCTACACCACGACTGTTGAACACAGCCCTCAGAGGTGATTTAAAACACCACCCTCGTGACAATGCAAGTCAGAAAATTATTTCTAAGGAGTTTACAGCCTTAAGAACACCAGAAGGAAAAAGGAAAAAAGAAATACACCTAATTTCACCTGCATGCACTATGTGCTCTGATACTCTGCACATTTGTCATATTAGTGTGTGCATGTTATTATCCAGGGATGCATCAGAAACTGCTGCCAAGGCAACAGGGATGGGAATAAACAGCAGCCAGGGGAAGCACACCACCAGGAAGACAATGCATTTCCTCAGGTTATATTTTCGCTCCCCCCCTTAAAGCCTCTTGGTTATTAATATATCAGATACTGGGTTTGTATAGTTTGACAGATTTTGTGGTTTTTTGAGAATTAAGATCAGTCTCTAATAGCTCTGCTAGAAGAAAAAAATCTCATTAAGGGTTGAAGATGAAGTGCTCTGAGACATCTCACGTGAGGGACTCTCCAGAGGAGACATATTTGTGTGAGTCAACAGCATATGTCACTCCAAGAAAATAGTGCATTGGAATGTGACCTTTCCTCTACCAATTTTATTTAATGAACAAACAGAACAAATCTTCAGCACTTCCTTTCAGAAAGGTGCATGGCAAGGCATGGGTTAAGCTGATTTCCAAACTTCACCACGACAGGGCAGAGAACTTTCCAATTCTGGCACAGATCTGGGGAGAATGGCAGCACAGGGAAAAACAAGAGGATTTATTTTCCTTTTTATGATAAGAAGACAATTCAGGAGCCTAGCAAATCCTTAAAAAGAAGTCTCTAGTGGATGGATGCAAAGAGAAATGAGCCCAGGCATCTCTGCTGCTGTTTTGCCGACCACATTTATATACCTGGCCCAGATCAGCAGAGGGAAAATTGAGCTCTTTCAGGGGGCCAGATGGGCTCTCAGTCTCAGGTGTTGACAGTTTTCATTCCTTAACTGTTTTACAAATGAATGTGGATGTTTGGGGACGAATTTCCATTTTTATTCAGTGTATGAGAATGGCCTTTCTGGATATAGCTGTCTCACAAAAGAAGCCACTGCTTGATCATGGCCCCAGCTCATCCAAAAAAAGGCTGAGGGCTGTATAGACTTGGCAGGGGAGCACTTGGGAAGGGCTGCTGCTCCCCCAGCCTCTCTTGCCTGTGTGCATTGAGTCAGATTCCCTGGCTTTCATGGCAGCCCTTTTATTATTCTTATTATTATTACTACTACTACTATTACTATTCCCAAGACAGCACCAAAAGCTGATACAGTAGGAGAGAGGCGAGCTGGGCTCTGCCTTGCCCTGCTGAACAGTAACATAATTACCCACGTCCCAAGTGCACTACAGTGCCTTTGTGACTGGAAGTGATTCATGAGTCCAAAGGACCTCAACTGGAATTTAAATTCCCAGGGCAGGCCATAGGGTTTACAGACAAAAAAAAAAAAAAAAGAAAAAAAAAAAAAAAAGAAAAAAAAAAAGGAAAAAGTTTAAAAGTCTCAAAATGGGCACATTTGATCTAAATGTCTTGAAGAGACAGATATTGAACTCCACAGCACTATATTTAGACTCACTTTTCAAAGGATAAATGCACTTCAAATCTTTTCATTAGTTCCATTCTTCAGCAGTGGTTTGTTCTGCCAAGAGCAAGCCTGTCATGCTTTGGAGAGGAGTGTGGTGGCCACTCTCCCACAGCAGAGCCTGAGGGTCCCTTCCCCACCTGAGAAACATCCCCATGAAGACACGGCAGGGCAGGAGGAGATTCCTCTGCCCCAGGGCTGGGTGAGTGTAGCCCTGGTTTGTGCCTGAGGTATTTTGGTTTTCTGAAATTCCTTTCCCAGGGAATTTTCTGTAAACAGGAGAAAGGTTTTTGTAACTGTACCTTTGTTATTCATTCCTTTTCCTAGGAGGGACTTCTCCTTGCTGTCCCTCTGCTCTGAGCAATGTGAGTGAAGAGGTTTTCCTTTGTGTCACCAATCCAACTGGTCTGTGTAGAATAGTATAAAAGGGAGACACATCCCAAAAATAAAGGAGTCATTTTCAGCCTTCTGAAGTCAGAGTCTGTGTCGTTGTGGTGTGAAACAGCATCAGGTGAGAGCACACATGGGGTGGAAATCCCTGTCCAGGGCAGTGCCCAGGGCTGCCCTTCTCCACCCGGGGGATTCTGCTCCCCTGTGTACAGACACAAAGGGTCAAAGCAGGACAAATTGCCTCTGAAACAGCCCACTCCCTGCAGCGATTAAACAGAGAACCAAAGCACTCTTTTAAGGATGACTAATTGTTAGACAAGATACATCCCACACGTGGCACGCTCCTCCTCAGCAGCATCAGCCCAAATTCAATATGCAAAGGGGAAGCAGAAAGGCACTGCTGCCTTTTGGCTACCTGTGAAAAGCCACAGGGCACTGACCCAGGGATGGATCTTCACTGCAGAGCCCAGCCAAGCTGCCCCTGGAGTCCTGTCCCCACAGCAAAACCTCTGAGCATCCACCTGGAGCCCCTGGGGACGTGGTGTGCAGGGTCACTGCTGGCACAGCAGCTCCTTGCGGGCCTGATATTTCTGGGTCTGAGAAATTTTAGCCCAATAGCAGCTGCTAACTTCTTCCCAAGGAAAAATTTCTCAAGAAAGCTTCTTCTCAAAACAATCTTGGCAAACAACCCTCCTTTCTCAGAACAATCTTTCTCCAGGTGGTGTTTTGCTGTTTCTCTGGTTTAAACCCATGGGATCAGAGAGGTGTCATTCCTATTCACTAACCATATTAAGTCTGTATGGAAACACCTCATAAAAGGTACCAGGAATTAGAAAACAAAGCCTTTTTTCTGTGCTCTTTGCCTTCTGAAATACTTGGAGTCTTTCTTTTGTGTCCTACAGGACAGCTCCTCTCTGCTGCTTTCCCAGCACGAACACAAAGCAGTGCCCAGGGGTGGGTGTGGCCCCTCAGCTCAGAAAGCCTGAAATTTTCAGCCTCCAGGGTTCCAACATCACCACAGGTCACCAAGGCCACATGGAGAAGTTGCCTCCCAGCTGCCAGGTGCCTCTGCTAGCCAAGTTTTTACCAAATTTCAGCCCAGAAAGTTGGTCAGCTGCAAGGAGGGCATCCAGTTCAAACAGGTCAGGCATCACCTGGAGGAGCAAACACAACAGACTCTCCTCCAACAGCTGCAATAATGCATTTTAGAGCAGAGAGCTCTAAGTCAGCTCAGATTTAAGAAGCTGCATACTTCAAATGTCTCTGAAGAATACTAAAATGAAAACTCGGTCACACTGCACTGTGGCTGCTGTGGTGCACTATTAAAGAGAAGCTAACATTTGTTTTCAATTACCCAGTGTATATGTGAAAGACTAAAGTTGTCTCCAAAGTATTAGATGAATGTGTGTTTGCTGTGCACTTGTGCATGGAGAATTAAAGTTATCTGGCAATCATTTCCAAATACCAATATTTTACCAATATCATTATATCAACAGCTAACAGGTCTCCCTGGGCTTCACACCACGTTAAAAGGCAAAATTAGAAAACAGAGGTAGCTCAACACTGCTCTTCAAGGCACAGAATAAATGCAAATTAAAAAGCTAGGATCTTGCCTCCCATTGTTCAGATCACGTTGCCATTTTTTTGTTTTCAAACTCTCCTGAAAAAAAAAAATGACAGAAAGCAGGAAAGTTTGTGGCAAATGCAGAACGACATCCATAAATTTATGAACTAACTAGACTGACATCCAGTGCAATGCAAAGTGCTTTTCCAATCAATAGCCATGAGCATCAACTCCCTGCAAAGAGCAGCCCTGTGCCACTGCCTCCCACCAGCAACAGGCGGTGCCGTTTTCTGCTGAACTCCAAGATCGCTGCGGTCTCCCCCAGCCGATGGCATCGATGGGGCTGAGGGATCGGGGGGTGTGACAATGGGAGTGTGACAGGGACAGCAGCGCTCCCGCTGGGATGCCGAGCTATTGTCCCTGAGCGCCCATCCCTGCGCTGCTCCCGCACCCGGGGCAGAGAGATCCCAACAGCAGCCCAAGAACTGCCGGCCAGGAGCAGTGGGAATAACGTGTGAGATAAATAAGTGGTCTGTCTTTGCTGTGTGATTTAAGGCAATTTAACTCCCAGTTCTCTGGAGCGTGGAATGGTGTTGGTTGACCTCAATGCAAAGCTTATTGTGCCCAGAAAGAGAGCAGAAAAGCAGCCTGGGGATCAGAGGGTTTGGGCACAGCCCCACTCGTTTGTGATCAGTAATGGGTTTTTTGCCTCTCTTTCTGCTGCAGAGAGTAAACTTCTCCCAGACACCAGAAATGTTTGCTCAGGATTCACTCGGGGATGGATTAACAGCACCAGAGATTGGCTGGAGTCCCTGACAGCTGTGACAAACGAGAAGCATCGTGTTGGAGGGCTGCAGTGACAGACAGAGCCCTGGAGCAGTGCTCTGGGGTGTGAGCAGTGGCCCGCACGATGGGGCAGCCTTGCTGCAAAAACCTTATCCACAGATGAGGTGCTTGTCCACAAGAGATGCTCCTTGTACTTGGATAAAGGGAGCTGTGTGACCTGCAGCTCTTGCCTCACACAGGAGACACTGAACACCCAAGAAATAGCAAATGAACAGCCTGTTTAATATTTTGGATACTCCTCACATGAAGTCCTTCGATTAAAGATTGAATTCAGATTTGTTAGGTGCTAAATTCCTGCTGACAATTGCTAAAAGTGACCTGCAATGTGAACGACATGATCCTTCCATTTCTGTATTGCCTCCAAATAGGCCCAAAAAAAGCCATGAGGGGAAAAAAAAAAGAAAAAAAAAAAAAAAGAAAAAGGGAAAAAAAACCAAACAAACAGCTTCTCCCCCTTTTCAGCATCTGCTGCAAACAGGAGGTTTCTGCTGGACAACTTGCCCACTTTGCTCAGCTATCAGCACCTTCACTGCTCAGGACCCAGAGATCCCCAGTGGGGACAAAATAAATGATCAGCAGGGACAGGGTGGATTCAGCATCTCTGTGGAACAGGCACAGGGGATGCCTCAGAGTCAATCACTGAAAATCCCTCTGCACCAAACCCTGTCAGAGCAGTTAGACCATAAACTAATAACTGTCAATCTCCATTTGTTTGCAATGCTGCAAAGAAGGCTTTCATAATTCTCTCAGAGCATAAAAGAAGAACTCTGATTTTGCTTTAAATGGAAGTGTGTGACAATGTTAGCTGCTGGTAAATCCCAAAGACAGCATTTATACAGCATCAGAAACATTTGCAAAGATGGAAAAGAAGTATCTTTAGGCTGAAAGACCTTAAAATCTACAACCCACACTCTGCAAACTTTGGTCCCTCTGCCTGAGCACACTGCAGGGTCTGTGCCTGTATCTTGATCACTCCAACAAGGACACGTTGTATAAAGGAAGTTATCAAATTTTGAAAGTGTATTATTCTTTTCCTTAAGGATTTTTGGTTTTAAATGTCGAGGAGGACATAGTACACCCAGAAACTGCAATCTCCAGCTTGTCACAAGAAGCACAGCACAACAAAACACCTTAAAGCCCTTTCCTAAGAAGTAGGCAAGGCAGCATTGGTAATTTATTGCAGAGCATCCTGTTCTTCCAGGTACCAGGAGGGAAATACTGTTCCCTGCATTTCATGCATCAAAACCTTCTGGAAAACAAACCAGGCTTGTGCCTGTGTGGTCACTTTCTGTAGCTGCTGGGGGTGGATGGGCAGAGCTGGTGCTGCTGTATTAACAAAGCCTCTCACCCCAGATGTCAGGAGATGTCCCATCCCTGTGGGGCCCAAGGTGTCCTGGAGGGAGGGCAGTGACCAGCTCTGCTTTGCTGGGTGGCTGCACAGACCTGGCACAGGGAGCAGTGACAGCAGCAGCATCACAGGCTCACAGTGCATTTTATTTACCTTGATGAGCTGAGCAGGACTTGCCAGTTCTGTCATGCAAAGCCATGAAGTGCTTCTTAAATCCCACCTGAGTGTGGGCACATTAACAATGGAGAAAGGAAGAGGAGGGAGAACACTAGAGGGGAAAACCAGTGCCCAGAGCAGGGGGAAGATCCAGGCCCAGATTACTTAACTGGTAAGAGAGGCCAGACAAGCAGCCAAGTCTATGAGGGTTTCATGCCTCTGCTATATAAAGTGTGCATAACCCAAAATATTCACCACTGCTTGCATTCATGTCACACTGGGGTAACTCAGGGGCAGGCATATAAAATAAAGCTGAGTTGAGCAGAATGACCAGCTCAGCCCAGCACCTCCTGCTCTGGTCACAGGCTGCAGGATGAGTCCCAGGCAGGGCTGGGTGGCTTTGTACAGGATTCAGGAGCTAAAGGCTCATCTCTTCTCCTGGCTCTGGCAGAGACCAAAGTTAGTGCACATCTCTGCCAGTTCCCTCTGCCTGCAGAACAGGGATAACTGTGCTTAGCAGCCTTTTCCTGCAGCTTGCAGTGTGCTTTTTAAAAACAAATAGGTGTGGAGAACTGCTGGTGGAAAGTACCATAAAAAAGCCCCTCTAGATAAAAATGTAATAAAATACAGCAAACTTACTAAAACAGGATGCAGGCTTTTAGCTACAGCAACCCTGTAGCTTCTTTTCTCCCTGAAGTTAAATTGAGGCAATTTTCATGAATACGTTAAATTGGCATGAAAACATAAGAATGAAAAACAGTTTGTTTCTGCTTTGGAGATCTTTCTCTCCTGGTCTTTTTAGTTTTCTTGCCCATATCCAGCATTTCCTTCACTTTCAATTGTGTTATCACACATCCATTCTATGTTTCCTCATTGGAAAGAAAAAAGCATCAGTAGCAATTCAGCCTTCCTTTCAGGGTCACTTAAAGGACATTTCAGTTGCCCAACATGAGCAGCTGAGGACTCCAGATTATTCACTAGTCACCTGTTGCTCCTGCAGGTGCTGTATCTATAAAATTAAGTGCCTGTCTAATGGAAATGTTTCCAAGGAGGAGATGGAGAGACTGTGTACAGCTTGGTAGAGAGTGCACCAAGTAAAATGACATCATCCTGAGGGGGGAAAAAAAAACCAAGGAGGATCTGGAACCACCTCCTTTCAAAGCAAGGCAGAATTCTGCTGGGCTGAAAATACCAACTGGCTGCTTTCCCAGGTAAAATGCCATTGCTTGAAAGAAAGAGTCAATTACTGCCTCAAGGAACCTCCCTGTTGAGGCAAAAAAAAAAAAAAAAAGCTATTTCAGACAATGTGTTGAGCCCTCTCCGTGATTAGAAAAAGAGAAAGGAAAGCTGCCTGTGTGTCAAGGCAACACACAGGAGACGCAGGGAGGTGCGGGCACATTTTTCACCAGAGGGTGGCAAAGGGGAGACACATCCTGTGCTCGGGGCTGCTCCACTCCCGAGCAAAGCAACAAGGACCAGCCCGATGTACTCGGCATTTGGGATTCCAGAATTCCAACAACAGAGTACAAAATACCTCGAGGGGATCAGCGGGGACTCCCCTCACTTTGCTGGCTCTGAGAATCTTGACCTTTTTTTGTTTCAATCTCCCTCCCTGTCAGGAGGAGCCTCCTGGAAGGTGGGCAGCCCGGATGGTTGGGGACATTTGAAGTAACAAATGTCCCCCCGTGGGCTTGGGGACTTCCCAGGCTCTCACGGAGGCAGCTGGGCTTGTTTGCATTAACTAGCCCACACTGGGTCTTCTCCAAGGGTTTGGTGAACTGATGTTGTTGTACACTACAATGATACAGATTTTGACTTCAGAAGGCTGAAAATGACTCCTTGATTTTTGGGATGTGTCTCCCTTTTATACTGTTCTACACAGACCAGTTGGATTGGTGACACAAAGACAAACCTCTTCACTCACATTGCTCAGAGCAGAGGGACAGCAAGGAGAAGTCCCTCCTAGGAAAAGGAATGAATAACAAAGGTACAGTTACAAAAACATTTCTCCTGTTTACCGAAAATTCCCTGGGAAAAAAAATTTCAGAAAACCAAAACATCTTAAGCACAAACTAATCTACAATGAGCCTTCCCAGTGACCAAAATCCCATCAGGGGTGCAGGGGAGGAGTTCCCCTACCCTTGAATCAATCCCAGCAGATACAGCTGTGAGCCCATCAGAGGATTCTGGTGAGAATTTAAACTTCCATCAACTAACAACACTCAGGTTTTGTTAAAGAGATGATAAAGGTCTGTTTTATCTCAGAGAGAGAGGAAAAACCCTATGTGTACACACATGTATGTCTGTATAGTGTGTGCCTGAGTATATAAAATATACATATACATGCAGACACTTCACAGCTTTCAGGGAGGATGACAGCATGTTTTCATATAGTACATCTGAAGAAAAGGTCTTGTGTCAGTGCTACAGCAGAGAAAATTTCATCTTGAAAATAGAGAATGAAGGGAGGAAAAAATAAAAGAGAGAGAGAGAATGTTTTCCTTCTTATCATGTCTGAGGAACTTAACTACAGTGGTGGGAAGATATAAAACCCCAGACAGCAGAGCACTGTTCTGGAGACCACGATATGCATAAAAAAAACTCTTGCAAACCCTTGTTCAATGTTCCTACCCCCCAACCCTCCAGTCCATACCTCCAAGGGGCAATTTTCAGGAGACAGAAAGGTTTAATGTGCTTTGGTTAAAAGAATCCCCTGGATTCTCACTGCAGAGACTGTCATGACAGTGTGTTCCTCTGCTTTATTATATTAATAAGCAGAGTCATTCAGCACTCAACATGATGTGGCTCTCTGACTTGCACGTGACTGTGTCCCCAAGCTGCAGCAATACAGAGAGAGGCCTCCCCCCAACTCCTCCCTGCTAAAAAGGTTTGTTATTTTGAGGCAAAACAACCACAGCTGCTTACAAACAAGGATGCACACACAGCAGGTTTTACATGTGCAGAGGAGCAGCTGAATTCACCCCCAGCCACCTCCAGTTTCCTCCCTGCTCCCTGCCAGGCCCCTTGGGATGCTGGAGATATCCCCCACTCCCCCAGGCCCTCCATCCCACTCCCATGTCCATCTCATCCTGTGCACCCAAGGTGCACATTGAACATATTTTCCACTGATTAGAGCCAAATAAGAGTAAAAAATAAGGTTATTAAAACAGTAAGAAAAAAATCCCTAACCCATGAGAGCAAAGCTCTTTTTCCTCTTCCTGGCTTAAAAAACACTGCTACCCTGGCCTGAAATCACATGAACTTCCCCTGTAACCCCTAATCACTGCTCCCTGCCTTTATTTCCCTGCTGGGAGAGGCAAATTACATTTCTGCACCCCAGGAAGCACCACTTGTTTGGCTCTGAAGATGCCCCATGTGCTGCTCTGTTATCACCACCTCTTTCAGGGGTGTTTGGTTCAAGCACAAGCAGAAAGGAGACTCCACCAATGCTGCTGTTATCCCCATGTACTCAAATCCATGAGTACCCCAGCTGATTTTCTGCTCCCCTTCCCATAAAGGTTTGCTATTTTTCCCCTAAGATGCAGCCTCAGGAATATGTTGTGTGGCAGAGGTTTTATACCCTGTAAATGATGGATATTGTTTATGTACTGATTATGTTCAACCCAGCTGTTTACCTTTGCTAGGACTGCAATTATTTTAACAGTAATTGTAAAAATAAATTGGGGAGAGAAATAGCAGGAACTTTCTAGTTTGGTTTTTGAAACTAGAGCAGTGCCAAGAGTGACCTGACCTCAGACAAGTCACATGCAGCCACATATTTTAAATATCAACTGGGCTCATCCATGCATGGAAAACAGAGTGCTCTGTAGGGTTCTGGGCACAAATAGAACCCAAATAGGTTCAGAACTCAGCCCAGTCACATCTTCCTCATTTATCACCACCTGCTTAAGCTGCCACAGCCCCCAGATCCTCCCAGCAGCCAACCAACCACATAACACTGACATCAAACCTGCAGAACACGGTCAAACTGCCCACAAGAAATGCACATTGACCTCTCTTCTCTTTTTCCCAGCAGCTTCACTTTCCTCCTTACAAAAGTGCCAGGATAGACTAAGTATTTTGGAGGTACCCATTTTGCAACTGGAGCAACCATTTCCCAGCCCTGCCTGCAGTTCCCCTGCTTCTCCTCCTCTCCCTGGATGGCAGACAGATGCCAAGCCATGGAAGTTATTCTTTCATTTCCAGCATCTGCTTCCTTGGCAGACTCCCCGGGTAATTATGTTCATGGCTTTAAAGCTGTCTCTAGCTCTGCTTCATGGATTTGCTGCTTTTGGCTTGTAGCAGTCTCTTCTCATCTCCCCTGTCCATCACCTGGGCTGAATGTTGCTCTTAAAATACAGGAATTAGACCACTTGCATCTCCCTCTAAGCAGAGCACAAAAAAACAATACCTAGTGCTGTCCTTTAAACACAAGCACTTGTTTTACTGGATGCTGCTCCTCTGCCTCTGGAGAAACCACAAACCTTTGTTCAAATCCCTCCCAGGACCACCTGGCTCACACCTCTCCAAACCTGGACAATGTGTGGCTACAATCACAGCCACGATGGGAAAACCCACCATGTGACCTTTTTCCTTTTGCTTTTAGCTTAAACCTTCTCTGCCTCTGTGCAACTACAGAATTTCACCATGAGGAACAGAGGGACAGACACACACTGACTGCCAGACAGACTGACACTGATGTCTTAAGTTTTAGCTTCCATGTATTTCAGATTCTGTGATGCCTAGGGATGCAGTTCTGAGCCTCACATTCAGTGTCACTCAGCTCTTCACAGAGTAGGTAGACAGAACAAATCCCTTTTCTGAAGAAGGCCAAGGACAATGAGAACAAGTTTTCAGGCCCAAAAGCACAAACAACTGTGGATTGAAGAAGGAAAACAAGAAGGATGGGACTTCACAACCCAAAGCTGTGATTGGACAATTAAACCCCAATATGCAAGTGGACCAAAACCTATAAAAATGTGAGACCTTGTGACCATTTGTCCATTTTGTGACCATTTGGGGTCCACCTTGGGTGTAGCCGTGGCCAGGCTCCTGTCCTGCCCAAGGTGGATCCTTAAAGGCCATTTAATAAACATCTACTTTATTCTCCAGCTCTGTCCAGGCTCTGTTCCAGCTCAGCCTTCCCAAGGCACCAACACAAGCAGTGCAGACACAGCAGTGGCATCCAGCAGCTCTGTCCATTTCACAGGCTTGAGCAAATGATGCTTGTGCTGGGCAGGTCAGAGGAGCAGGAGGGGAGCTGGATGCTCTCTCAGTCCTCATTCCCAGCATCCAAAGGCCCCATCTGGAGCAAACAGACTGAAAATGCTGCTCCCTCAGCACAACGAGGCTGGGCTCCCTCACTGCTTTAGCACAAAGCTCCCTCTGTGCTGCAGAGGTGCCACAGCCCCACCACAGGGCTCATGGAAAGAAATCATCCTGGGCAGGGAGGGACCCTGGGCACAGTTATGTTTTCTGAAGGAACAAGCCCATAAAGAGGAAAGTACAACAGATTTAAGCATTTAAATGCATTTCCATAACGGTTTGTGATGATTCCCAGACAGCAGCCTTCATTAAGCTGGAGCTGAGGCTGAGAGCACCAATTAGCAGGATTTAAAAACAAAAATGGAACCACTGCAGTTATCCTCAAATAAAGAGTACAGGCCCAGCCTGATTTTTTCTGCCTGGCTTTGCTGGAAAGGATGGGAGGTTGATGCTCCAGGCAGGTGAAGTGCACAGTCCTTGGGATGGGCAGCCACTTGGCTGCTCAGCACCATTTGGCTGCTAGAGAAGATGTAAAATATGGCAGCTCATCCTCACATCCACTGCCATAAAAGCAAGGAAAGGAAGGAAGGAGAGAAATCCTGGCAAAGCACTGGTGGAACACCTCAGTCTGTTCATCAAGCCCCAGGCAGCTGGAGGAGAACACTGAGAACTGCCCAGCAGGTCCCTGCAGCCACTCACACACTCTTTAGGAGATGTTGGAGCTACTTTAAAACCACGTGGCAAATCAAAGTTACACTTTTTTCCCCATTCATTCTGTATTCTGTCAAATTCTTTAACTTTATGCTGTGCAAAACACTTTTCTACCAGTGGACCTTGACAGCAAGACCCTGCTTGATCCCCCCTGCTCAACTCCCACCATGGGAGCTGCTTTCCAAAGTGGTGAAATTACTCACCCAGGTTTCCTTCCCTCAGACTCAACCTGCAAAGCCTGCACACATCAGCTTTGTCCAGTTCAGCCTCAGACTGGCAGCAAAGACACTCAATAGTGCAAAACACAAACCAACAGGAAAGATCAAATCATCTTTTTAAAGGATGAGTGTTACGGATTTTCTTTTTTTCCTGTAAGAGCCATGAGCAATTATTTTTGAGCACAGAGATCTTAACCATTCATTTATCCTGAGAATAAAAGTGGGAGAAGGGGAAATGATTGCTTTTTCATTATTTGTCTCACTGCCAGTACTAAATCAAAGTCAGAGGACTGCCAAAAGATCTCTTTTGATCCAAATAACTACCATCCTCATAAACATTTCTACAGGGAGAAAACCCAAAACCCCAGTCTAATCTTTCCACCATGATTTTAAAGATAAGTATCTTTTTAAAAAACAAACAAACCAAAAAAACCTCTTCCTCTATTAGTCTTTGCCATTCAAGCCAGGCACAAAAGCTTTTTAAAAGATGCTGTGGAAATCCAGAACTGGACCAGAAAAAGCCAAGCTTGAAGATTCCCATCATCAGCCCAACACTGCAGCATCACTCACAGAGAGTTAGAGAGATCAAAAAAAAAGTTATATATCTATATCTATATATAAAAAGATTTTACATCAGGAACCAATTTAGTTTTGCTGCTCCACAGAGCAATCATGCCTCAGGACCCACAGCTAAATGGCTGGAGCTCACATAGCTGGAAGAGCAAAGAAAGCAGCAGAGAACTTTAATGGCTTATGAAATTCAATTGAAATTGATGGTTGGGAAAGTGAAACATTTAACACCCCACCAACTTAACATCAGTGCACCCGTGTGCATGGACACACAGACAGGTACATGAACCAAAAGGGGTGGGAACTCATTTTCCACTCACCCACGTGTCCATGACCCCCACAGTGCCCTCACACAGGAACTTAATTTGTAAATATTTTATCCCCTCCAGACCTTTTTCCACTGGGAGCTTTAATATAAAACCCATCTTTGGTGAAAAAAGGCAACACATTATTATGATCTGCACCGTTCATGTCTCTGAAATATTAGAAGCTGCATTGTGCATTTCAACTTCAGCTGGAGCAGAACTCAAAAACCTTCCCTGCTATTTGAGATGACTTTGAATAAACTGTTTGCAGCTGATGTACTTTTCCAGCACGGATCTTTTCTGTTATGAAGCCTGTCTCTGATGAACAATAGAAAAATATTGTTGACAGGGGTGTACTTTTCCATCAACTCAAAAAATATCATTTTGCAGAATATTTTCACAGCTCAGCAGAAGGTGGAAAGAAAGACAATATTATGACTAGGTAAGAAAGAAAGAAGACATTCGTTATAATTAGCTTATAGTAGTTTTCTTGTTGGTTTTGGCTTGCTTGAACAAGGTTCTTTCCTAGTTAGAGCTCCAACCTGACTTACAAAACCTTCAGGCAATACTCATGATAACCAAAGATTAACCTGGGTAAAGACAATCAGAATTTGGCCAGAACGCTTTAGAACAATGCTTATATCCACAAAGCAACCAGAACCACCAGTGATTTAACATCATGACCTTTAAGTGCTCCCAGATGCACGGTCAGTAGGGTGCTTTAGGATCCATCATCCCCAGCTTAGAGGCCAGAAAGGAATGTCCCCATCTTGTCATTTATCGAGTGACTCGGGGCACAGGGACGCTGTTGCCTCGCAGAAGGACTGAAACATCAGGAACAACCTCTGGAGCCTCCGTGGTGCCCCTGGAGCAGGCAGGGACATGTTCATGCGTCATGTGGGCACTTCACACCGAGCTCTGCTCCTCTTGATTCACGGGGAGGCTTTGATGTGCAAATTAATCATTACAACTTTTAACTGAGCTAATGTAACCGTCGTATGTTGCTAATTACACAATACAGGGGAGAAAAAAAAATCGCAAATGAATTTAAACTCTTAACCTAATCAGGATGGCAAGTTGTGTTTTAATTACAAATTGTTGTGCAACAGCAAAGCATCTGCTGCAATTCAGCAGCTCTGGTTGCACAGCAAAGTCCTGCTGTGCCTCACTCCTGTGCTCAGGTCCAGTTCTGCTCCCCAAAGCCAAAGGTGGCTGCAGCCCTGCCTGGGGACAGCAGGGACATCCTCCCTGGGGTGGTGGGGACGTGCCACCCACACCTGGCATGAGGCAACCCCCACCCTGAACATCTTTCTCCAGTAATGTCTTGCAGGAAGGGCTCCTTATGGGCACCTTCAAGCTTGGCACATTCAAACCGCACATTTGCCACCTCTCCTTTAATCTTTAATTTAATCCACACACAGAGGCAGAAATCAGGGCTCTTCCTCCAGATCAGTGCTTCTCAATTCACATAAGGAAGACTCAAGAGGCATCTTTGGAACCTGTTTACTCTATGCCCTCACACTGGGGGGGGAAAGGAAGGATAAAATGAGATTGCAATAAATAAATAAACACTCCCGAACTTTGTAGTGCCTGGAGCAAGTTTTTACAACCAAATTAAAATCTCTGAATGTCCTGGCTTTTAATGGAGACACTGATCCAGCCAAGCAGCTACAGCATGGCAATGCACCTGCACAATGCATCGCCTTGGGAATGTGCCACTGTGAGGTCAGGGATGATGCCCCTGCAGAAAAACACCCACTTGCCAATAATTCTGCTGGCAGTTAACCAGAGAGTTTCAGTGAGGACAGGAGACCTCTGAAACGTATGGCAAAAACATGGTTGTCTAAAAAAAGCAAAGACAGTCTATTGTTTCTTATATTATTTTTAACTGGATACAGCCCCTACTTGTCAAAAAGAGGAGGGGAAAAGGCCCCACAGCCTCTGAGAACATTGATTTGTTTTAGATTTTGCCTGTTACCCATAGCAAAGCAAAAACCTGCAGTATTTCTGGTCGGGTTTTTTTTTGAACACCAGGGGGCTGATTACTGTGAAATGATCTTAGGCTTCTCCCACTAAGTAGACAGATGGATTGCTACTTTTGCAACTTCTTTTTGCAGCCTCGAATTCGGTTGCTGGCGGGAGGCTCCGTTCCAGCTCTCTCCCCAGCATCATTTCTCTCCTTGCACTTGTCATCTCACTTCCCAGCCTGAGCCTGGGGCTGTGGGAAAGGCTCTCTGCAAGCTCAGGAACGTGCACACAACCCTCTCACAGACCCCACTGTGTCCACACGGGCTCTGTCCCTCTCTGGTGCCCACCCTGGGGGACAGGGAATGGCACAAGCCCAGCAGAGCCCCAAATCCTGGATTTTCATGCCAAGGGAGCTGCTGCTGCTGAGGCTGTGGAGACAAACACCACCAGTGCCAGACAGACCAAAATGAGGTCTCTCCAGCCTTCCAAAAACAAGCTGTGACCTAGAGGGTTCTGCAAGGTGAGAAAGAAACAAAAAGCACTGCTAGGCAAAAGTCATCTCCTGAACTTTTTTTTTTTAAAAAAGACGAATTTTACAAAGTGCAAACTGAGACTCTGCCAGGCTCCACCCCTGCCTCCCTGACAGGCTCGGAGAGCCCGTTCAGAGGGACTCAGGAATGGAACAAGGTGGGTCCAGCAGCCTGTGCATTCACAGCCCACCACTCCCACAGGCAAAACACAGCTGGGCCGGGAGAAGAAACCCCTCAGCCTGCAGGGGAGGGAACTGCTCATTCACAAGGTGCTTTTTAGGAACGATTTCCCCCCAGGGGACACTGCCCGACCTTTTGGGCATCACCCCACCGCAGCCCAGGGACTGCAGCCCCTTTAAGATGAAGGCAAGGGACAAAAGGAGGAAACACTCAGTTTGATCCGAGGAAGTGAAAAAGCTCGGGGAAAGCAAACTGCCAGCCCCAGGAATGACTAAGCACAGAGCCAGGCAACGCAGGGCTGGCTAAGGCAGCCACACAGCACACACTCCCAGATCTGTGCCAGCTCTGAAGGCATGCTCGATGGCAAAACCATTTCTGGGGGGGAAAAAAAGAAAAGCCAAACCTAAAAACAAGGACTCAGTTCTTTAGCGAGCCACATGAACTGCCTGAGTGTGTTTGTAAGCATCCCCATCCGTCTGTAACTCCAGCTGATGCACAGATAGCAATATATGGGTCAATAATGGTTTATCTAAAGATGTGTGTCAGCCCATCTCTCCTCTGCTCTCTGACAAACCTTTTACAAGAGCCACTTACTTTAACCCTGAATTATCTGCCTCTGCTCATCTTCAGGGAGAATCAGCACGGCAGAGAAAGAAGCAGGCAATTCCCTGTGATCTGAAAGCTCACTTTCTAAATCAAATCAATTTTTCTAACGTAATTTGCCTCATCTAAATCACTGACCCATGCATTTTCTCACTATCCTTTGACAAGAGCTGCACCAATTGAAGCAAAGCTAAAACACTTCAACCAGACCAATTCATAGAAGTCTTTAGAGGAATTCTTTCATCACTGTAATTAATTCTTTAAGTACCACAATGGGATGCTCTGAATTCAAACCCAGTCCAAGGAGTAATGATTATACTAATGGGAGAAGCTGCTCAGTAAATAAATGCAAGTGCCCTGCTGAAAGAGATGGTTTTCAATAGGACACTGCCACTGAGGGAGATAACTCACTTTGGGAGATAATAACTCAGATGATGAAGTCCCACAGAGTCTGATACAACAATTCCCAGACTCTGCACACTTAAGGGATGAGGATTTTGACAGATACACATTGGAGCTGGGGCTGCTCCAGCTCTCAGCCCTTTGAGGTGTGGGGACAGAGGGCCTGGGGCAGTTTGGGAAACCACCTGAGGGTTTGCTGGTTGGTGCAGGAACCGAAGCAATGGCTACCCTTTGGCTTTCCCCATTTGGTTAAATGCAATAAAGTCTTCTTTATTTCATGTGTTGGGCTGCAGTGTGCTCAGAGAAGGGGAGGGAGATGCTTTAACTCTGGGTGAGCAGGATGCCTCAAGAAGACACAGATGAAGCTGCACCCAGGAGCTGATACGTGCCCCCAGGGCTTACAGCAGACTCCAATAATCTCATTCTGACACTGTAATAAATGAAATAAGGTGCACAACGTGGACATTTGGGGTGTAAAAGGGCACACCTGAAGAACAGCTCCTCAGTACAGTCCCTAAAAAGATGTCCCCAATCCCCATGGCCAGTCCAGCTTCATCACACCAAGGAGGTGATGAGATGGGCACCACCATCTGGGTTCTCCTCTGTAGGGCTGCCTTGGATTTTAGCAATAAAGAACAACAATTCCATCTCTTCCTTTCTGCTTATGACTTCCCATAAAGATTGCAATGGGCTGGTGCAAATCAAACCCAGCAGAAGAACCAAGCAGTGCCAACTCTGGGGCACACAGAGGGCCCTTACAGGGAGCCTCAGCACTGCCCTGGATGGGGCTTGGAGGTGCCAAGAGCCTCAGGCACCAAAACAAGCCAGGGCTGAGGTGTGGAGGAGGAGACAGAGCCTGAGCTGTGCTCAGCACACCAGGGCTAACAGCAACCTCAGCAAACCTCTGTCCAAGGTGAGCCTCAAGCCCTAAAGAGCAGCAGCAAAAACCATCAGCTGCCATCAGAAAATAACCCCAGGGCCCAGCTTCACCCAACACCTCTGCTCTCCCTGCCAGCAGGGCTTAGACCTTGGGCTGCTGCCCCAGGGAACCTCCTGGGGACGATGGAGAGGACAGACAATGGCTTTGATGGTACCCACTTTTTTTCTCTAAAGCCCTTTGAGATCTACAGGTGAAAGAATGAGAAATTATTAATATTTGAAAAGAAATGTCTCAGCTGCAATAAAATTCATGCTGTCTTCTGCTTATCTCTTGTTTCTCCTCTTTAATGGAGTTGAGCCTTTTTTGCACCAATATTCATGCTAATAACTTTCAGTGAGCTACTCCTAAGCAAAAGACCCAAAATGAGTAACTGCATTAGAAAAAAAAAAAAAAAAGTGAAAGAAACCTTTGTATATTAATTCTCATAGCTGTCAGAGATGAAGATTTAATAATGTTAGTATCTAAGCTACTCCATTATTTCCAAACACCTTGGAGCAGAATGTCTTAGTGGGAGATGAATTAGATAGTGGGACTGTATCTGCCTTCTGAGTGTTTTCAGAGCATAATCTATGGCTCATCACCACGTGTGCTCCAAGTCCTTGCCCTCTCTTCTCCAAATAACCTCCAGCTGTAAATGTATTTACATGCTGAGTATTTACATGCCAGACCCAGCTCTTTTTTTTTTTTTTTTGCCTTTTTTTTTTTAGCATTTCCCACTCACTCTTGAACCATTTGTCCCCATTTAATTAGACTTGCCTGGGTTCAGCTTTGGATGGGTGATAGGGATGGAAAGTTGGGAACTCAGGTCATCCAACAACCTGAGTCAACCTGATGGAATGAAGCACAGAAGGAAAAGTGTGGGTGGGGTACAGGAGAGGTCTAATGGGCTGTGAAGATCTCTGCCAAGGGAGGCAGCACAAGTCCTGCATCGCTGAAAACCAGCCATGCTCAGGAACAGGTTGTACCCAACCACCAGAGATGGGAAAGGCACTTCATTTGCCAGCTTTTCCAGCTCTAATTCCCATGATTTGGAGAGGCTGAGGCATGCTGGCCTTTGAGCTTGCCCTGAGAGAGCTCTGCTGCTTCCACAGAAAGCTTTTACCATCCTCTCTGGGTGCCTCTGTTGCATCCTTTTTTAAAAGCCTGTTTCACTGTGTGTGTGTCGTGTCCTCTCTGCACTCAGTGGAAGACAATCAGACCTTGTGTTATCAGTTCCTGCTGCCCCCTCAGCTCTCTGAGTGGCCCTGAAAACCCCCAGGGACATTTCAGGCTGCTGTGGCCCCACAGTCAGGGACACTGGGGGTGGATGGCTCTTGTCTTTCACCAAACTGGGTCCTCACAGTGCCCCATGCAGAAAATCAGACCAGCTCCTTCCAAAACTCATCCTGGATTTTCCCCTTTTTCAACCAAAAATCTGGGTACCAACACCAGTCAGCAGCTACCAACTCTTAGCTGAGTTTCTAATTACTGCTCGTTGCATAGAAACCTGCTCCATCTGCTCAAGGGTTCCCTTATAGGGCACAGGGGCTCTGTCTTCCTTTTTTTTTTTGTGGTGAGAGTTTCATCCTTTTTTTGAAGCTGCAGCATAAATGTTTGTTTCAAGAGCTGCAGCATCCATCGGACAGCCCTATTTCTTCATTGTGGCCAAAGTCTTGCTGCTAAGCAAAAGGCTGTGGCTAATTGACAACAACTCCTGAACTGAGATATAAAGTAGCTGCATCTGTCACTCATGTTGCAAACAGCAACAGCAGCTCAGCTGCTAAATAATGGAAAATGGTTAATTTTTCTCACTCAGGGAAGATCCTTTATTAAAGAAATGAATGTCTCCGGTGCTACAGAGCCATGCCCTGATCATTCCTGCATCTTAAAAATCTAACATTGCCCATAAAATTCCTAAGTAACATAAACCCTGTTCCTTTCACTACTCTCCCAAACAGAAAAACTGGATTTAAATCACCTGCTGGCAGGTTTATTACAGGGCCCACAAGCAGATAAGGTCCTGTGCACCAGCCCTCTGCACTTAAAGGGAAATAAATCTCTGCTTTGCCATCTGTTTTTGAAATGTTTCCATACAAGCTAAACAAAAAAAACCCCAAATGTACCTGCACCTCTCATTTAACCTTCTAAAGGATTTTATTTGTGGGGTAATGAGGATGACATTTTCTCTCTCTCTGGCAGAAATGCTTTTCCTCCTCAGGTTGATTCCCCTCAGGGCTGTCTCATCCCACAACCAAACTCTCCAAATGTACGTGTGGATAAATGGGCTCAGCACAGCTGCTTGGCCAGAGGCACCATCTCCCACACATCCCAGGGGCTGCCACCAGTGGAAAAATCATTTCTGGAGCCTGCTGAGCCCCTTGGCTTGGCCACAAGGAGGATTTTGATCCCTGCTCCTCCGCTTAGTCCCAGCCTGAATTGCCTCAGCAGAGTTTTCTCCATATTTTCCCCATCACCAATGCCAAGCTAGAGCTGCCCAACACGGGTGGTTTCACACCATCCCCTCCCCATAACCACACCCGTGGTCCTTGCAAAGCCTTTTGGCAGATGGCAGCACCATCCCCAGGCAGGAGGATGCAACCACAGAGCACGGAGCACCCTCTCCCCGAGATTTAGCAGCTTTGTCACTAAAATGCCATTTCCTGCCACTGCAGGTCCCTTCCCCAGTGCAGGGGGAGCGATGGGGCAGAGCAGCTCCTGAGGACCAGCTGGTGCAGGCACGGTGGGATGAGCAGAGCTGGCTGACGTGCAGTTTTCAATTAGTTTACTCAGCAGACGGCAGCCCCGTGGAAACCCCTCTGTCCCTGGCTATCCCCCACCCCTCAGGCCACCCCTGTGCTCCCTCTCTGACTGCCACCATCACCAAAAGAAATCAGAAAAGAAAGCACCAGAGTTAAAATCAAATGCTACACTTCATTTTCTCTCCTTGCCTGAAGTTGCAAGAGACAAGATAGGACATAATCGCCACTTTTAAAATCATCTCCTGTGACAGGCAAATTGATCAAGTGGAGAGGCTGGGCTGCTTTTGGACTTGAACAAACTGATTTTCCATGAAAGATGGTGTTTACATTGCCTCTCAATAGCCTGCTGAAATATGCATTCCTCCTGCCATTTCATCACCAAAATTTGGGAGGAAAGAGTGGGTTTTTTTGGGAAAAAAAAAAGAAGGAAAAAAGAGAAAAGGAATAAAATTGTGCTTCAGTCTGGAGCACATCATAAATTCATGCAGCTCTCTGAATGCTGTCAGAAACAAACATTTATGCAAACAAAGAAAAGCTCAAAGTGCATTGCGAGAGAATTTTTGGGTAGTGTGGATAAAAACATTAATATTTACCTTGCAACTGAGACTAAAGCACTGTGAGGTACTGCCCAAAGAGCAAAGCCCTTCCACAAGGAGCTCACCCACCACACCCACTCCAACAGCCCTTGCTTTACTTCCCATCATCACAGAGGGCAATGGGAATACCCAGGGAAAGCCAGACACGGAGCAATCCCCATCCCCTCCCCGTAAACTATCTCCAGGCACCTCTTTGCTTGTGATTTCTGCCTGCCCATCCTCACGTGGGAGCTGCTTCCTCTGAAATGCCAGCTGGGAAACTCCCGACAGCGTGAAATCGGAGCATCTTCCACGACATCCCGAGCACCACATGGTAACTCACACCCCACAGCCCCCGTGGCACTTAATGCAAGAGGATGTGACAGGCAGAGCTGGGAAAGCACCACGTGCCAGCACATCACTGAGCCACTGACAGGGCTAAGAGCTAAAGCTATGCCAACAAACCAAGTCACTGCTTGTCATTAACTGGCATTTGTTATATTTAGGCAAGGACGGAAGGGGGAATCGAGTTCAGTGGATTAAATTTGTTGGGCTGACAGTGTTTATTTTGGTGGGATGGCTTCTCTTTTACTGGGAGGTTTATTAAGGCCAGATGTTGGTTTTGCTTGCTTCACACAGGATGTAGGGGGGTGCCACCTCTCCTTCACTCCTCTGAGACAGGACAGGTCTGCAGCCACCTCCACGAGACACAGGGCTGGGTGAAGCCACATCTCCACCACAGCAAAGCCTGTTCTTCACACCAGCATCAACCACCAAGGCCAGCACAAGCAGCTCAAGCTGCCATAACCAAACATTATGAGTAATGACATCCTTTCCTCCACCTTTCAGCAAGGGGGCACAGACAGCACGGGCCTCCTGAGCAGCCTGGCTGCAAAAACACATTTCTGAGGAGCTGTGTGGGGTCAGCAGGGTGGAATCTCCATCCTGCTGGCACCAATGGGAAAACCCTGCACAGCCTGAAGCCCTGTGTCACCCAAATCCCTGTGTCACCCAAATCCCTGTGCACCTCTGTGGTGTACAGACTCCTCTCTCCAGGCACTTTGAAACCAGGGAGTCCTTGCCCAGGGACTGTGCCTTCCAAACTGCTGCCTGGGCTCAAAGAGCAACCAAATCCATGATGGCAAACCCAACGCAGCAATTAAACAAATGGAGCCATCTCTGGCTCAGGAATGCATCCTTCATCCAAAAAATCCTTCCAGAGACACAAACCCTGTCCCAGTCTTGGCAACCCTCTGCTCTGACCTCCTGCAGCTGCTCCTGGGCTCGTACCTTCCTCGCCTCACTGAGCTGCTTCAAACACAGAGATAATAGGGCTGGGAGTGACTATCATTCCCAGCGATAAAATACAGCAAATTAATTGCACTTGATTGATTTTTATACTTTAATGTGATTATTTTGGTATTCAAACCACAAGAGACTCGATCAGCCAGAGTCAGGTGTCAGTGAACAGAGTTCTGTGACCAAGCCCCACAAACTGAAGAAAATAATCAAAACCCAAAACCCCATTTCAAGTACACAAAGGAGGCTGCAGGACCAGTGACAGGAGATTTTGAGGTGAAAAATGCTGTGCAAGACCAGTCACACAGTTGCCTCCTGCATTCCCAGGGAGCCCAATGTCAATCACAGCAGCAATGCATAAATCCAGAGTAGCTCCCCTGGCTTCAGAGCAGCTCGTCTAGATTTATGCTGATGGGAAGTAAAATCAGGGTATCTAAAATATTCTGCTCTAATGGATGCTGGAGCAAAAGGCACTAAAATAACTTCAGACTTCTCCCCCCAGCCCACTATCCCCCACTTCACATCAGTTCGAACAGTCATTGCATAAAACGTTGAGAGATCTGCACAAATCTGGGGGAAATAACCTACATTTCAACAGTTTGTACCATCGTGTTCTGCAAATCTACTGTACAGCAGATAACACAGCTCTTTCATTTCTGTTCCTAAAGAGCTTCTGAATAAAAAAGTGTCTCCATATTAGGCAGAGTGATACAGGGACACATAATAAAATAAGCATAATGTCTCTCCACCCACGCCCCCCTGGAGCCAGAGTGTAAAAGCGAGCGCGGGTCGTTCCTCCGGCGCAGCTGACAAGAGCATCCCGGCGGGGATGGATGAAGGACCCGCCCCGCTCCTGCTCTGCCCTGCCCCGCGTCCCCGCACCCTCTCCGGTGCTGTGACACAGCACCAGGCAGCAAAACACAAAGAAATATATTCAGGTAAACTCATCCAGCTCGCTCGCAGGATACCTATTCATATAACCTCGCAGAGACAGCTCCGCCGCCGCCAGCGAGGAAGGCGGCCAAAACCCTGCCTAGATGGCAGCAACAAACGGGGGCCCGCTGCCAGCCGGAGACATCCTCGAGCTCGGCGTGAGCGGCCCTCGGCTGCCAAACACACACGCAACACCCTCTGCTCGCTGCCGCGCTCGCCAGCAGCCCGGCCGCTGAGACCCGAGGCAGGACAGTGATCTCTTAATTGGACCTTCACGAAGCTATTTAGGGGACCTGCCTGACAGGCGGACAAAATGCCACCCGCTTGGAAGAGGCTGGAGAAAACTCAGCTTTGGTGCAGCATCGCAGCCTTGCCCAGAGCCGGCCCCGGCAAAGGGGGGAAGGGAGGGAGGGAGGGAGAAAAGGCAAATAAATAGAGAAAAAATGGCAAGAGCCCAACGCGAGCGTCTGTGTGAGCCGGGAGCTTTGCGGAGATGGCAGCACCGCGGCATGACTCATGCAGGTGTCTCTTCTCCCCGTCTGCAACAAACCCAAACCGAGCTGCGGTTCGTTAACCCCTGTGTGATCCGGAGGAGGAAGAAAAGCGGCTTGGACCTCGGAGCGAGCTGCAGGAAGAGCGGCACAGCCCCGGAGGGAGGCGGTCCCGGGCTCTGCCGCCGCTCGCCTCTCTCTGAAGAGCTTTTCCCCTGATCACAAACCCCCTGTGCACACGCAGACATGGCTGTGTGTGCCCCACACGCCAGGGGTGGGACAGGGCAGGGGCAGCGCTGCTCTAAGGAAGCAGAAGGATGCTCTACGGCCGAGAGAGGAGAGAGGCGCAGGCGGGGAACGCGTTGCTAATTCACAGCTCGAGCTGAGAGCGCACTGCGAGTTCCCAACGCGCACACTGAGCGGGGAGGGCTCGGAGCAGCGGAGAGGGATGGAGACGTCGGTAGGGTTTGCAGCCACAAACTGTTTCAAAGTGGGTTTCCATATGTTTAAGCACTGAGAGCTCTGGAAGAATTACACCCACAGCCCGATCTCACCATGGTAGCTACCCACACAGCAGAAGACGGGAGGGGGGGGAATATCAGGGGAAAGATTAGCATTAATATGTCAAAGCAATAAATGAAAAAGATTTTTAAAAAAGACAGAAACCTGCTCCTTTGCTGTGCCTAACTCCTCAATAAAATATGAGCTGCACAGGGCATCGCAGCGACCACGGAAAGCCACCATTCCGCGGGGCAGTGCTGCCCCACAGGCAGCCCGTGCCCTGTGTCCTGTGCTCGGTGCCCCAGTCCCCACAAGCTGCAGCCCCTTTTCCATGCCCTGCACCCCAAACTCTGCACCCCGGGCCCCGTGTCCTGCTCAAGAGGATTTCCAAGTGCCGCCGTGGCTGCACACAGCCCGGCCAAGGAGGGAGATGATGGAGGGCAGGGGCAAGCAGCGTTTTTTGGGGTAAGCAGAGCAAGGACCCCCTGTGTCCACCTTCTGTGCGTCCCCAAGGCTGCTGCCTCTTTCCCAGCAAATTATTCCTGCTCTTCTTGTAGGAACCTTTCCTAAAACACTTCCCCACCACAACGCCTTCCCTGTGCCCTCCCCAAGAGCTGACCCCTCCCATAGCTCACTCCTTTTCCACCTAAAATCCTCGCATTGAGGCATATTCCTAAAACCCCCGTGAAGTTTCCCCAGCAGCCCGAGCTTCACGCCGCGGCCAAACGCGAGCACCGTCCCGAGAAGCAGTAAACGCTAAACCAATCCCCGAGCAACTTCAGCGCTGATGCACCTTAATTAATTTGCTTTTAACAACCCCTGTTTATTAGGAACAGCATCTGCCAGGGAGCGCGCAGAAGAGAACGTCCCCAGAGTGAAGTCCTGCTAAAGACTTTCCCAGAGGCAGCGCTCTGGCAGCCTGGGGTGAGCCCTTCCCAGGAAAACACCCACATTTGGGACCCGAAACGCTGCTCCCAAGTCCATCTGGGGGGGGGGAATGATAAAAAAAGAAACAGAAAATAACAGAGGAAGAGCATCTCGCAGCCGCACTCCCTCGCAGCTGGCCGTGAGGGAATCCCACCTGAGCCCAGTCAAGGGCCAGACCCCGCTCCCCGCCTGCCCTCCAAACACGTCCTTCTCGGAAATTAGCGTAATAAAGGTTGCACGAGTATTTTGTTACCGAAAGGATTTAAGTCCTGCACATCTTTCCTCCCACCCGCACCCATGGGGAGCCAGAAAGAGAGAGGAGCATCAGGGAGGAACGGGGGTGGGCCGCCCCGCGGGAAACCGCAAATCCCAATCCTATCCATCCCCAGAGCTCCGGCGAGCCCAAACTTTCCTTTTTTTCCCCCCAAATCGGCAGCGGCCGAAGCAGGCGGGCAGCAGGGGGCCGGGAGCCCGCGACACGCGTGGGGACAGGGGACACACGGGAGGGATGCGGAGCTGGATCGGGACTTCTCTGGGCGCCCCAGAGCCCGAGCCCGGAGCGCGTTCCACCCGCAGCGCTGCGCGGAGAGCCGGGGGGAGCCGGGGGAGGGAGGGCTGGGATGGGGGAAACGGCCCTAAATAACACCAGGGGGAGGGGGGGACAGGTATAAAATAAACACAAATAGTTCAAAACGAACACAAAAACGGACACAAAAACCCAAACCAAACAAACAGAAAACCACAGTGGCGCGGGGGTCGCGGCGGCGGGACCGGGGTTACCTCGGCACAGGAGCAGCAGCGGCGCCAGGAGCAGCGCGGGGCCCCGGGAGAGCATCCTCTTTGTTCCATGCCCAGAAGTAGTCATGGTGCTGATTTATTTGGAG
>JANPWX010000416.1:267915-279017 GCA_024734555.1 Trochalopteron elliotii
TACCTTAAGCCCGAAACCGAAAATTGACTGTGAGATCATCCCAAAATCTGTGAGAGCATCCCAAAAACTGACTGTGATGGCATCCCAAAAACGGTGAGCGCATCTCAAAAACTGTGAGGGTATCCCAAAATCTGTGAGGGCATCCTGAACAGTGAGAGAGCATCTTGCAGCTGGGAAAAAGGCATCCCTAGGGATGTGGGGGCATCCCGAATGGTGTCAGAGCATCCCAAACAGTGTCAGAGCGCTCTAGAGGCTGTACAAAGGGCATTATTACTATTCAAGGAGTGCGAGAGTGCCCAAAGGACTGTGCAAAGGGTGGCCCGAGGAGCAGGAAGGTGTGAAAAAGGCTCCCCAGAGGTGTGGACAGGGAGCCTCAGGAGTTTGAGAGCATCCCATGGATGTGCAGAGGGCATCCCATGGATGTTCAAAGGGCATCCCAGGGGATGTGGGAGTGAGGAGCGTGCCCAGGGCAGTTCCAGCCGCACCAGCAGCGTGCCCATGGGAGCCCTCGCACCCCCAACCCAGCGGGATCGCCCCCGGTGCCTCTTTGCCGACGGGGCCGAGCGCTGCCTGTGTCCCCTCCCTTGGAATGCAAACAGATCCCGCTGCTGGGGCTGGAATTCCGCTCCAACTCCGCTCAGCCCTAATTGCTGGGAGTTGTTTCTGTGATCGCAGTAAAACCAGCGAGACAGGGAAAGAAAAGGAGAGGGAACATTAAACCCCTCCCCTGGGCTCTCCCGCAGTTTTGCAAACACGTCTCCGAGTTTGATTTTTTTTTTCCCTCCCTGCATAAACAAGCTTTTCTGTAGTACTTGCTGTAATCTTGTTTGCTCCATAACCACTCCTAGGAATGTCATAAAAAATTTAGCTCTAATATTTTACCGCTCCACACAAACATGAACGTGAATAAATGCTCATCTCCCATGTAGGGAGATGCAGAGAGAGTGTGTGGGAATCGACCTCAGGCTGGAGAGACCCGACCCACAGAGGTGGGGAAAAAACAAAACCATGGGGGACACAAAGATTTGGGTTCATCAGAGAAGATAAAACTAATAAATTAGTGTATAAAATAAATGAAAGGCAGTAATGAGGAACATCTTGCTGTCTGCTCTCAGTTCTTGATCTAATAAAATACAATGGGAACATTCAGCTGCTAGTGGAAATCAGGTGATCCAAAATAAGGGAATCAGCTGCTTTAGACATCCCATTTCTTTCTTGGGGAGTGTGGGGGGATTTTCCAGCTGGAGGTTCAGGGGCTGTCCCTGGCCCGGGGTGGGTCGCCGTGTGCGACTAGGAGAGAAATGTGCAAAGGTGTGTGCAAGGGGCACCCAAAGCTGTGTGTGAGCTCTGCCTCGAGGCTCAGCTGCATTCCCTGGACTCAGGGGAGTTATGGGGGGCACAGAGAAGTAGGAAACAATTCCCTTGTGCAGCTCCAACCCAGCGCTGACCCTCAGCTGGGGTACACAGGCCCCTGTCCCCCTCATCAGCCCAAACCTTGCACACAGCCAAGGGCCTCCCCTCACCTTTAGAGCAGCCCTGGGGAGCATTTAGACTTTACTCCATCACTGCTGTGCGTTTTTATGTGGGATTTTGTGTCCAACATATGAAAGAAAATCCAAAGTGAGAAATCTGACAGAGTGCTGACAGGGAAGTGATCCCACTCACAGGGATCCAGGTGCATTGGCTGAGAGTTCATTCCTGTTCATTCCACACAGGACTAGTCTGGTTCTTCCAAAACTGACTTCCCAAACTGGTGCCTGAGATGGATAGTGGAGCTGCAGTGATCCATGATGTGCCTCTCAGTCTAATAAAGCTGTAAGATCTTCTCCATCCCCTACAAAATGCTTTAATGCTTTTACTGCCTTTTAATGAAAGGTAATATTCTGGTACAAATGAAGTGGAAACATGAATTAAGTGGTGTCTGCAGACTGTGGGAAGGTTGCTTGGCAGTGCCCTCTCTCCTTCCCACAGCTTTCCTCGTCTGTGTTGCAAGAAACAAACCAAAACAAAACCAAACACAAACAGCAACAAATTTATTTGAGAGCTTTGGGCTGAACATGAGGGACTGTGTACAAAGTGATAGGTAAAAGGGAACACACCACAGGAAAAATGCATCAGAATTTGGGATTTTATAGGTCAAAAAGTACCTTGTGGGGTGAGCCCATGGCACAGGGGCTACTGGGGGTGCTGAGGTGTTTTTGGGGAGCAGAGGGGAGAAAACCCCCTGGAGAGCTGATCACCAACTCCAGAGGCAACCAGGATTGATTTGCCCCTCTGAGGTTAAAAGAGGAGGCCTGAAAAAACCAGAAGGGGATTATTGGGAGATACAAAAAGCACGAGGAAGAATTGCAGATAAATCAACAAAACAATAAGCAGCTGATGGAGCGCAGCTGCCTCACGGCAGCCACAGGACAGTGAGTGCTCCTTGACCGAATCTGCACGATTCACGCCGGGAGTTTCTGCTTTCCACATCGCTGCTGAGTCGTTTCCAAGCTCCTTAGCTGGCTTACAGCGTGCCTTGTCACTCCTTGTCTTCTTCTGAGCATCAAAAGGGACGTGAGGAGACGCCGCCGAGACAGCAGAGCCGCCCCTGGTGCCCTCATCTGGGTCTCCCGTATGTTTTCCTCGGAATAATTCTTCTCCCAAAGGAGATTTTTTTTTTTAAAGTTATTCCGGAGGGATGTTGCTACGCTCCCTTTGTGCTGGCGTGACTTTGCACACAGAGGCAACCTGTGTTACGAGAGACTTGAAAGACTTTGTTGCAGCGTTACAGAAAGCTGTTGATTTTCACATCACTCATGTGTCAAAAGACGGCAGGTTTCGGGAATGCCCCTAGGAGAAGTGAAAGAAGGGGAATTTTAAGGATGTTTTAAGGTATGAGGAGGGAAAACCCCAGCTGAGGGGAGCTGAGGATGGGGGCTGGACCCCGAGCTGTGTTTGGACCCCGATTTCCTGCAGGGAATAAGGAGCTCGAGTAACCCTGGAGGTCTGCACTGCCTGAGAAATTGATCAGAGCTTTGTACAAATGACATTTCCATATCCTATAACTCGTGTGGAGCTTGAGATTTAAGTCTTGTGTGTGCAGAGAGCCAGAAACTCTGCTGGTAGGGCCATCCTGAGGAAATCCTGCTCCATTCAGAGCATCTCAAGCCGTGCTGTCCCACTGACCTCCTCTGCCCACTGCTTGCTTGCAGGCTGAAAGACAAAGCTCAGATTTGCCCAAAAATTAATTATGTCCACTTTACAATGCTGAAAAACACTGGGGTGATGAATCCTCGGGCTGTTGGATGGAGGCTGGCACGGCGCTGGTGAGATCAAAGTTACTGATGGCCTTGGAATATTGTGTTCCAATACAAAAAAAAAAAGAGGATCTGGCTCTGTGTGGTGCCCGGCGTCATCCCCAGAGGGAGGAACCGGCGAGAGCAGCGGGAGGAGCCGTGTTGGCCGGGCAGTGAATCACAGGTGAGTGATTCACCATCCCCACGTCAGGCAGAGAAACCTGGGAGCGAGGCAGGAACTGAATCAGTGCTGCTTTGGAAAGGGGTTTTTTTTTTCTTTTTAATCATCTTCTCACTCATTATCCTTAAAGCCTCTCCCCAGAGGATGAGAGGGCTTCGCTCGCCAGAAGGGAGCGGGTTAATCACTCCCAGGAGGAAAAGCTCAGAGCGGCGGGGATTGTGGTGCCCCGCTGCCGCCGAGCACCTGCAGAGACTAAAAGGTGACGAGTCGCGGTAATTCCTTTCCTTCTTCACCTGTGTTTAATTAAATTGGTCTAAGGCAGGCCTGAGAGGAGAGCGGCTGATTTCTCCCTGTGGAATTTCAAACGCCTGGATGGGGCAGGTGGGGGATGCCCGGCACAATCCGTGTGCTGGGATCAGCTGGAAATGTTCAGGTCATCCAGCCGCCACCCCGGCCATCACCATGAGCCACCTGCAAAGGACAGGGGCTTGTGTGCCTGCTCCACACCCCGTTCCCCACGTCTCCTCTATTCCCGTGGTTGGGAAGCAGCGGAGAGGGAGGAGACGGGGTCAGAGCCAGACTTTTTGTGGCAGAGCTTTGTTCCTGCGGCTCTGTGAGCTCGGAGGATGGCAGAGAGGGCTGTGCCAGGGGCCAGGAGGGTGCTGGGGGAGCAGGAGCACACACCCGGGCAGTGGGATGCACAGAAGTGTGTCCATCCTCCCTCAGGCTCCAGCCGGAGAGGGTCAAAGGATGGCGAGTGAAAAGCCCGCTGCCACCAAGCCAAACTCGCACAGTCACAGGAGCTGCTCAGCGCTGGGGGAAAACACAAAAAAGCCCCTAAAAATCGAGCAGAAGGAGAAGGTGTAATGCAAGCCTGGAGCTCTCAACCTCACACAGGGTTCTGCCCCAGCGTCCCCAACATCCCATCCTTCCAAAAGTGCCCAAAATCAGCCCCCAGCGCTGCACCCTGCTGCCCAGAGGCGAAATGTGGGCACGGGGATGTGCCAAAGCTCAGCCCCAGCGCCCCGTGCCACTGGGACCGGCGGATGCTGCCGTGCCCGCACTCCTCAAGCAGGCAAGACCTGGTTTTCCATGGAAATCAAACATCAACCCGAAAACATCGAGCGTTTTCCATGCAGGTCACAGCCGGGAGACTTCCCAGGTAGCTCCATCAGCGAAGAGTTGCTAAAACCAGGAGTCACAGCGAGCTCCGCGCCTGGCTGCTCATTAAAACAGCCTTTTGTGCCCCAGAAATGCATATGAAAGACGCGCACAGGCCCTGTCACTCTTACAGAATCCTTCTCTCATGTTCGCTCATTCTCAGCTAAACTAAGAAATGCCTGAAGCCGTCAAAGGGGTTGTTTCAAAGGCAGCCCGGAGACAGAAAGGGAACGAGCCGGCGCTGGAAAGCCTCGCTAATCAAGGCAGAGGGATGTGCCTGCTTCCCTCCCTCCCTCCCTCCCCGAGCGCAGCTCGTGCTTCGGCTTTGAAGACCTGTCATCTGTGACGCCGCTCCGCTTCAACATTTATACTGAGAATTTTTTTATTATTTTTTTTTCCCCTGGAATATATGTGCCTTTTTTTTTCTTTTTTTTTTTTTTTTTTTCCAACCCATTCCGCCCACCCTTCGCCTCGCAGCAGAGCTCCGGGATGTCGGAGCAGGAGCATTACAGAACCTTAAATAAACCGCAGGGGAGGTGCCCCCGGTGCCAGGACCGTCCCCACCCAGGCCATCGGCTGTGGAAACAAAGGGATTTTTTTCACAGCGTGAGTGCCGAGCAGGCTGTGTCGAGCACTGGGATCTTTAGAAATCCGGGTCTCTCGAAGGAAAAGGAGGGACTTTTGCTCCCAGGAGCACTACAAAAATTAATGGCTGTTATAACTGCAACTACTTGAATCAAATGCAAAGCCGTGTGTCACGCAGCCCTTTTGCCATTTCCGCAGCTTATTACAAGCCTGTTTACATCTGCCCCTGCCCGATTTAAACCCAGCAGGAATAAAACTAGTATCAAGTGAGGAGAGTGAATTAGGAGCAGCTCTTAGCAGGATTTATTCAAGTGCTGACACCGTGTCCTGCTGGCCTTGGGTGGGTCAGAGCCCACAGGGTACCCAGGCACATCCCAGCCGCTGGAATTGTTCCTTTGTGCCTGGTGTCACTGCTCCAGGCTGGCAGGGGACATCCCGGATCCCTCAGGCAGGGTCAGCTGGGGGCACGGAGGAGCCTGGAGTGGGAAACGCCACCAGGGATGCGCTGGAAGCGAACGCGCGTTCGTGCGGCATCTCCAGCTGCAGCCTCTACACCCGCCGGGTGCCTTCAATTAAACCCAACAATGCCTTGGGATGGTGTTTGAAGAGCTGACGGAGCTGTCTGCGGCGTGAAAAGCAGAGGTGTGAATTTTCTCCCGTTCCGCGCCGGCGGCGGCTTTAATCCGAGCCCGCCGAGCGAGCGCAGCGCCGCCACCGCCGCGTCCCAGCTGGCGACGAGGCTGAGGAACCACGGAGCCAGCATCAAAAAGGTTCTGCCGGAGCCAGGAGCTCCTGGCGGGCCACGGAGGTGCGGGGTTTGCCAGCCTTTCCTCTCCCCTCTTCCTGCGTGGAACAAATTCTCCAAAATTTCCCCTGCTGGAATTTTAAGAGGTTGGTGTTAACAGGTCACCAATCTGATCAGGGATGGGTTTGGTGGGTATCTCCTGTTGGGGTTGGGAGCTTGCCCTCACAGCGGTGTTGTATGAATTACTTACAGCTACTCGTAATCTCTGTGCTGGTTGAATATTTCATCGTGTTTCCAGCCAGATGCAGGACAAGATCCCAGAGAAATCCAAACCTGGGGCTGAGCCTGTTAATGCCACCACTTAAATTTGCTGAGGAGCCGCCCCGGTGCTGCTCGTCCCTGAGATTTGGATGTGATGCACACGACGTGCAGGAGGAATTATTCATAGCAAATAATCGCTCCTGCCCAAATTAGCTGCTGGAAAAGGTGGCTGTAAATGCAGCGGGCTGGGTGAGCCAGGAGCTGCTGCTCAGCAGCTGCTCAACAGGGGCAGATCCGAGCTCTGAGCAGCAAAAGGGAAATCTGGCAAAAAAAAAGGGGGAACTCGGGGTTATCCAAAACTCACGGCAAACCCAGCTGCTGGTTTTTTTGGGCAGGGCTGAACTTGGCCATCAGAGTGGCCCAAAGCCTCCCATCACTCCTCAGCAGAGGAGGACAGCTCAGCTCACCTGACCTTTCCCCTCTTTCAGCTTTTACCCTTCAGCTTCTACCAGGGCATGGCTGTGCCTTGGAGCATCACCCAGGTGGGATCCAGGTGATCCCTCAAGGTCCCTTCTGCCACCAACCACTCTAACATGGAATTCTGTGGAATTCTGAGGAGATAAACCTCTCTCCTGGCAGCTCTTCTGCAGGGCAGGGACTGGTGGCCCTGCTCAGCTGGGCCTTGATGCCTGGGCTGCACCTTGCTGAGCTACCAGGAGCAGAACAATTGATTTTCTTTTTTCCGTTCTAATAAATGAGTGGGAAATTTCCACTCCTTGGATCAGGAGATGCTCTGAATATTTATGTTTTTGTTCACCAATTGGAAAAAAAAAAAAAAGAAAAAGAAGTGCTATAAACGAACATATTTGGTGACCCACTTTGAGTGGCTCATTACGATTAGATCAAGCTAATTGCCAGCCTTGTGTTTCATTTGGCAACTTGCTCAGCTAATTGAACAAAATAAAAACTAATGAACAATTATAATGAAGTTTATAATTAGACCATTGGAAAAAAACTCAACGTGAGAATATTTAAGGCATAATGAATGTGAGGGAGGTTTGGGAGGGGGGGCAGCAAATCATGTCACTCTTTCCCACCAAAATCCTTCTTCCCAGGTTCTTGGTGTATTACCTATTCCCAAACCATATCAACGTGGCATTTTCTTTATTGTTAATTACCTTAATGCCTTTAATGTCCATAAATGGCATTTCCAAGGATCCTAAATCCAGGAATCAGCCTGTTAGTGAGGCAGCTCAGAGTGGCCATTATGTGACATCCCCAGCTCCACCTTTACAAATCAAGGTCTCTATTAAGGATGGGTTTGTAATCCTAAAAGTGAGAAACCACGATGTGGAGCAGGCAGAGGAGTTCACACAGCTCAACAAGCTGATCCATCCTGTCAACACAGAAACCTGGAACAGGACCCAGGGAGGCTGAAGGGGGAAGAACAGAAAGAAAAATTCTCTCTGCCTGATTAGAGGCATTTAAAAAATAGCTATTTTTGTCTCACATCTGAATAAACCCCCTTTCACCCCCTGCTGCTGAAGCACAGAAAATTAAACACCATGATAAGACACAGAGTGACTTTTTGGAGTTTAAATTTACAGGTCAAGCAGGTACCCACCAAAACCCAACAGAATTGTCACATCAGACTCTGCGTTGCTTAAAAACTTCTCTTCCTCCTGTTTGTACATGGAAGTAATTAGTTCATAAAGAATTCAGTGCTAACTGAGGTTCTGCATCAGGGAATAAAGGCAGAAACCCTTAAACTGGGGAGGAAATGTGTTTAGCCTTTTCTCCTGAATGTCTCCAGTGGTTCTGGCACTCTGAAAGTTCTGGTTTTCAGCCCGTGGTGCCAAGGGCCACAGGCACAGGGCAGGGGTGAAGCACACATGGTCCTGGAAGAGCAAAGGGGGGGAGAGGAAGAGAATCAACCCTGGAGTTATTAAAGCTCAGCACTGATCCCTCTCTCTGCCTGTAACCACCATAATCCCAGCGAGGGTAAAATTCCTCTTCCCATTCACAGAGCTGCTTTACTTTCATAAAGATTGAGATAATACACTGACTCAGGAAAAAAACCCATCATTTTTATGAGCTATCAAAATCTCTATTCCCCTCCCCTGTTTTAATCTGAGCTGCATTAGGAGAAAACCCTCTGTTTTTTGCAGTCATGTCTCAATATTTTTATGCCATTAGAACCAGCTGTCCTCTTAATGTAATTACACGTTTCACCAGGGGAGTGATCATATCCTGGGATCAGTGGGAGGCTGGAGCTGCCTGATGCTCTCCATGTCCCATCACCATTTCATCAGCCTTGGTTTGGGGTGTTTTTTTTGCAGGTGTTTGTTCACCTGTCAGCCTGGAGCTGCTGGCACAGCCACCCAGGGGCTGGGGCTGCTCCCAGTTTTGGCAAGGAGGGTGCAGAGACCACAGCCAGCCCTTGCAGTGGCACCATCAGGATTTAAAAACGCCTTTCCCCAGCCCCTGTGCTGAGGACAGAGGTTCCCATGGGCTTGTGCTGGTTTGGGCATTTCCTTCCTAATTTCCCTCCCCTCTTGCATGCACACACCCTCTAATTACAAAAAAAAGGTTGAGGAAATGGGAACAAAGCCTGAAGTGAAGCGTGAAATGGGCTCCATGATTCCAGATAGCCAGGGCCATTTAAAGCCTTGCTTGGCATTTGCATTATAAGAACAAATCCTGTACAGGAATCTCTCCTCTGCTTTATACTCCTGCATTAATTCATGAAGTGTCATGTATCTAGCATATTTTATTATACATGAGGACCAGACAAATTAAAATTCTCAGCTGAGTATCACATTTGTACACTCAAGGCCACCTCCTTCAGCTCTGGGAGGGTTGAAGTGACACTGGTTTAAACCCAGCTCACCTTTCAAACCAAGTCAGTTAAACCAGCACAAATTCTCCACATTTTCTTCCATTCTCTTCACAATTTATTTCCCTTTAGCTTTAACCTCTTTGGAGCTAAAAGAAGGTGAAGATAAATACTCGGGCTGTAGATCAATAGACTGGGAATGCTCGAAGCAATTGATCCCTTTGTGAAACAAAACCAGGATGGGGGGATGGAAGTGGGTGATCTTGAGAGGTCCCTTCCAACCCCAACCATTCCCTGATTCTACAAATATCCCACCAGCCCAAACTGAACTCCCTTTAAATCTGCAGAAGAGGGAACAAAATGGAAAAGGGACTTTTTTTTTTCGGCAGATTCCTCATTAGCGATGTAAACCCTCTCACATTAGTGATGTATACTTTAATGTGCTATTGTAAACTAATTACCAGTCCTGGAGATGATGGGTTTTTTTCCAAGGGACATTATCTTTTCAGCTGGAATCTCAGGCTGAATGCTGATCAGCCTCTTGAACTTTGCAAAACCACTTGTCCAGAGTAGCAGGACGAGAATTCGTTAAGGTCTTCTAATTAAGAATTACAAGGCCCAATTAAGCTCTCACTAATGTGCTGCACAGCCCAGTTAAACAACGGCGTGCCAAGGATTTTCCCACCCCCACCAGAGCTGGCTCCTCACTTGGGTTCATCTCCAGCTGCTGGTTTGGGAGAATTTCTCTGGCCCTCAGAAGCCACGGTGAGAAATCGTGTGGACAGTTGGAGCCTCTGCATGAATGTCTTGGGACATCTCATTGTCCTGCAGCTGGAATTACTCTGAGACTCCCTGACAGCATTCCAGAGGCTGCTTCCCTCTCCTCTGTGTGACACTCACTCCCACCCTGCACACAGCTCATGCAGAGCAAAAGGCTCGGGCTGATGTTGATTATCTCATTATTGGAATCTAAAGAGGCCCCAAACTCCCAGGGAAGGAAAATGTGTGTGCTGCCCTCAGCTCCCAGGCTGCCACGCTGGATCGTGGCCACCCTTCACAGCAACTCCCACCCTGGGTTTATTTCTGGGAGAACACAGGTTAGGACATGGAGCTGCTTCTACAAAAAAAAAAAAATAGAAGAAAATTAAGTTAGAGCTTGCTGCTCTCCAAGACCTGGTTATAAATGAGCTAAAAATATTCTTCTCTCTAGAAAGGAGAAGGATGAACCAGGCAATCTTGGATTTATCCTCAGTTTTGCAAGACTGGCACCTCAGGAAAGCACTCACAAGCTGAACAATTTCAGTGGAGAAATTGCTCAGTGCAGAACTCCAGAGGGCACCTGTAGGCAGACCAAAGCCTTCATCTCCTGAAACATCTCTTACTTGCCCAACCTCTCTGGGTCTGTGTGTGACATTTCCATGGAGGTTGTTTTTAAATCCATGTCAATGGCCTTGACTCCTGGTGATCACTTCTGTTCAACACGGTTGAAGTTCATATGCACTTGGCACGGTTGGAATGCATTTTGATTTCTTATGTCACCTGTAAATCCCCCTGCACCCCATTTATTAACAAGGACGTGGTTTAGAGTTGTTAAATAACTGGTTATCACAACTTAAAATCTTTCCTGTGAGCATCCCCTACAGACTCCAGTTTCCCCCAACCCCAAACCCCACAACTCTGTCTCACCAGGTCTCAGACCCTGCTACTCCTCCCTGCTGCATTTTAAACCTAATTTTGACACCCATTTACCTGTGTGAGTGACTGCTCAGCTCATAAATGAAATACCTTTAAAACATGTATGCACTAAACTGAAAGACAGTAACAGCCTCAGGGAAGTTGCATTCCATCAGGCAATTACCTGTGTTTTTAAAACCCTTGAATAAGTAATCCACACAACCCATTGCTCTTGCACATAACAATAAACAATTTTATCAGCTGTTGCCCTGCTCGGGCTGCTGTGTACCAGCTCATTTTATTTTGTTGAGAACCACCACTAACCAGGGAAATTAATTGAAATCATAAGTAGGAGGGGGAAGGAAGTACCTGCTCTAACAG
>JANPWX010000416.1:279027-317145 GCA_024734555.1 Trochalopteron elliotii
AGTAGAGAAAATACCAGCACAGAAAGTTTTGGACTAAGCTGAACTTGGACTAGACCCATTAAAATCAGTAACAAACTAAACTAAGCTAAATATTACTTCATGACACCCAGTTAAAAAGGAAAATAAAGACAGCAACAACTGAGAGATGTAATATATAATTATATATATAAAGCATTGATTCCTTTTAATTAACTCTTTATCATTGCTGAATGCATTCAACACAATTTTAAGTACAATAATATTTCACCCACAAAATTCAAATAGTGCAGGAGACACTGAATTGCCAGGGTTGGTACAGCTACTGCAACTGTATTTTATGAAAAACAAAACACTTTAGTGCTTCCATTTCACTGTTTCAGTAAGCTCTGTTCCTTAATTACAGTATTTTTTCCCTTTATAAACTGCAGGGTTACAGACCTAGAAAAGGAGTCTCTCACTTTCAACATGACATTTAGTAAAAAAAGTTACAAAACCCATCAGAGCTTTTAATAAAGAAACACCCTGGAATTCCTCAGCTACCCCTTGAGCCAATAAAGGACTCCAACCAAGGAAGCAAAATGTCTTCTTCAACCATAATTGTGCTATCCACAGTAATGACAGTAAATTCCATGGAAATAACCTGGAGTTACCCCAGGAATAAGGAAGAGGAAGATGCTCCCTTTCACCTCCTGAGCCCCCAGAAGTCTCTCAGCCAACAGCTTAAAACAGTGAGAAGGCTCCAGCACAAAATGAAGCAGCAAATTCCCCTCAAAAGGTACCATGAGAGATTTCAGGACTGAAATGATTCCGAGTCAAGTCAGATGAGTTCAGTGCATTATGATTTGGCTTCATAAAAACATTTTAATGCACACTACACAGAGAACATGGTTCAGGGGCAAGGGGTAAAAATCACTTTGTGTTCCCTTACAGGGGGCAAACACAGAGATGGAAAAATGTTGCTAAAAATCCAGTTTAAAAAAAGCAAACATTTTATGAAAGAAGTATCTGCAACTGTGACTATTGGTGCTCCCATTTGATGGGCTGCTGATGTAAATCTAACCAGAAAAGATGCACTCATATATATAAAAATCAAAACAGGCATGTTTCTCCTTCCAGGCTGGAAAAAAACTTCAAAATATATGGCATATTTAACCAATAAAAAGGGAGCTAAGCTTTACCCAAGCCTTTCATAATGCACTTCATGAAATAGGTTTTTTTTTCCTTTTAAAAGAACCACTGGTATTAAATAGAGCTTTTTCTTTACATACAGTATTGGTATATACAAAACAAATACAGAACAAAGACAAAAAAACCCCCAAAACAACCCAAAAAACCACCCAAACAAGTGATTTTAATAGTCTTGAAGCTCAGGAATATTTTGGTACAGGTCCAAAGCCTCTGGGTTTGAGAAAGCTCCTCGCTGTTCAACTTCTTTCCCTGCAATTATTTGTTTCACAGCTACTTCCACTTTCTTCCCATTTACTGTATACTGAAAAACAAAACCAGCAAAGATAAAATTACATTTTTTTTTTCATGTAGTGGCTTTATGGAAATATTCATGAAACCCCCTCACCAATTCCAGAGCTCTATCAAAATTTAGCAGAATGCCTTCTCTTTTGTTACACTTGAAGCACTTTCTTCTGAAAATCACTTGAGGAGTAGGTAGAATTCAAAGAGTTTGTGTCAGTTTATTACTCCTACTGGCAATTCTGTGAGAACATGATCAAGCTCCACTAGCAAACAACTAAACCAGATCAGAATCATGGTATAAACACTAAAAATAATTGGTTTTTATGTTCTGACGCATCCAGTGTTCAAACAAATTTTTAATTTTTTTAGGGGTGGGCTCAAAAAACAAAGCCCAACTGCACAGGGCTTTGGAAGAAGAAAGCCAGGATTTTCCTATCTGAATTGGACAGTTTTTCTCAAAGGATGAAGTGAAACCTCTGAGCTTAACTAGTCCTCTACAGTTAAATGTTTCAGAACAAACCATAACAAATAAAATAAACCATGACCAACAGAGGCTTCACCTCCACTGATGAATCACACAAATTCCATTACACTGTGTGACTCAAAGTAAGGACACTGCAGAAAAAACCCCAGATTCTTCTCTCAGGATCAGAGCTCTGTAATTTCTGACAGAGCAAGGAGGATCTGCTGCAGGGTGAACAGGAGCAGCCAAGGCCCATCCTGGGTGATCTCTTTTTAGAGGCACTTTCTGAGCCCCTTCCTGGTGCCACTGAGACATTTTGGGGGTGGCAGCTTAGAAAAGCTGACACACAAATCCCTCCTCAAAGTTCCTGCTTGCTCTGGGAACAGGGACCCACCTGCTTTAGTGCTCAATCTGCTGCTGAGGGAACTCAGGCTGGTCCTGGGCTCCACTGAACCTCCTGAGCTCCAGGCACCCCCATTTATCACTGGAGACCACCCAGAGCCAGCTGAAATAATCCTCAGCACACTCTTGCAATATTGTCCCCATACACACAAAAAAAAAAATCAAACTTTTCCTTATTAGATCTGCTGAAGTCATGTGTAACCCTCCCCTCCTGAGCCACCTTCATCTGTCTCCTCAACAATCAGCAAACCCCATTTTCACAGGGGCCCAGAAACCACAACAGCTCAAGTGGCCTGGCAGGGAACTGCCCCCTTGAACAAAGGATAAGGCTGCTCAAAGTAAATTAGTTTAATCAGTAAATCCTGTGGATGATGACCAGAATGTTTATCTGGTCAGGACAGAACTAGACAAATTCACACTATGTTTTATATACTGAATATCCTACTAAAAGCCATGTTTTGTGCTGCTACATCAGCTCATTACAGCTGTACTGTTTCTACCAGAATACAGTGTCAGGATGAAATTGCATTTTCAGATGAGGATTCAAACACATTTCCAGAAGCAGCAGAGAATAGGTAGTTTCCCTTCCAAGCAAAACTTTAAAAAGAAAGATGGGAGACAGCTTTGATCACTTCACCACTGGCAGATTTATCTGAAAGGTAATTAAAATTCACTCAATTCAGTCAATGTGTGAGCTAACTCATGATCTAAGCAGGCTCTCCTGAGGGGCAGCCCATCCCAAACACCTCCCTGCTGCACATTCAGGTGATCCACACAGTTCACAAGTTCAACCCTCCACACAGAAGCTGTGCTGCAGCCCAGAAAGTGGGAACTTCAGGGAATTTTACACTCATGCAAAGACATTTTGAGCCAAGGACTACCTGCCAACAGCATCCTGAAACAAAATTAACTCAAGGGATCAGGACCAGATCCCTCTGTGGACCACACAGTATTCTGAACCCTACAGCACTTCCACATGGAAACCTGCACTGGCAGGAAAGGGGTACCAATATCAAATGATGGCTCTGAGGTCTCGAGTCTTTTCTTTAGACACACTCAAGTCTATGTGCAAATGGCCTTGGGGAAAACCATATTCTGCACCCAATTCTGCTGCTCAGAGTCACTGAGGAGACTGTAACATCAGAGAGGGCTGTAAAACAGCCATTCCAACTGAGGAGTTCACACAAAGAGCTCTAGCAGAACAGCTTCAAAAGAGCGAACATACAGAACCTTCAGCTACACTAATTTCTCCCCTGAACAAGCACAACAATTTCATTTTAAATACCCTTACAGTTAGGACAGTGATAGAGCTACATTTAAGTGGCTAAACAGATGTAAAAGTGAAATGGTTTACAAAATGATCTTCTGAATCTGCTGAGTGCTCTCAGCTTTCCTAAGAATGCCACTCCTAACAGGAAAACAAAAACAAAATGTGCTTATGGATAGCCAGAAAAGCCAAAGTTAAATTACCTTTTCAGTATTTTCCTTTTAAGAGGTTTAAGTACATATTACTGAGAAAACTCAACCCATTTAAAAAACAAAAACCACGCTCAGCTAAAGGGGAGATGAAAAGATGTTGCTAGGCAACGCAGACAAACTATTTATAAAGCTCGAATACACTTTTGAGATGCTAAAATTTCCACGTACGTGGGTTTGAAGAGCAGTGACAACTGCTCCTTAATTACTATTCAAGGTGACAAAGAAAACAGCAGGCAGCCTTTTCTCCCCTGCCATACCGGGATGCCTTTGGTCTCCAGGATGAGGCTGGGGACGTGCCTGGCCGAGAGCGCCTGGCGGATGGCGTCCTGGATGCGCTTCACCAGGCTGCGGCTGAAGGCGTGGCTGGAGGCCATCTTCAGGAACAGGATCACCCTCTCCTCACCATCCTTGTTGTACTGGGGCACGCACAGGCTGTCAGACACCTCCTCAAAGGCTTCCACTGCAAAAGGGACCTTGGTCACGGGTGGGGCGAATGGAGCGTTGGACGCGCGCGGTTTGTGGGGTCGTAGCGGACAAAGAAAAATCACCTCCCCTGTAACAGGCACCCTCTGCCTGCTCTGGAATTTCAGCTCTTAGGTGAAAATCCAGGTTTAAGGACCATTCAGGTCCGTAACAAATTTATTGTTACTTTTGGGACAGTTAAGGTTTGACACTAAGCCGTTTTCTCTGGCTTTCCCCCACTGCAGCACAGGCAGGAGACTCAAAGTCCTGGTGACACAAGAACAAAGAGGCAACAGGTCCCTGAGTCTCAGATTAGCACCTTTGCAGGGACAGTTTCCCCAGCTGTCACAACACAGGCTTTGAAATACAAAGCACAAGCTCAAGAACTACTTCTAATTATCAGGAAAGGTACAATAAAAACAGTGTCAAGAGCTTGCCTTTAGGGGAAGAGAAAAGCCTGACAGGTTCAGGAGAAAAGAAACCTCTTCCATAAAATGTTGCTTTTGTACATCCCAAGGAGTTACCTCCCACCCTACAGGTACTTCAGGAAAGCAACCAGATTTAAGTCTACAAAATCAAATTTTACTGATACAAACATACTCTGTACTGTCTCATTTGAAAAACAGTAAGTTTTTTCTTACTTAATCCCTCTAAACAGCTTTCTAATGCTTAGTTTTCAGATTTAAGGCAACAATGTCATAGCTGGAAGAGGCAGAAAGTTGATTTCATACCTATGTTATAGATTTCAGAACTTCCAAATCTTACTCCATTGGGATTTAATGTACCATCACTGAAAAAATCACAAAAAACAAAGAAACATGAAAATATGATTACAGCTTGATCGAGAGGAAAATTTGATGCAATTAACCAAGTCTCTCTAGTGAAAGCAAGATCACATGAGAAACAATTTTCAGAGAATTTGAGTCAAAAAGGCATTTTACTCATTAGAATGAATCTGTACAGAGAACAGCGACATCATTAATTCACTCAACTTTGTTCCTAACAGCAACTTTGAAATGCCAACAGTAAATTCAGCCCCAGTTGTGACCCTGACACAGGCACGACTTAATACCCGACCTGCTGCAAGGAAGTTTTGCTCTAAAACAAGGTGGTGGCAAAGCCAAGTCCCCTAATTCACCACCTGGAATGTGCTGCACTCTCAGTCCAAATTCCTGTGACCATTATGAGCCACAGAACACAAAACCAACTGTTCATAAATACAAAAGTGGGGTAGAACCCCAAAATGTGCTCCCTTCCCTCAAATCCAGCTTCTCTGATGAATTTCAGGGTTGAAATCCACAATATGGGATTCAATAAAATTAATATAAAGGTATCTAGGGTGACAGAATCATGTGCATTTTACTCCTAGGTGAAGACTGCAAATTGGAACCCTTGTTTCCTCCAAAGTGTCCCAGCAGAGCACTGTACCTGCGACCCAGCATGACAATTCCTCCAGTCTTGGGGTTGATTTTGCAGTAGTCACCATGGGCCCAAACACCTGGAGGGGAATGGCAAAGGTTAAACAGCTGATTTTCTTCACCCAGCCACAGCAGACACTGTGTAAGTCAGCTGGCATTAACTGAGTGAAACACAAAAACAATTGATAAACTCTGAGAATTGCCCCCAGCCAGGGGAACAGCACTGAGCTCCACAAACAACCCAAACCACATTGACTGTAAAGAACCAGCTCAGAAATCAGGATCAAACCCCAGGTTATCATCTGATTGCTTGTTTGCATGACTACCCAGCACTCCTTACAAAACCAGTGAACAGCTGCTCTGAATACCTCATTTTAATTACTGGAAGCATCTTCCACAAAAGTAACAACACTCCCACCTTGATTCATTGTTTTCTTGATCCTTTTACTATGCACAGTTCTGTACAAGAAGCTTTCTGGGCTTGTGTAATAGCTATCAACAATTCCCTGAAGAGCTTTTGTGCTTACTGTTCTTGATTTGTCTAAATGTAAAATCAGGTTTGACTTTTCATTATTCTTTAAGACTGAGACTGCCACAGCAGCCTGCCAAAACCAGAAGCACAACCCAATTCTACTCAAGTTTTTCTGAGGAAAAATACCAACCTCAAGTATTTGCACATAAGACCATTTTCCAACTTAATTGTTACCATCTCAAGCCCATTTACAGTGAAAGACAGAAAAGAGGTGCAGACAGAACCTCAGTGATTTCAGTCTTAAAACTGTCACACTTTTTTTTAATTTACTGCTGTCAGGCTTAAATACAGACTGCAACTTTCACATTCCTCAGTTTTCCTATATGATTATCTCCTGCTGCACATCCTGACTTTTCTTCTGAATCCACTCTGCATTGTTGCTATTTACCTAAAAAAAAGTTTCTACATCAAAAAGTCAGCAGCTGGAGATCCTGCTCCTAAAAAATCCCTGCCCCAGAGGCATCAGGGATTTTGGCATTGCTGGGCCACACCAGGAAAAGCCCTGGATGAGCAGAATCCTCCACAATTACCACAAAGAGCCTCTGGTCCACAGGTGCCTGTTCCTTTATTTTGCAGAAGGCTAAGGATGCAGAATATGCACATCTGAGGCAGCAAATATTTAATATATGTTTAATCCTCATGCTAATGAGGTAGGAGGTCAGCACTTATCCCTTGGGATTGACTCCTGCAGGCAGGCAGGAGCAGCCTGGCAGAGGTGCAGCAGCACTCATCAATAGCTGATTGCTCCTGACCTGTTCATCTCACAGCCATGCCAGGCAGCCTGTGCCTGCACTGCAGACTGGGACAGGCACATCTGCCCAAAGACAGCACCAGCAAAACTGGATTAGAGCTCTGCAGAGATCTTGACTGCTTTTATTTGGATTCCTATTCAAAACAAGAAAGTGGAGTCAGATGTTACGGAAACACTGTGGAGCTCTCACCCTGGAAATTGGGACTCAAAGCTGCACCTGTGGCTGGCATTGGGCAGCAGCAAATAATCCTGTGCCTCTCCCCTCAGCCTGCACCAACCAAAGCCTTCATTCCATACCTGGGAATTTGGAAAAATAAGCCTTTCTGTATTTGCTCCCATTCTCATCATTCCAGAAGTGTGTGGGCTGACAGGGGATGGGTTTGGTGCAGACCAGCTCTCCACTTTCACCCCAAACTGGTTTTCCTGTTGACAAAGAGAAAGATATTTTCCACATTTCCTTTCTGTAAATAACAGCAACAATGCAAAGAGCATCTACACTCATTTGTTGGTAATTTTGAGATCATCTAGCTCCTGTATTTTCTACATGTGCACAGTATTTCGGATCATAGTTACCTTCATCATTCCATGCTTCTACAGCCATTCCAAGATTTCTGGCCTGAATTTCTCCTTTGTAAACAGGAACTGTAACATTGTGACCCATGAAACATGAAATTATATCTGTTCCACCTACAACAAAAGAAATCCATTGAGAATATACAGTATTTTTTTGGAAAAAGCAAACCTGAAAAACTACACAGGAACTCTGGAACAGCCAACTGCCAACCTTTGCCAAAGGCTTCTGATCCACACTAAGCAGCATAGAACAAACAGCATTATCCAGCATTTTGTGACTTTTATTAAAAGGCTTTCTTTCTTACTTGATATATCTTGTTATATGTGTATGTCTTTCATGCAGAACTATCCCTTAAGGCATAACTTTTCTCCTTTCAACAACCTCTTTAATCTCATTTAAGGAAATTTCTGTTTATAGGAGAGAATAAACAGGCCCTACTTTACAGACTTCAGATATTTACAGAATTACTTAGAAATGTTTTCTTGTTGGTTTTCATTAGTTTAAAGTAACCAGTCAAGCTATTCCACTCAGCATTTACTTAGCTTTTATACCTTATCAGCATGGGAGGAGGGGAGCCAGGTCTTCAGGATGAACAGTTAACTTAAGAAAAATAGATACTGTCAAAGTGCTTACTTAACTGGAATATTTATAGTCTTTCCAGGACTTCATGGAAGAGAATTAAGACACAAATCAATCATGCTAGCTCTTCTCAAAAATAGGCTCCTGCATTTGAGTCTATTAATGTCTGTAGTAGCAAGTTCTAGATTCAGCACTACTCTTACTGAGCCCAGAGTCTGAGATAACTTCAGTAGCAGAAAAGTTACATTTTTAAAAATCAAACTGAGTTTAAAAAGCCCTTTGAAAAAGTCAGTCCTTGTTACAAAGCAGAATGAGGAGTGCTGTGGTGGACTTTAACGTGAGCAGAAGGTGCCTCAGCCAGCACTGCTCACAACAAACTGCACAGCATGGGGGCTTGATATTTCTCTAATTACATAATCTACAAAAAAAAGATCTGTCTGCAGTGCCAATTACTTGGCACAAAAGAACTGAAATGGGAACTCTCCAAGAGGTATTTTCTGCTAAAGTCAGCTATATGCAGAACAGTATGTTCTGTAGGTTAATAGACTCTTTGCTTGATCTCACCCTGCCACCCCTAAGGACAGCCAGTCAAAATAAATGATCATACTTAAAATCCAAAACATCCACCAAAACCACTTTGGAGTGCCTGAGTTTCATTATGGCACAGTGAATTATGCAGAAAAACCTCAACACTAAAAAAGACAGCTCATTCCAGTTTAACTATAACCAATCCCAAAAGATCCAAAGGCTTCAGCTTCCCAAACAAGCAGGAAGGAACTGCACAGGCAATCAGAGAATCACTGAGATGCTGCAGCATAAAAGCCTCACCTGAAATGGATCCCAGGAGGACACTGCTTTTGATGTGTTTGTAGACATACTCATAGCTTTGGGATTTGAGAGGTGATCCTGTAGACAGGATAGTGTGGAGTGTTTGGAGGTTGTGTGTTTCACCTTAAAAAAAAAAAGGAGAAAAGCAACACTGGTTAAGGCAGAATTTTTCCCAGTGTTTGGAGCTATTTGTCACTACAATCCAGAGTAATTACATAAAGGACTGTGACAAGACAGAGTCAGAACCAGGAGAGGAAAGGTAGGAGGGAGGACAGAAGGGATTCACCAGCTTTTTGAAGCTTACATGGTTTTAAATTTTTCTCTTCTAGCACAGCCAGCCACTTTGCACCCGTTCCAAGGATGGTGATCCTAGAGGGGAAAAAAAAAAAGGTTTACATGTTTTGCATATTTAAATATGCAAAGATTCTAAAGACCTGCAATTCCCACTGCAGTGAGCAGAGGCTGTTACACACTCTGTGTGTGGATTAGACAAACAATGCAGCCTCTCAGAGCTTTCCAAGTGCAAGGCACATCCTTTTGAACTATCAAAATCAGTCAGATCAAATGTCATCTCTGCAGCTTTGAAACTTTTAACTCCATGTTTAAATATTAAGCAAAGCTTTCCCATCCCACGAAGACATTCACTTACATTTACAGGAATTTGTAACTGCAGAACACTCCAGAGACATCACAAAATGTTATAATGTTTACTTTATTAATGGACCATAATTCCCCAAGAGTGCCTTGGCACAGTCTTACACAGAAACTTTGCCATTTCAGGGCACAACTTGACAAAAAATTACTTTACTGTGGGACAGCAACCAGTGATTTTCTGCTTCTGATTCAGAGATACCTGTTCAGTTTCCAGTGGTGAAAGCCTGAGCTGCCCATGCCTGAATGAACAGGAAACTTGGCCCAACTGAACAATTCAATCCTGCCCTTGCAAAGTGTATTTGGAGCTCTTCAATACAATAGAATTAAAACTCAAAACAAAGGCTGTGTTTCTTCCATCTGTCAATGCAAGTGCCAGTTTAATTCTCCTGTTGACCTTCAGGAAATCCTCTTACCCAGACTTCTGATTCATTTTATATTTCAGTAATAAACTCATTGAAGAAAATGCAGAGATAGATGAGGGTAAGGGACACAGCCTGAGTGAACAGAGCATGGGCAATACCAACACAGCTTGAAAAAAGATCCTGCAAGGTTGGGTTTTCCTCCAAAGGCAGGATGGGAGGTTTGTTCCAGGCAAGGAGGAGGGAGTATTTCAACACTGCCAAAAGGGGATCTCTGCCTTTGCTGTGCTGGTGGAAGATTCCCCTCTCAGGTAGGAAGAGGCTCCTTGCACAAACACATCAGTGCACAGAACAGTTTACCAGGCACATGGGATGGGCACCAGAGAGGCACAGAATGGTTTGGACCAGAAGGAACCTTAAAGATAATCCAGTTCCAAGCCCTGCCAGGAGCAGGGAACCTCCCACCACCAGAGCCCCCAGCCCAGTGCTCCTCAGTCACCCTGGACCCCAACCATGTGAACTATTTTTACTCTTGTGTAACATCTCACTTTCCCCCTATGCCTCAAACCAGTGCTTATTTTACATTAGAATACAAAATGCTCCTCTATTTTAAGCTCTTTGACACTTCCTCTACAGCACATGTAGAGCCAAATCTCCCTTTTATTTCCTTCCAAATGCTACATAACTGCATTTAGTCACCATCCACCAATTCCCTTGCACAGCTCATTAATGGGATGTGTCCACTTGAGTCATTCTCGCCACGCAGGATGAGATATCCTGATGATACCCTGAGAATATGCTCTCTGAAGGAAAGTGTGGTGCCTCTTCAGAGAATAAGGTAATCTTCACATGTTGGAGCCTTTTTTTTTTAACATATTTAACATATGAGTGAGCTGGGAACAGACTGCATGATGAAGTAGCACCCAGATGGCCACCGCTTTTAGCGCCAGATTACAAAAGTGAGACATGCAGACACATTTATCTTCACTTGCTTTTGGCATGTGGAAACAATGCTTAAAAATAAGCTGGGTTGTTTCTCAAATCTTTCTTTTTTTTTTTTGGCCTGTTGTTCTACCAGGGTTTCTTTGGGGGGGTGAAGCATGGCTGAAGTTTGTGGGTTTCTTTTGGGGTTTTTTTTTTTTTTTTTTTTACTGGAAGCCTTTTGACTTGGCATTAAGCTTCAGTTATAATAGCCAGAGACAAAATGTCAGTCTTTAAATATTACATGTCACAAAAGACAGTGAAGTTTAAATTATTAATCATGCAGAGTCAGAAAGTGAATCTTTTGTCATCCGCTTTCCACCGCAAACAATTTTAATTATCAATTAAAAATGACACTCCTTTTGCTGGTAATAAAATTCAAATTTACTCCTTACATGCAGCTGGCAAAATAGGAAAGTTACAAAATAAATTTAAAAAATAGGAGTTTAACAAAGTGTACAAATCTAAATGCAATCACAGGGTTTTACAGCTGTTTATCTGCTACCTGCCTTTTCTCTAACCTTCAAGAAAGGGTGCTGAGAGCATTTTCAGGCACAAAAAAATGGCATAAACCCCTTACTGAACAGCTTATCAGCATGAATTAGGCATTATAGATTAAAAAGCAAAATATGAAAATATAAGCAGCCCTGCTGAGCCCTTCCAGTCAATTTATGTCTTTAAGTCAAAGTTCTATATTAAAATCTTAGGTTGAGCTGCTTGAAAGAAAGAATTCTTATTTACTAAGTTCTGAGTGTGCTGAGAAATTACTCTTCAGATTGCTCCCAATTACTGCCTTTTGAAAAGGCTGCTCTTGACAACTATTGAACCAAAAGTCCTTGTTTGCCTGGAATTCTAATACCTGACTCCAATTTGAAACAATCAGCTCTTTGTCTCTCCTCCTCTCTCAGAAAATGTTTCAGTACAAGTTTGTAAAAGCAGCTCCACACCCAAGGCTGAGCCAAAAGATAAACTGTGTCACACTGTGCACAAGTTCCTGACCAAGAGGAACCTTCAGTGAGGTTGTTTGGGTCACTGTGACAGGAGCCAGTGCCATTAACCCTTTATTTAACCCTGGATACATACCCCAGTCTGTCAGTCAGGTCCCAGAGCACATTTGGGGAAGGAATTAGAGGAGATCCATCATACAGGACCACTGAAGCTCCTGTAGCAAGTGCACTCACCAGCCAATTCCACATCATCCAGCCAATCTGGAGGGGAGAAGAGAAGAAACCTCCATGAGTGTCACTGCCTGCAGTCCTGGCAGCCCCAGCAGTGCTGTCTGCTGGCACAGCAGCTACAGGCAACTCTAAAAAGATGCACTGGTGCAGATCTTGGGAGAAACTGGACCAAAGCACAATCCCTGCTCTCATGCAAGGGGTGTCACCTTCCCCCCTCCACTTCCCCTGCCTGAAGTTCTCCTGCTGTTAAAGCCACACCACTGATTGTCTGATCATATCAGAGAATAAAGCTGAAGCTCTGCTCATCCTCTCAGCTGCATGTTCCTGATGGATGTTCATCTAAGTGATCCTTACAAACACCTAATGAGGTGGGCACCCCACACCTCCCTGCACACACAGCTTTAAAGCACCTGGCAGGAGACAGGACAACTGAGACAAGGCAATTACCATGATCCCTCCATGGAGAGATTGCAAACTGACTAGTCATGTTAAAGTTCAGAGGGGAACTCATGAGGAAAGGCATCAGCCTTCTCCAACTGCTACAGTCACAGAAGGCTTAGGAATCATTTTTCTTCATCACAGCATGAAAAAAAAACCACCCCCCCACCATACAACTGAACTCAGATGAGGTTTATCCCCTCTCCTTTATCATGAGCAGCTTCTTTCCTCACAACCAAAACAGAGACATAACAAATTCTCATCTTCAGTATGACCTAACCCTGCAGGAAGGTGGAATCTGATTTGTAGGTGATATTGATGAGGCAGCTTGATCAATAAACCTAAGAGACTAAAAATCAATCCATTTTCCTCACCAGTTAGGTCAGAAACATTTAACATGGGTTTGACCTTTCATCAGAAAGGTCCCTGTTGCATTTTATTATTTCACCTGATTTTTTTTTTTTAAACTCAGCTGGGACAATCCCTTGCAGTGAATTTAACACAAAAAGAAGTGTGCTTTTGGATTTGTATGAAAAGTTGTCCCATCTTTACAGGAAAAAAGATGCTCCAGTGTTTATAAAAATGCCTTCTTAAGCCCCACTTGCCGTTGTGTAGTACATAATCACATCATTGCTGCTCATGTTGCCATGAAGAATGTGTTCCTTCAGGTGCTGGATGAGGGTGCCCTGGCAAAAAGAGTGAAAGGAAAACACAAGATCACAAATGAAAAGCAAAAACTCTTGACAGCACATTAAGGCTTCAAAAACACTAGCACAGTCAATAGCTTGCAGGATGTACTCCAGGATTAAAGCAAGTATTTCCTTTAACTACAGCTGAAGTAAATCCCAGGGCCTATCTACAGCAGCAGTGATTGCATTCTCCATTTTCTCACAGAACTTTTCAGCCTCTCTCATTAGACCTCAGCAATTCCCACTGCACATCACTTTTAATCCATGGAATAAACAACTCCTAACTCCACACAGCCATCAGAGCTGCAGAGCACTCCATGCAGACCCTAATTTTAACAGCAGGCTTTAAGCAATCAGATTTTCCAAGAGAAGCCCTTTGACAGTTTCATTTTGGATGTATTTGGGCAATGGGAGGACTGAAGGACTGAGGGCTGCCATAAACTGCAGCAGCTGAACATTAGCACCATGAGTCCAAATTATCTTATCTATTAACATCTAGGAGACAAAAGACCTGACAGTAGAGATGTCTTGTAAACACTGGAGTGACTAGAAATGTGAAATGTCTCACTGCTCAGAGCATCAATATTAATAATGTCCTGAAATGTATTACTTCCTTTTGTTGGAAATGCTGCTAAACCACCTTCCTGATCATCATTAAAGCTTAACTCACTAGGATAAATAAATTTACAGACTACTTCATTAAGTCACTTCACTGCAGTGACAAATTAACGTAGCCAATGTTAAAATAAAAAATGGTTTTTGCATTTATGCAAGGAGTCAGGGCGAAAATATTAAGAGGCTCATAAGCATGAAACGAGATTTACACTGAAAGAAAACAGATTACAGATAAACACTCGAAATGAAAAAGGAGAGTCATAAAACTGGCACATGCTTCGGGAGAAAAAGCAGAAAACATTAAATAAAAATAAAGGATTAAATCTTATTTTCACTTCAGTGCTCAGAGGAACCAGGTCTGAATTCACCTACTGCTGTTAGAGCACCCTCAGCTGTCACAACGCTGCCATCTAGCTACAGCTGCCACCTTCTGCAGCTGAAAATCACCCCAAAAAATCGGGATTTAGAAACACTGTGTCGAACTGAATCGGTAAGGTGGCCAAAAGAATTGCAGGTGTTTACATAATCACTGCATTTATAAAGGAAAGCACATTGTCCCTGCAGGAGATTCTGAAAGAACCATGCAAAATAGCAAAGTTAAGAGTCATATTCAATTAATAAAAGTACTGGTTTTCCTTTTTCCTTCCTTTAGTTTTTGCTACTTCCCAGTTTTGGAACAAAAGGGGATTTTTAACAATGGTTTTAGGTATAGGCTATGAACAATTTCCCTGCAAAACCTCATATCTCAGGCTGGAAACAAATGGACTCTGGGAGAAGGCAGAGCTGCTCTAAACTCACAGCCCAAAATGCTCTCAAGTTAATTTATAGGACCAGTTTATTTATAGGACTTGTGACCCTCCAAATAAACCCCAAGCATTTATCACTTCCCACCAGATGTGGCAGCTGATAAAACTCATTGGTCCTCCTCAGGACCAAGGCAGGGCTGGTGAAGTGCTGAGCATCTGGAGTGTCAGGAAGCAGCAGGAACAGCTGCTGCTGAGCCCCAGCAGGGCCCAGGAGGGATTTCCACACCAGGGCTGAGCACTGGCACAGCTGAGAGGGGCAGGAGCAGCTCCTCAGGGCTCTCCAGCAGAGCTCAGGAGAGTTTCTGAGCAGGAAACAGCCTCAGAGTGATTTCCCTGCACCTACACGAGGAATCTGCAGCAGTGCAGAGGTTTAAGACCAAGCCTTGCAAGTCCTTGAGATGGACAGGCATGAACTGAAGAGGATTTTACCTCCAAATTCTCTCCTTAGATAGCTGGGAGCATGGAATAACTGGAAAAGGGCCTGATAAGAATGAGGCAAGATGAAGAACCAATATTTTCAGGACTAAAGAACATCTTCCTGCAGCACATCCAAGTGGTCAAAACCACACAGCTTTGCTCCCAGGATCAAAAAAAAAAAAAAAAAAACAAGCCTACTCCTCCAAGCCACCATTTTTAAAATCATCTCCCATGACCTGGCTTCATTTTCTTTATTTATGTATGTCATTTCACTGTGTAGCAAGAAAACAGAGCAGAAACATACTGCAGAATTAGATAAACTGAGTTGTGGATTTAAAGTAGGCTGCCTGTTGCCATCTAAAATCAGTACAGTAACAAACCAGCATTGGAACATACTATAAATACAATAATTGAAATGTCTTCACCAAAATGTCATCTCTTCTTGCTGCCTTCACTACCAGAACCACACTTGGTTTAAACTAAGGCTGGAAAATAAAACAAAGACAGTAGGCTAATTCTGCTCTTTTTTTAATCAAATCAATGCAAATCATCCTATTAATTCCAGTGGAAACAAGATTATTGGGTTTGTCTGTTTGTTCTAGGCTTAAAGCATGTAAAAGATCTGAGAATTTGTTTGCATGGACTTTGGAGGCCCTATTCAAACACTGAGGTCCCCAATGCAACCATTTGCTGTTAGCACCAGAAGAAAAACCATCCTGCATCACAACTACAGAGCTGCTCAGTGGGAACAGAATCACCACAAACAGATTTTATTCATCCACCCATCACCTGCTCTCCTCAGCAGGGATGAGTATCCTGACCTAAACTCTAAGGTAGCTCTGTACATGACTCAGCTGGAGAGCAGAGTCATGATTCAGGGCAAGCAAGCACAGGTAACATGGGAAAAGAAAGAAGTTTGCAAAAGCAAAGTCCTATTGTCTGATCTGCAGCTATTTTTCATCTCTAGTGTTTATCACCCACCACTGAACAAAACACCTTCCCCTGTTTTTTTGCTAATCCACCTCTGCAAGTATTTAACCAGTCTAAAGCCAGCACAGCTTCAAAACAGCTGTCAAACTTCAAAACCCACCTCCTTTCCTCCTCACAAACATTGGATTTGTGTCCCAAAGGGACCATTTTGTACATCACATGCTGCCTGGTACCTTCTCCTACTGACTGATAAGATACAAAGCAGAGTGTTTACAGGCAGCAAGGGATGTCTGTGGGCAAATCCTCCAGTCCCTGCCATCAAAGAGAGGCAAGAACACACACACTGGGGCACAAAGCATCAAAGGATCCTGCCCTCAAGGCCACCCAGCCCTGCAGGATGCTCCTCCTGACTTGCAGGGCAAACAGCAGCACTGAGGGACTCTGGCTAAGAGTTGTGCAGGTCCATTTACACACATTGGTACAAAGTGCCCTAAGCAACACATCCTGCCTGCCTTAAATGGGGAAAAAACTGCCTTCTATTAAGGATTATAGCAGAATTAAAGTTTCAACACTGCTGCAGTCACTTCCTCTATTTTAAGAATTTTGGAACATTTACAACAAGTGGAAAGCACATGAGCAAGGGTCATTCTGGCACCAATATCAGATATCTTTAGCCACAACAAGACACTGCCTCAAGCAGTTTCCATTCAATGCAAAACCTACACTCAAGGAGATTCCCACTCTCTGGCTTCCTTAAAGGATTAATGAGGATGACATACTCTAAACTGATAAACATGAAGTAATATTCAAGGTAAAAAACTATAAAAACTACAAGCTCCTTATGGGCCTCAAGCTAACAGTGTCCAAAAATCAGTTGCAAACATCCAATTCAAGCTCTTTGGCTTTTCTTTTTCAATTGTCAGACAGGCCACTTCTGGTCCTTTTGTGAGTGACACTTGTTCCCAGGAAACCCCTGGAATCTGAAAGGTCTCCACACTGTTTCTAAACCAAAATATTTTATATCCTTACCCATCCACACTTGCTTTCAAATAGCCACTAACAAATAAAAAAGGTTCACTGTCAAGTTCCTGAAAAACTGTCAGCAATCAATTTTTCCTTAAAATACATCAGTGTGTGATGCTGTTAAAGGAAAAATGTAAGCCAAGCAGTCAAGCACAGCCAGTGCAGCTCCAGGAGGGAGGACATACCCCTGCTGAGTGAACCATGCATTTTGGTGCCCCTGTGGTGCCTGAGGAATACATGATAAAGAGAGGATGGTTGAAAGGCAGCTGCTCAAATTCCAGCTGGGGAGGCTGCTCTCCTTTCCCAGTAGCAAGGAAGTCTTCTAAAAAGACACTGCACAAGAAGGAGGGGGGGGGAAAAAAGGAACATTTCAAAACTTGCTGAAAGCATTACCCCAACCCCCATGTGTAAGATCACCTCTGTACCCAACAGGGCTCCCATTACCTGTTTGGAATCTTAGAAATATCTATGGCTTCTCTTGAAGATACATATGGAATCACCACCACCTTTTTTAGGTCTGGAAGTCCTGGAAGAAGGAAAACAAGTATTTCCAACATTCAGTTACATAAGTAAAGGTCTTTTCTGCCTGACTGAATCATACAGTGTAATGCACTAAGTAACAGAAATAATTCTGATGCACTGAGTATTGAAACCCCAGAGGACTGAATTGTTACCCAAGATGTAATTTCCTCAGTGCTGCCAGCTTTTTATGTGTAAATCTGCAAGCTTTAGTGCTGTAATACCTCTCCATTTGTCTTCAGCAGCACTTTGCTTGAGCTTAAACACACCATCATCAGCCCCTGTTCCGCTGCTTCTACTGCTGGCTAATTTCTGATGATCTATTAAAGTTAAGCAAGCAGAAAACTGTTAAAATTACAGAAAAGACCTTTCAGCCTTTACCCAAACCTGTTCTGAAAACCTCAGTGGCCACCATAAAGAAGGAAGGAAAGAACAACAAGTAGTGGCAGTGCAGGCTCTGAGTGCTCACAGAACCACAGGGCAGGTGGGATGCACTGCAATACCTTTTACCACCCTCAGCAGCTTTTCCAAGTGGTTGTGTTCTTTGCCATTGTATATAACAGCTTCCACAGAGAAGATGAGCTTAGGCTGAATTTGGGAAAATCTGTCCAGCACACCCTAGGGATAAAGAGAAAAACGTGTTAAAAATATGAAATTAACTGCTACAGCAGGAAACTTCAGTGGGTGCTAAAGGCAAATTTCAAAACAAGCAAGGGATAAGGACAAGAATTAACAGGAGGGTTGTTAAAAGACTGCCTGCTTGTCTTTCACTCACAGGAGATCTCTGAAGCACAACAGGTTTGTGACAATCTCTCTCATAACCCCCAAACAGACCAACCCATGATAAAACCCCCACAGACCACAGAACATTCTTTATGGACAGGACAAACTCAAAGTTCTAAACAGCTAAAAAACCACCTTGCAAGTCAGATTAGACTCATGTAAAGAGGACCAGCAGCTGTGATGTGAGCAGGAATTGGGCACTTGGTGTCCAGGAAGGTGCTCAGGACCTGCAGCAGGAGCTCCACGTGCCCCAAGCTGCTCTGACAGCACCAGGGCTGGGGAAACAAACACCAGCCTTGGGGGAGATGCATTTATGTGGTGAGGTGGCCCTCAAAAGGAACTGGCAGTTTGTTCTGCCACCATTAACAAAGGAAACCAAGCCACTGGTTTATAGCAAAATAAATTGATATTGAACACACACAGACTACCAACAAAAGACACCACAGCTCCTTTAGAATCTCTGCAGCACAACACATTCAAATGCTAAATTTTCAGGTGTCTCCTCCAGCTTACACTGTGTTAGAAATTTACCACAGCTATCATCCTATTTGAGATTAAAACCCTTCTGGCATTTACCTTTTTCCATGTACACTGCATGCAGCAGCCTACCAGAAATGGATCTCTTTGTATTCAACAGCAAGAAGCAAATCCTTCCAATAAAAGCTCTCAGCACACTGATGTTCAAACCTCTCTAGCTCCATTACTTGGAGCATTAAGAACTACAAGATTACACAATACTGTAAAATTGTCAGCTAAGTGTTCAAGAACAATCTCCTAGATCATGCTACAGAAATCAGACTTGAGTCATCTGCATATTCTTCCCAGCATTCTTTATTCTTCTTGTTTTCTATTTTGCCATCAACACTGCAGCCAAAATGAGAAACAAATTAGTAGCAAATCAGAAGATGAAAGCAAAAACATCACAATCAACTCATGTCTGTTAAACTCTTTCCCAAGCTGGGCTGCTCAGCATTGCAAAAAAATCTGCTGCAAAAGGGCAGGAGTCTTGTCCTGACCATTTCTCCATGCTGCCCCCTCAAGAAACCACAGGTAAGGTACAGGGATATGCTAAACAGAAATTATTACCTGAGAATGTCACTTAACAGCTTTCCCTCCTGTATTTCCTTTTTCTTGTTCACATTATAAGAAAATACAGTGACAGTGCACTGACATTCAAATTTATCAATTACTTCAAAACAAAAACAAACCACCAGAATCTATGAAGTGCCAGAAGTAGTTTTCAAGAAGTCCCTAGTGTGTTACCTAACAAAAAAAGGAGATTAAATTAATACATTACAGTTACTCTCCAAGGGAGTAAGAAGTCAAATTTCCTGCTTCTTTGGTATATTCTCACACCTCCTCCTTTTTACCATTTCCCAGGAACAGACCAAGCAGCCACACAGGGGCTGTGTGCATTTCTCTGTGTGTGCACACCCTCATGCTGAGTGCAGAGCACACACAGCCCATTTCCATGCTGCCTGATGTTTAAAGATTAAGACCAATGAGCACTGAGGGTCCTCTAAAGAGAAGAGTCAAATGTGAAGAGAAGTGTGAATCAGAAGCAGAGATGGCTCCAGTTCTCAGGGTCCTACCAAACCTGCTAACACACCCAGTCAGATTCATTAGCACTGGCAGCATCCAATCCCACAGGGCAGCCTGCTATGATACAATGGCAACACAAACAGATGGAACATGTAATTGCTACACTGGAACTTTAATCCAACCAGATGGCACAGCAAGGAATTCCTTCCACAAAAAGCTCAGGTGTAGCAGATATGGCTCATCTTATTCCATCAGCCTCCAGTTCTGTCCAAAGAAATTGTGCAGGGCCCCACAAACGGAGCTGCACTGAGCTCACCAAAGGCTCCTCACCCAGTTCTGGGAGCAGAACTTCTTTATAAACCCATAAATCCAACCATTCCTCATGCACAGGCCACCACTTTGCCATTAATTTATGGCAATGGATAACAGGGAGCAGAGAGATGAAGCAGCAGCTGCCAAGAGTGGCATTGTGTGTGTGTGTGTGTGTGTGTGGGAGGCAGCTCAGTGGTTCTCTGACAGCAGACTTCCTCAAGGCTGGAAGCCTTGGGAGGGATGGCATTCAGAGCCTGCAGTGTGTAGGCAGCTCTGAGGAGTGACATTTCTGAGCTTCACAAAACACACACAATTGGACTTCAAACCTTGGAAATGCTACACTGTTTCTCCCAGCACAAAAGTCTTTTTTTTATAATAATAACAGGACTAATGGAACTTCACAAAAGGAGGAATGGCTTTTCCTCAGGGTGGAAGCCAATGTTTCTGAGGGCCTCTGCTGATCTCCCTCAGGATTTTAGGATTTGAACTCATGCCAACACACAGGGCCAAAGGAGAATAAGTGATATTGATGGCACTGCAGCTCCAAGGCCAAGTTGCATTAAGAAGCTATCACAAAAAACTAAAAGCTGGACACTGAAAACAGCACACCAGCATGGACAGAAAACATACCAGCCCTTGTAATGCCAGTAAAGAGAACAATCTTCTCCCAGATAAGAGATCGAACCACATTGCACAGAAAATACTCCACACCATCATTTTCTGAGCAAGCAGAAAATATTTGTAGAACAGATTGATCATTACATGCTGTAATGATTTTTTAAATAATTTTTTTCCCAACGATACATCCTCAAGTGTAAGGACATGGAATGCTGCTGCCCTCTAGTGCTAATCCAGGAATGATTGTTCCATACATTTTCCCAGGGTTAAACACCAAAATTGAGGGTTTTATCTAAAAACACTGTTCTCCACACTGTAATTCAAAACCACTATTTTTCATATGTAAACTTTTAGACAGAAGAAAGGTTCAACATCCCCCTTAGAAATGATTTAGCTCTGTTGATGTCTGCTAAAAACTTTCCAAACAAAGCAGAATATATTCCCAAAGCTTCCAGGGTGTATCTGTTTGGGTATCAATTTCACACACAGCATTTATTTCTACACTAAAAAGAGTTAATCAGGTTAGTGACATTAGCATGGAATTCCTCACTGTTGTGGAAAATACCAACCAGGGCTGGTGCTGAGCTCACCCTGACAGGAGGCAAAGGATGGGATACTTAGGCAAAGAAAATTGGAGTGTGGAAACAGGAGCGTGGCTGAGCAGCCTGGGGCAGGATTTGGGAAGAAGAGCCAAGCCTCAGACAACTCTGTGCTCATTTACATACTTAATATAATAAAAGCACACCAAGGCCATGGAGCCCATCTAAAAATATCCCAACAGTGAGTAGCTCAAGCCACTCAAAGCACCAGGCTGAAAGTCAGCAGTGACAAGCCAGAGCGAGCGGGTCGGTGCAGCTGGAAAAGCCGCGGAGGGCCCGGCTGTGCCAGGAGGTGGCAGCAGGACTGAAGGGAACAGAATCCATCTGTCAGCTGAATTCAGCCCCCCCCGAGTCTGTCCGGGACACGGCAAGGAGGTTTTACTCACGTTGGTGCCGAAGTCTGGGGATGTGGAGCTCCAGATGGCGCCGATGCTCGCGGCAGCCAGCATCGCTTCCACCGCGTGGATGCTGTTGGGAAGGTAACCTGGGGCAGAGGTGGGATGGTCAGAGATGGAACAGCGCTAAAAAAATCCTACATAATACAATAAAACCATAATATATACAGCAAACAGGCTTTGAAAATGCAAAATCCCAGACTGAAGCACCTTTTGAAGTTTTCCATGCAATCGATGTCATACCTCAAAGCCAAATCACTTACACAAGGAATTAGTAATAAATCCATTTGTAAAAATAAAAATATTCTTGTGGTTAGAATGATTTTAGTTTTGGATTCTTTCATATTTTGCTCTATGTAGTCTGTAATGATAAAACTACCTAAAATAAGTCAAGAATTTGTTACATACTGTGTAATTATCAAAAATAAATGGGAGATGCCATCGCATACCAAAAAAGAGGAGACAATTTGCTTCTATCAATTGCTAGTCTTCACAGTTGCTAAGCATTTGGAAGAACAGGGTCCTAGTGATACATTTTCTATAGGGATAAATACACTTTTTAAAGAATTACACTGATTTAACTGTATCAGCAGAAGTAATGTTGGAATAAGATTTTTAAATTGGGGAATTATTGAGGAATTATATAATTTCTCTAATCTTTCTGGTTTTATCTACAAATGATTCCCAATTTACAAATGTTCCTGCTTAATTAATAAGCCTTTCAGGATAAGAGGGCAGCACACTGGAAAGAGTAACTGGGAGAGAAAATTAGTGATTGATTATACAAAGACTAAGAATACAGCAGCATGCAGGGGAATAGAACAAGACTGTAGGAACAGCCATTAGAGAAAGAACCAGTATCTGCCAGGAAAGATTATAAATAGCTCAAGAGCAGATTCAGCTTCACAAAGCTAAATGTTGCCTGGTAGACACTGCCAGAATCTTCAACACAAACAAGCAAAACCAGTGTCTCAGCTGATAAGGGAGTAACAGAGTGGGACAAGCCTTGGAACCTTCCCACACAAATGTGGCTCTTCAGGTTTCTCTCATTAGCCTTACAGCAAGATTTCAATTCAATTTATCACTACATACAGAATAAACTAATGTCAAGAAAGTCAGATTTTAGTTTCAGTGAGCTCAATGTGAGCAAGTCTCCAGAAGGTGCTGGGTGGCTGAGTCTGACTCTGCACTGCTCAGAACCCAGCCCACAAATCAAAACATGCAGCTGCAATTCACCACCTACACTGACGTGGATCAAAGATCTGGAGTTTCAGATCACTTTTAAGTAACCAAAAAGATGTCCAAGTACTTTGAAAAAAAAGCACAGGATGGGCCTAACTGCAGCACTCTGACATCTAATTAGAGTTCTACATGTGAGAGCAAAACTTTAATGGCAATAAAAATGTTTTCCAGCCTGTTGAACAGCAGTGGTGGGCATTGAGATCTTGGACTGTAGGTGCACCCCAAGATCAGCAAACACTGACCAGTGCCAGGCACTGCTCAAAAAAAGATATTTATGGATGTACATTTCAGGACAGGAGCTAAGATCTCAACAGCAATTTTTGCTATGTTAATATTACCAAGTAGGAAGGTACCAAAATGGATTTTTGTGAGGTTTTTCTACATTGCTTGAAGAAAGCCCATCCTTTTTCAACTTTGATTTTAAAGTTCACTTTTTCCACAATCTCTTAAACTGAAATTCTTCCTCACTCAAAAATCAGTGAGATCAGTTTCTTAAGCCAGCAGTGCCACTGCAGTTACTGAAAGCTGCTGTGCTTTTGGGGGCAGTAACTTTTAAAACAGCATTGACTTAAGCCCAACAATTTCTGGAAAACACACAACTATGAATAAAAGCCTCATGCCATGATAAGATATAAATGACTCCCCAGAACTGCCTACAGCTTATAGTGGTTTGCTCAGTGAAGTTCTTCAGCACATAAAGTGCAGCAAATAAAAGCATTGCCCATAAAAGCATTGTTTATTTTGCTATTTTTCCCCTTGGGGTCAAGGTTTATACAAGGCACAGCATCCCAAAATCTCAGCGATTTTTCTTGTAAGACAAATATTCCTCCCTAAATAATTTGAAATATATGAACCAGAACAGACCAAAATGTCATTTTGTGTGACGAAAGCAGATCTTTAATTGATGCCAAATATTCCCACTGAGCATTTCTTGGATGGGATCATCAGGGGGCCAAAGTGCAAGGAAAACTGAAAGATCTCTCCTGGTGCTTTGGAGCAGTTGTTACTTATTTACAACCTTCAGTTCTGTTCTAAGCAATTCTCCTTTTCACCACTCCACACAAAAGCCCTCAAGGCAAGATCACAGCTCTGGGATTAGTGTGAGCCAGACAATTAAATCATTACTTTCATTTGTCAGCTGCCTTTGAGGTGGTGGTTGAGTTTTGGAGGATACCAGCCAAAAGTGCCCAAAGGTATAAAACATGCACAGCAACTGACTCTGCATTTCTGTGCCTCCACCTGATCCCAGAAGCCTTCCTGCTCTCTGGGATCTCACAGATTTAGCCCAAAAATTTGGGTCTGTTCTGGCTGGAGATCCTCCCAACACAGCAGTGTAAGGACTCGTGTTCCTTTTCTCTCAACAGCTAAATGACACAAACTACCTTCTCCTGCCAGTCTTTCAGATTCAAACTGGATTCTCATTTAGAAGTAAGTAAAAATAATTTTTTTTCTTCCTCCCACATCTGAGATTCTCAAGCTGATCACAACTGGCATGCAGGTAAACCTTTCTGCTCCCTGGAGACATCAGCACACTCCTCAGGGCACTCAGAGGGCTGACACAGGTCCCCAGTGTCTAAAACTGGAGAACAGGAATGTTGCTGACAAAGAGGATGGAAAAAGGCAACTTTCTTTAGCTGGATTAACATCAGGCAGGAGTTACAGAGCAGTGACCTATGTACAAAAGCTCTGTACCATAGAGGAATAATGATACTGCTGATTTAAATAATCATCATGTTTGCTCATAGATTTAACTAGAGCCTCCATGTTCCTTAAGATAATATTTCAGCTAAGGATCTGAACTAGGATTTGTCAGCATGGGAAAGGCTACAGGAGGTATTTCTCTGCATCTTCCCTCACCCCTTTCTTGATGATGGTAAGAAAGGTGAAAACCACCTTCTGTTACAAGAAAAGGACCTTCCTCCTTTGGGTGAACTAGAAAAGCAAAAGGGCTCAAAACACAGGAGCTGGGAACTCATCAAGCAGGAATATCAGAGTATGACACACAAGGGTCCCAGCAGCACTCCTGACTAATGAAAATGGATACAATCTCCATAAAAACAGAGAAAACAAAGCTCTACCTGACATAAAACCTGTGAAGTCTCTAAGCAGGACAAGTGCATTTTAAAAACAGTCTGGATTTTTTTTAAGAGGCACTTACAGCCTGATCTGCTCAGGACTAAGTGCCTCAGCATTTTCTGTCAGTTGCTATTTGCTTAATCTAGCACACACCAAGATTACACTTACTTCTGTTCATTTACACTGCAGCACTTCACCAACAGAATAGGTAAAAATTGTAGTTCAAAAGTTTGATATAATTATGCAGAAAACTATGGCCAGAGTCTGATTGCTCAGAGTGCTGAGAACACATTCCATGAAAGCACCTAATGCCTCCATAAAGTTTAATAAAGGCTTCCTCTTGGAAAAAGAAGCACCCAAACATTGTTACGTGCATGGAGAGAAAAAAAAAAAATCAACAACTGAACTGGGACCCTGCATCAAAGGTTTTGTCTGAGCCCTGGGAGAATAAATCAGGAAGAAAAATAGGGAGCAGCAACTAAAATACCTTCTCAATGTCTCACATTATTGAACTACACCAGCTCTCAAACTGAACAGAATTTAGAGACCAGACTCCCATTTTCAGCATTTCATACTCCTTTAGGACTTGCAAGTGAAGTTGCCACCCTGCCCAACATTCCTGTGGCCTGAAACTCTTAGCACCCCACTAATCTCCTTACAAAGCTGGCTTTAAAACCCACGTAAGCAAGCAGGGTTAATACAGTTGCTATAGATAAAATACAGCTTTAGACAATGTAACTCGTGCATGTTTTGTTGAGGATGTTTTTGTGTGAAGGCATGGGGAAGATCAGATTGTTTTTAACTGCTGACTTGTAACAGAGCAAAGCTGGCTACAGGGGTAGAGTAGAAAATCTATCCAGAGAGGAGAAACATCCTCCCAGGTGTATTTCATTCTGATTTTAGGCATTGTTGTTTGCCAAACAGATGGCCAGTGGGAGACCAGGAGGTACCCTTGCAGGAGGTATTCTATGCCTCTCCCAACTGTTCAAGCATCACTGACAGCACTGCAAGACATCCTTAGAGGAAGAAATATGTTTCACAACACATCTGCCTCAATTATGTTCACTATTAAGTGCTCTCAGTGATGGAAAGGGAAGACTGGAATAAAATCAAGCTGAGAAAGTGCTGACACCACTGCCTGTCCACCCACACTCACCCACCTCCAGCTTCAACATACTATTACTGTCATGATGCAACCATAAATTGTATTGAACAAACTAGGGGGTATGTTCAGTATAATGAGAAGTTAAAGCAGCCTTGTCTTAGAGGCAGCAAAGCCTGGAGATGAAACTCACAGGGAAACAACAGTAATAGTCTCATGTGTAATTCTAACAGCTCAGATTTTAAGAGAAAGTGTCAACAAAGGGTGTCAGAAGCTGACAGGCTGACTGCATGTTAGGCAGCTGTAATGAAGTTCATAGAATATCTCCTTCCTATTTAAAAATGGATTTTTCAGCAGCAGTAGAAGCATGCCCTGTGTTACTACCATGAACCTCAGTGAGAATTGCCTTTCCCTCTGCCATCTGCTCTAAGTTCTGGGACAAATTACATCCCTGTGGACTCTAGCAAGTTTTGCAGAGCCTGATTTTTGATACCACAAGAGGGTGTAGGACTCCAGCCTCCCCAATCAACACTTAATGTCCCTTCCCCAACTCAGATTGGGAAGCCTCAGCCTCTGAATGCAAAGTTAATGACTGCCAAAATCCTCTAGCACAGCAGAGAAAGATAGGAAAGTTGAGACCCCATAGAAGTATCTAAAGTGACTTTAATGCTTTAAACAAAGTATCAACTATGCCTTTCAATCTAAATGAGAGGTGAGCCAGACACTAAATAAAATTTCAAAAAATCAGCCAGCCTGCTGAACAAGACAGTCACTAACTAAAAGGAACTGTTACTAATATTGCAATAGCACTATTAGCAGCACAGGCTACAGCTACATTCCAAGGCCATGTTTTCTCCTGCTACAGAGCACATCTTCCCTGCTCTGCTCCTCAAGAAATGGTCAGATATGAACACGACAGCATTAAGGTTGAAAATTGAGATAAAATTAGAGCATCTCCATCTTCATTCAGACAAACCTTCTCAACTTCACTGTATGGTTCATACCTAATTAAGGGTTTAGCTCTAATTCTGTGTGAAAAACCAAACCAGCAGCTGTGATAACTCATGTTTGGCTGCCAGTTCCAGAGCATACTTGTACCATATGCAAGAAATGAGCTCTGCTGAGTAGATGTACATTTCCAGGTCATAGCTGTGGGTTTAAATTTTGGTCTTCAAGACACTGGTTCAAGTTTGTAGCATGCAGAAAACAAATCAAGAGTTTCATCACTGTGGGTTTGCATCATGTAAGATTTTACAGACACTTATTTAGGCTGATGGCCAAGTGTTGCTCAAAGAACATGGGATTCCAGCAGTACAATGACACAAACACCAGGAGCCAAGGAGCTTCAAGGATATTGCACCTCACTGACAAATTAGAGAGCACACAAAACAGAGGTGAAGCAGCTCAGCTGGAAGATCAAACCCAGCAATTTCAGAATAAATGTAACTCCTTTCCAAGCCTGGGCTGCTCACAGGACAAAAGCCTGTTTATATAGAAAACCACACATGACAGTCTCTTGACAGGAAATATTGCTGCAGAAGATGTGCTGAGCTGCTGAAAGGATCACAGGGTTATAACTAATCTCTGCACTGGTGGCTTGAGGAGTTCTTGCCCAGCAGCTGCTCACTGTCACCACCCTGGGGGCAGGACAAGTTTTCTCCTCCAGACCTGCAGCTCACAGGGTCAGGAACTGCCAGTGGCACCAGGACAACCAACCTGGGACATCATTTCCCACAGGAATCTGCCCTGTGACTCAAGGCTCAGCTAGAGGCACAGCCTCCACCACCTCTGCTTCCACAGGGTGTTTCTGAAGGTGAATGAAGCATTTTCCTTCCCCCTTCAGTGCTAGAGAACCTGCAGGCTAATCCAGGTTCCTTCCCTCTAGAAATGCATTTCCTACAAATGTAAACACAGCAGCACAAGAGCCTTTTCTTCAGAATGTTTATGTGAAACTTTCTGTGAAACACTATTTCACAGTCATGTTTCTGTAACTCTGGCTACTCACTTGCACATTTAAAAAAAAAAAAACTTCCACCTCCTGTCCCTTGAGAAAATTACTCACCTACGACTCTGTCTCCTACTTTTATTCCCATCTTCCTCATGGCTGCAGCATACAAAGCTACAGCTTGTCTCAGCTCTTCAAAAGTAACTTTCAAGATTTCTTCTTTGCCTTCCCCTGAGGAAAGAAAATTAAAGCAATCAGTCAGAAATCAGGCATTGCAACGTCAGTCTAGTACAAACAACTAATCCTAGAAGAATAGAAAGCAATTCTAAGAGAGCAGCTTCCACTAATATTTATATTTTTGCTTTTGAAGTTCCTCTTATGCTGCACCAAAACCTCTTCTTTCTAATGGGAATCAAGTATTAATCAGTGGTATTTGTTCAGCAGGCACGAGGACATTTCCAAAGATAAACACATCTGTAGAAACACAAATTATTCACTGGAGAAAGGTGTGCTCTCAAGGAGGATTCATGGTAAACAGATGGCACTCACCAAGGCTAATTTCTAACATGGTAAGAACCTCATTCTCCCTTTTTGCTGAGTTTTCTCATCAGGTCTAGGCAGCAGCACAAGCTGCCAAGTTCAGGTTTTATTACAGCAAATCAGTGACTAGAAAATCTTGCATGTCCAGGCCTGATTTTCACTGTGCTTTTGGATCATCTGCCTTTGCCAACGTGGCACAAAGCAAACAAACTGAACTGGACTCCACTCACCTCTGCAGGGACCTGCAGGGTGTTTTCCCCATTGTACTCCATGTCAGCTGTTACATAAGCTGCTAATAAATCACTCGTGAAGCAAAACTAACAAACCTGAATGTTATGAAAGCAGAAATCTGTCACCCCCAAGTCCCTTCCCTCAGTGGGGCTGCTGCAAAGGTGTGGTGGCCTGTCCCATTTCCACTGTCCAGCACTTCTCATGGAGACACACATGCCAGGGATGCCACAGGAAAGGTGAGCTGCACTCCCTGCTCCTTTTTCAGAGCAGCTGCCCTCAGTCTGATGGTATTTTTGACTCTTTTGCCTTCTTAGACTTTCACACCAATAAATCTGGACTTGCACAGAGCAAGGGAGCAGGTCATGATGCAAAACAAGCCAAGTCCCTGTTACATGCAGTTCCTAAACTGAGCAGGGGCTGCCAGCAGAGCCTGGGTTCCCACAGAACAACAGGAAATGAGACACTGATCCTGCTCCATGATTGAAGCCCCAGGAGAAGGGAATCACAGAAAAGATCCACCCTGGGAGCCAGTGACAAGTGAAATTGTTTAGGAAAGTTACATTTACATTCCTGTGACACCCACAGGGCTCCCACAGAATCACCCCCAGTGAACACAAACCTGAGCCAAGCCCCAAACCACCACTCTGACCTGGCAGCAGGGAGTTATCAGAAGATACTCTGACTTAAGAGCTCTTAAGGAGATTAAACACAGCAGAAGGTCATGAAAGAAATGCAGGTGGAAGTCTGTTCACCACAGAGGAGCCAATTGTTCATTCCAGTGCTCATACAATAATCAACTAGGAAATAATTTTGCTCCTTTTGCATTCACCACCTGTGAATTTGTGATAAAACAGTCTCTGATACACCCCATGACTTCCTAAGAAAAAGACCTACAGAATTACATAATCACATGTCAAACCAAGCCATTCCCTGAATTGCTAATAACTCCTGTGATCATTTGAAGTGACAATATTTAACTCCACTTTCTCAAGTCACATGTTTAGCTTTTAACATGAACAAATCAATCACATCAATCCTACATACATTTAGAGCTGACTTACTAATCAAAGTTTGGCTTCCAGGTGCTCCACAAGATGCACTCAACTACACTGACTTTCTTCTCCACTAAATAATACATAAGCCTTTCTAATGCCCTCAAAATCTGAAAGTGATGACTAACTACTTTAAAGCCAACTTTTGGTTACAAGCCTCATTTCCATCAGACTTCACCAGATCAATTCTTACTTCACCAAAACTGGGTCACAGATCCCACCATTCTCTTTGAACTGGTGGCTGATTTTTATATAGATGAGATCAGAGAGGTCTCTTTCAATACCTTTAACCAGCAAAATGCAACTGATAAGTATTTCTCCAGCAATAAGCTTGCAGAAGGTGACTTATCTCACACAGCTGTTTAAAAACAATTTATTTGCACCTCAAAAACTGACTGCCATGTAGCTAAAAATCAGAAACTAAGATTTTTTTAACACCTACACAATCAATGCAGAGTTCTGCAGCATTTTCTCTGCTAAGGAGCTGCAAGGCTCCATTGTTCATTGATAAACTATTAAGAAGCATCACTGCCTGGTCAGTCTCATGGGAAGGATTAGTCCAGCAGAAGGGAAGTCCCAAATGCAGCTCCCTGAGGAAACTCACACACCTGCACAGGAGCTAATCCCACCCAACACAGATTAGAACTGGTTTTTAAAGTTACCAAAGTCAGCAGACAACAAAAAGTCTCTTCTGTGTCTTATCATGACCATCCTTATGAGTGTACACAGATTTTACTACCATTTTTCAAATCCTAGAAGATTTTTCAAACCTTCAGCATAACAAAAATTAGGACTGAGATTTAGTGCTCCAGAAGAGTAAAATTCCAAGTCTTCCAGGCACGTAACTGTTGTTTCTGTGGTACCAAAAGCAGAGTAAATTCCTGCCTAAATCCCATGTAGTTATCAGGATTCCTAAAATAAAAGCCATAGGAAGAGGTTGGGAAGGACATTATCAAGCTACAGTGCCAAAAAAACTTCCTGAAGGCAAGCAGTAGGTGAGTACTTCTGACAAATGTGAAATAATACCTCAAATACTGAATGATGTTAAACACAGCATGACCTCCACTGCTTTAATGCAGCTGAGCACATTCGAAGAAAACCTCATTTAGCTTGCAAAGGATTTCCCAGATTTATATTCCCACAGCGTGTTTTGCTGGGTAGTTTGGTTTTTTTGCAGAGCTGTATTGAGGCTGTGCAGTGTTACTGACTTGATTACCCCTTTTTCCTCCTCATCCAAACCAGTTTATTTCCACGTTTCATCAGAGCTGTTTCATCAGGCCCAGTCCTGTGAGCAGCACATAAACACAAGCATTCATTTCCCTTACTTGCTGCATACAGAGCAATCTTGTCATTGTCCTTGTGCCTCAGGAGATTCTCTGCATAGTTCAGGCGGCTGCCCTTGAACCACTCGGGGACATCTGAGATACTTTTGGATGTATCCACCACCTGAAAGAAACACATCCTTCACTCCTGGAGAAATGGAAGAGAATTTTTTCACAGCTTTGCACAGAAGGCAGCTCATCAGTTCCAAGCTCTTTGCAGACTTTATTATGTTGCTACAGGACAAAAAAATGAATGACAAGCACACAGTCAGGGCAAGAGGAGGGAAATTTATTTTTGTACTTTGGTTTATATAGATTTTGGACAACAACCATGGATTGGAGGATGAGGTTACCACCTCTCCAACCACACTGGTCAAACTAGAAGTCCATCAATCGTCCCTCTTTAAGAGAGGAAGGACAAACAAGAAGGACAGTTTACAATAACATCACTTTGTTTACATCAATCTGTGAGAAACTCCACTACAAAAATGCAAACATCAGAAGGCTGAAAAAGATCAGGGTGACATTATTAGGCAGGAATCACTTCTCCCAGCTTACAGATGGCAAACAGACACTGATCCTGTAATTAAAGGCCTGCAAAGTTTAATTATTTGTTACCTGTCACAAGCAAACACGTCATTACAACAAAACCAGGGGAAGTTCCTTGCTGACAGTTCTACCTTTGGACCAGCCTTTACCACACAAATAAGACAAACCATTGTGACTGCACCCAGAGCTGGGGACCCACACAGAGCTCAGGAACAGCCCAAACAGGGACTGAGCACATTTTAACTTTGTGCCAGGCCAGCCTCCCTCTTTGGAAGGTGTGAGTATCCCACCAGGACTCACGGGGGACAGAGACCAACAGCAGGAACTCACACAATGGTAATTCAAAATCATTAACTCCATAGCCAAATTAACTGACGAGTTCCAGCTTTTTATTCAAGGTCTTCATTTTTTTAGGATTAACAGGATCCAACAACCTGTAAATAAGGATCCAATAAACCTGTATTAAGTAACTCCCCACTTAGGACTAAGACATGCAAAGAATTGAAAAATGCAATGAAAAAATCATCAAAAATACAGTCAGCTGGAACAACTTCCCCCACCTTGAGCTAATTAAGCCTCAAAAGTATTCAACTAGCCCTTCATAAGTCACAGTTAAGACTAACTTTAATAACACTGATAGGTAAAGAGTCCCTTAGCATCAGCCAGAGGTCTAAATTCATTCCAAAATGTCCCTCTGCTTAGTGAGTCGGCAGTACATTTCTTTGCAAATCTTTAAATAGAAACTTTATTTTACAGTTGTGTTTTTGAAAGCTTCAGTTTATACCCTCAGGTTCTCTCTCTTGGACTGCACATACATCACAGGAAGAGAATTCCTTCAGCCCCAGTGAAAGGCTCTTCTGAAAGCCAAGCAAGCCTCAAAATACATCCCATTCCAGAAAAGCCAATGGTTTTGTGCTTTGAGAGCAGTGTATGTATTACTGGAGGCAATCTTAAAATTAACTTTTAACTTAAAACTCATGTGGAAGTGCACTACTGCATTATTTTATCTCAAATGTATTTTCCAAAAAAAGGGAACTCTGATTTCTTTGCTCCTAACAACTGGCAAGAACTGAGTTACAACATTTATACTTTATCAACTCAGGCTGCACAAATGATTTTTATACTAACATGCATTACTGCAGCAATTAGAAGCTGCTCTTAAAACTGACTCATTTCTGACTTCCTCAGCTTGAAGAAAAGTGAGCAGAATGTTTTCAACATTTTCCAGGACAAGATCCAACATCACTGTTTTTTTTCTGAAGTGGAAAAAAATCCTTCAGAGAGCTTGTAAGAGCTCCACTAGCACCAGGAGCTGGACTCATGCTCCAGTATTTCCTCCCCAGGTAACACCTGGGACTCCCAGTGAAGCTCAGTCTTGGGCAGTTGTATTTTGTCAGATGAACAACCTGATCCCTCTCTTGGAGGTGCTCCACAGGACCAACAGGTGTCAGGTGCTTCTCACAGCAAAAGGAGAAATTCAGACACATCCTTCATTTACAAACAGCTGCCTGTGAGTTGACATTCACAGCACAGCTTTGCACACTGGAGTGTCTCTGCTCACTTCACAAGTGACACAGATGTCAACTGCTCCAGAGTGACATCTGCACATGCACATCACACACCTAAAACCTTCACTAGCATTAAATAAAATCCTGGCTGGTTTGATTCTATGTACACAAGGTTTTCTTGTTTTTCTGTGGAAGCAGAAGCTGTTTCACTGCTTGGGAACAGAAGAGTCAACTCTGTTCCATTAAAATTTTTATTTACCTCGAAATAATGTTTACTTCCAGCAGACAGCCAGGATCAAGCAGTGAGACACTTGAAATGCACCTTTTCAGCCCTGCAGCTACCACAGACCAGCTCAGTCACTCTGAATGTTCCCAGAGGTTGAGCTAGCACCTACAGAAAATGTGAAGTTTAAGTGTTTATAGTGCTCAGACCCCACACTTCCAAGCAGGTTAGTTCTTACACTCTTGCTGCATTCATTTTTCTGGAGGATGGGTCACATTAAATAAGACACCTGAGCAGCTCCATGGCAGGAGGAGCCACTTGATCTACCACATCAGTACAGAAATCAGTAAAACAGGAAGAGTCAAAACAAACTTACCAGTCCCCTCTGAAGGACTGGCAGCACTCTGAGGGAACAGATGGACTCCAGGCATTAAGGCAAGGCCAGTCCTCCCTACTAAATCCCAGGAAGGTCTCACTGCATCAAGTAATTAGCCCAACACCTCCCTCAGATGGAAAACCACAGGGTGATGTTGGTATCCTACACCAGGGCTCCATTTGCAAGGTGTGCAGAGTCACCTTTCTTCCACAGGAGCTCTGTGGCACTGCCTGGTGTTCCACCATTCCCTCAGATATTCCCAGCCTGCACCTGACTGCAGAGCTTCCATACAGCTCTGCAAAGCCAGAGTGTAACAGGCAAGCTTATCAGGTAAACTGACTCAGGGAAGGCAAACATGAGCTTGACAGAATGCCAGCATTTACAAAACCAGGATGATATTCCACCAGCACAATCCCAAGGCAGAAGGCAGTGCACTGGCAGACTCCCCATGAGCAGCCAGGAACCACAAGGTGTGCACATGGACACTGAACTACAGCAGAACTGCTCAGGACAACAAAACTCGAGGCTTTCACTGTCCTAAAGTGCACCAGCAACAGAACACCACCATCAACCACAGCAGGAAATGCAGGACTAGATCAATTTCTTGTATCACTTGCCACAGTTCCAAGAAGAGGTCAAAAGATTGATTGTAACATCAGTTTATTTCCTCTTTGTGTTGCACTTGCTGCAAGATAAGCCCTGGACTTACCTCGTCATAGAGGCGAGAGCAGACAATGTTACTGTACTTCCAGAATTCTGCCCAGAAGTCTGAGTAGGACTCCACTGACCACTGGTACAAATCATCATAGTTGGCTGGAAGGAAGAGATGTGTGTCAGCATTATGCAGAGAATTACAGGCATCTACACAAACTACAATTAGGGACATCCCAGATAAGGAAAGTTTGTGGCTAATACAATTAGGAAGACGAATCTGACCCCAGAGTAGATAATTTCTGCTCAAAGAAAGTGACTCTAGAACCAACAGAGAGTCCCCCTGCACACCAGAACAGATCACTTCACCTGTATTACAAGCCATTTGCCACCACAGACAGTGACCTTTTCTAATAACTCCCTGCAATACCGACACACACTCCCCCACCATTGGTGCAATTGAAGATTAAACAAGTCCTGCTTGTTGACACTCCCTATCTATCAACATGATCCTTTCACACAGCAAAAGATAAACAAGGCTTCCAGACTAGGGACATTTACTGCAAGGTCCCAGTCTGGGGCCAAAGGCCCCTGATAGCTCAGTGATACAGAGATTAGAGGCACTCGCTGTCCAACTGTGGGATCAACATCACTGTCACAGGAAGCATGTCTAATTTTCAGTGAATATGAGGTCTGGCAGACTGCAGCTCACCTTTTCATACTGACACAGCATGAATGAAGTCAAACAAGATGCTTACTAGCTAGATATTAAAACCATGGAATAAGCAGTTTAAGTCTTACCTGATTGTGAGACACACAAAGTAACCTGAAGCACACTTAACAAACCCCACAATTCAAACTAAATGCTGGAATTTAGAGTAAAACAGTTCTAGATATGAATAACTGAAGCCAATTCCTCATCATGTCCACAATATCTGAAGCTGTGCCAGCAACCAATTAAATATTTCTGCCATCAGTGACAGTAAGTTTCCTGCTCTGCCAACTGTTCCCTATTCAATGCCATCAGCTAAACCATTCAGAGCCATTTTCACCAATTACCTCTGATTTTTCAGCCTGTTATCCAGCCAATTGCTGCAAAAGTCATCTCTGCAACCCCTCTTCTACAAGGAGGAGCTCTTCCAGCATTTTAAAAGAAAAACATTCAAAACCATCTCTGCACTGTTACTCACACTTAGCCACCACTTCACTGTTTCCCCACCCAGTCTGTCCCTTCCACATCTTATTCCCACACCAATCCTTTCCATCAACGTGAAATTATCCCCTAGGTATTATTGATAGCCAAGGCAAAGACTCTTCTCCATAACATTTTGTCTGCACATTGCCCAAATCCCAGCCTCTACACATCCTTTTTACACTCAAGTTACTCACCACTATCCTCTACTCCACACAGCAGCTGCATAAAGGCTTGACACAAGAAGAATTCAAGCTTACATCTCCTCCTTCAAAACCCAATTGTACCACCTGTCCAAATCATCTGATACATGCAAGAAGCTACAGCTCCCTACTAATTTGGTTTCTTACAGCATGCACAGTTTGTTCTGGTTTGTCTATACAGTTTGTTCCAAATAAACTTCAGCATGCAAGTCCTTCAGGGCACAGGCCTGTCACTCAACAAGCAAACACCACATTTTGTTACACTTCCAGAGCCATTGTCTAAGGGACTGTACTGCCCCCAGCTTTCCTCAGAGAGTCCACATCTTAATGTTACAGAGAGCATCCATTCTTTGTTGTGAAGAGCACTCAGGCCAATGAGCACCAGCAAACCTAATGGAAGCTGACAAAGGCTTCTAGTTGTACACAGGAATCCACCTTCCAATAGAGAAAGCCACTTCCAAGTGGGATGAAAAGAGTTCTAGTTGTTTCAGCCATAAACACAGGCAGCCTGTTTGAAACTGTATTTGTTCTCAATAATTTGTGTACCAGCTACATCATTCCACTCACTGCCTGAAACCCTGGATTAGCTTGCAGGAGAGTTAAGACACCACACACCTGGATTCCAAAGGGAAGTCACCAGCAGCCAAAATAATGACCTACCTTAAGGTGAGGAATTGCTTCCTGGACATGAACTGCCAGAAGCACTACTGACACTGCTACCACTCCAGAACGTGTCTGCTTACACCACTGACACCTGTACTGGACTGACAAACTTCAAAGCTACTTACCAAAACTACTCCTTTCAGCCTCCATCAGACAAATGATTACAGGAAAGCTACACTAGCAACTTGGGCCCCAAACACTTAGTGAGAAGGGATGCAAAACAAACTAGCCAGAAGTGAAGGGTTTGACCTCCACGTGCACCGAAGTTTACCCGGTCCATGATGTGGCTGAGCCCACAGAGCCAAGCACCAGTGACTCCTGACAGCCTGGAGACACAACCTACAGCCATGGAAAAAACAACACCCTGAGTTGGAAACACCTCTGGACATCAAACCCCTGCACAAAACAGGCCTCATTTCAGTTGTTTGTAAGTCAAAGAACCACACACCTCTTCACAGTCACACAGGTATTTCTGAACAAGCACAAAGCAGGAATTGCAGTTCAAGAGCTGTGGCAGATGCACAGCAAAACCCCCTTTACCTTCCACCACTGAACAAGCTTATGCATCATCATTCACTTCCCAGTACACCTGAATATTACAGGACACGTACTCTTCATAATGAAATACGAGCACGACCATAACTCCACTCTCCCACGCCTCTGCTGCTGAGGTATCACGCTAAGCCTTACACTGACCTCAGCCATGGCGACAGCGATCCCGCCTTCCACATCCCTTTAAAACACCAAGTCACTCCAGTGCCGCTCCCGGACTCCCCGCACGCCGGGAGCCTCCGCAGGTAGCGCTGCCCGGGCTGACATCCAGCCGCAGCGGCAGGAGCAGATAAGGCTGTTTGCCTTTCCCATCCGTACATACCTTCACACCGGCGGATGCTGCCCCGGAGGCCTCTGGCTGAGGCTCAGGCAGAGCATCCCTCCGGCAGCTCTGTGCCCACCTGCCCCGGGGGGTGCCCACAGGCACCGAGAGCTGAGCGGCACACGGAGGGCCTCACACCTGCCGCGGGCCCACGGTGAAGCCACTCCGGCCCCCCACAGCCCCGGGAAGCGCCCGCCTGCCCCCGCCCAGCGCTCACCCAGGCGGAGCCCACAGCTGCTAGCCACGGCGGCGCGGAACCGGTCCATGTGGGTGTTGCGCTTCGTGTCGGGCTCCCACATCACCTGCGACTCCATGATCTCGGGCTCCCGGGACATGGCTGCGGCAGCGGAGCGAGGGGAGAGCACCGTCCGTCCCGCAGGCACCCTCGCGGTCCCGACCACACGGCTCCTACCGCGCCCGGGCACTGACTGCGGCCCCTCCTCCGCGCTCACCCTTTAAAGGCGGCGCGGATCGCATCACTCCGTAACCTTCCGCCGCAGAGAAAAGTGCGGGGCGGTGCGGCCCGCCCCGCCCGCCGAGGGGGCGGTGGGGACACGGGGGACGGCGGGGACCG
>JANPWX010000417.1:0-12665 GCA_024734555.1 Trochalopteron elliotii
AATAATAATAATAATAATAATAATAATAATAATAATAATAATAATAAAGTGGAATGATTCTGCGTAGTTAATCCCACGTTGCTATCCCAGCAAGGGCTGCGTGGTGCCGGTTGGGAGGGGGAGAGGGATCGTTCCTACTTAGCAGATGGAGAAATGAGGTGTCAGGAGCTCATTGGAGGAGGAGAGAAATTCCAAAGGTTGCTCTGAAGGTTTGCCCAACCTCTCTATGAAGGGCTGGCTATCCCTTCCCTGGGAAAGACCCGTAATTATTTCCTTACTCCCAGAGGAGAATTAGTAATGGCAGGCTCAAACAAACAAACAAACAAACAAAAACAACAAAACCCCAAACAAACAAACAAACAAACAAAAAAAACCAACCAAAGAAACCAAAACCAAAAAAGAGAAAACAACCGCCCCAAAAGCCCCCCAAAACAGAAACAAACAAACAAACAAACAAACAAACAAACCCCAACTGCTGCCCCCTCCCCCCAAAAAAAACCCAAACAAACCTCTAAAATTCCTTATTTTGATTTTTAATTCCAGCAAGGATGGGGGAAACCCAAGCCAAGAGCTGCCCCTGTGTGCAAACCAGAGGCAGGTTTGGTTCAATGAGGGATTTCAAGGGGATCTCCCCCTGTGGCTCCTCCAAGTCAACCTCTGACTCCCCAGATTTCAGCCATTTGTCCCAGTTGGCATTTACTGAGGGAATAGTTTTAATATTCTGCTTAAAAATATTTTTCAAGAAGCCCCCTGGAGCTGGAGGGATGGTAGTAAGTTTCAGGGTTGAAAAGGTGATGAACTGACATTGGGACAGGGTTGAAAAGGATGAAAATGAGGGGGAAAATGAGTATTTCTGCCTAATCCTGGCAGGATTATTTGTCAGGGAGTTATTTCCCACTCGGGAATTGCTTCTGGAGTGTCCCCAGGCTCAGCTCTCAGGGGGTGCAGCACACCTTGCTGGTTTATGGGTGCAACCAGAGCCCCCAGGAATGACCCTGGGGCTGCCCATGGAGGAGAAGAGGGATGGAATGCTCTCTCCAGACCTTTTCCATGGCACATCTTTGGGAACGTGGGCCTTGGGAGCTGTGCTGTGCAGCCCTGCCTGGTTCTGCAGGAGTTTACTTGGGATTTGTGGGGCAGAGACGATGGGCCAACCCCCAGAGGTGATCCAACTTTTCCATGGATGATCCAGCATCTCCATGGATGATCCAACATCTCCATGGATGATCTAGTATCCCCATGGATGATCCAGTATATCCATGGATGATCCAGCATCTCCATGGATAATCCAGCATTTCCATGGATGATCCAGTATATCCATGGATGATCCAGTATCTCCATGGATGATCCAGTATCTCCATGGATGATCCAGTATCCCCATGGNTCCATGGATGATCCAGTATCTCCATGGATGATCCAGTATCCCCATGGATGATCCAGTTTCTCTGTGGATGATCCAGCATCTCCATGGATAATCCAGCACCTACATGGATAATCCAGCATTTCCATGGATGATCCAGCATTTCCATGGATGATCCAGTATCCCCATGGATGATCCAGTATCTCCATGGATAATCCAGTATCTCCATGGATGATCCAGCATCTCCATGGATGATCCATCATCTCCATGGATGGTCCAGCATCTCCATGGATGATCCAGTATCTCCATGGATGATCCAATATCTCCATGGATGATCCAGCATTTCCATGGATGATCCAGTATCTCCATGGATGATCCAGTATCTCCATGGATGATCCAGCATTTCCATGGATGATCCAGTATATTCATGGATGATCCAGTATCTCCATGGATAATCCAGCATTTCCATGGATGATCCAGTATGCCCATGAATGATCCAGCAACTCCATGGATGATCCAGCATCTCCATCATTCCTTTTCACCCTCTGAGTGAAGTCATGGGGATGGATTTTCTTTTCTCCTGAAAATATCTAAATCAACCTTATTAGGTGGAAACTGAGCACTGTAACCACATTCCACTGGGAAAATAAATCCTCACAGCATTCAGAAGTGGTTTATGTACCATAGTTTGAAATACTGAGAAATATGGACATCAGAAATACAGCACAGGTGAGATGGGCACTGAGCAGAGCCAGGGGAAGTTCAGAGAACCGTATTATCTGGCACATGAATTTCAGGATTTCACCATTTCAGAAACTGGGAATGGGGAGTGGGAAGGGAGGATTCCGCAGTGAGGACTCGATATTTTCTGAGCTTGAGAAGAGCTAGCTCTTCTCAAGGGAAACTTTTCAACAGTTTTTCTTTTTCCCAAAACAACCTTGTGTAAACAATGTTCCTTTCCCATAACAACAGGTGTTTTGTTGCTATTTCTGTTGCTCAGCCAATGGGAGAGGTGTCAGCCCTATGGACCAATAATGTGCCTTTTAGTGCAGCGTGTTATAAAAGGGCTGAATGAATTGTAAATAAACCCTTCTGATTTCTACTGCCTCCTGACTGGAGTCAAACATCTTTATTTCGTGTCCTGTTGTGACACTGCAGTCCTGGATCTGGGATCAAACTGCGAGTGCAGCCCCATCATCTTTCCCTTCCCATTTCCTATCCAATTCCTAGATTTCCACCCTGATTTTTACCCCACCGGCAGGAAAAGCTGCTCGTTGGCATTATCAGGGAATCTGGAGCCTTCCACAGCTCTGGCTTAGTTGGGACACCTGAGGAATGAGGTGATAATCTGGTGAGCAGCTCCACCTGCCCGAGGTTGGGAAAGGACCTTTTGCCAAAGCGAAACCAGTTTGGAAGTATCCCCAGGGCTTCTGGTCTAACTGGGACAGTCAGGAACATGCTGGCGTTGGGGTGGGGCAGGTGAGTGAGGCCAGGCCGAGCTTAGAGGGAGGATGGGCTGGGTTTAGGTGGTTAGGCAGGAATAAAAGCCGGGCTGTGCCTGTCAGAGCCGCGTGTCTCAGGCAGCGGTGCCGGGGATGTTGTGACAGATCTCTGGCAGCTCCTGTCTCATCGTCCTCCCCTGCGGGATCCCGGGAGGGGGAAGGAGGATTGTTAATGGAAGGGATGAGGAGAGGTGGGCTCCTGTGGGTTGGTTTGTTTTCCACCAGCGAATTTCACTGTCTCGTATCAGGGTGCACACGGTGGAATTATTGGGGGTGGTGCTGCCTCAGCTCTGGAGGGAGCAGAGGAGGGCTGGGGGGCTGGAAGGGAAGTTTGGGGGCAGCAATGAGGAACCAGCCGCTCAGAAGCCACCTGCAGTTAGGAAAAATGCTTCAATTTTTCTTTTTTCAAATGCTTATTTTAAGATGTTTTACCCCAGGAGGGCTGTGGGGTGGAAAGGCCACTGGGGTGACAGATCTATCAGTGTCCAAGAGCTCCTGAGGATTTATTCACATTAAAGTACCACCTCTCCAGCCCAAGGGACCATACAAAGGGTCTGAGCTAGTGAGTTTTCCCATTTTTGCCCCAAAAAAGGGCAAATTTTACAGAGGACCCTTCCCTCCCAGGAGCAGCCCTGCAGTGAGGCAGGTTTGCAGCAGCAAGGGGCAGGTTTTTGTAGGAGCATCCGAGTGGGGCAGGGAGAGGGAACTCTGCAAACCTGAGACACTTTTGAGAGAACACGTGGTTTTATTGCAAGGGTGGTGGGTAAAAAGGGCCTTTTGCCTTCAGCCACCAGCCTGGGCTGAGGGGAAGCCCCAAAGAGAGAGAGAGAGAGAGAGAGAGAGAGAGAGAGAGCAGGGGTAAGTGAGGTGAGGTGAGAGCAGAGAGGTCAGAGGTCAGAGGTGGGCCAGGTAAGAGAGGTAAAGTAAGAAGGGCAGAGAACCTTGTTACAATCCATTCTATCTCCTTCTGTGTTGAATATTCTAATTTACAGTGACCAACCCGTGGGAGATACAAAACCTACAGACTTTGCACACAGCCTGTGAAAACTGCTAAATTACCATATCACTCTGTATTCTAAACTCTAAAGACTGTCTTCTTATCTATCTTTTCCCTGATACCTTGGCAGGGTGGGGTGGGGCTGCACCCTTGGGTCCCTCAGTGTCCCATTGTTTGTTACAATCACCGTCTTCCTGCCTGCCATGATCACATCTCAAAGCTTTCATTTCTATTTCATTCATAGGTTTTATATTCTCAGTATCTCCTGCCAGGCAATCATATTTGTGAGCTTCTCTTGTCCCATCTTTCCCAACAGTTTTAAACATCACACCGGGGATGAGAAAGGAGGGACGGGCTGGAGGAGGGCGCGGGGGTTCCCTCTGTCAGGACTTTTCCCGTCACTTGTGCCCATCGGAGCGCGGGGAGATCGGGGCTGACGGGGCGGGATGTGACAGCTCGTCACGAGGATGCGCCGAGCTCGGATGTTGGGGAAGATGAATCAGGGAAACCTTACAAATATGATTGCTTAGCAGAAGATTCTGAAAATATGAAACCTATAATCGAAATAGAAATGAAAGCTTGCTTTGAGTTGTAGGATACTGAGCCTTAGTTACTGTATAACCTGAAAACAATAGCCCAGCCAGCTGAAGGAGAATCCCTCTTGATTGAACAATACCCTTCTGGTGCCTGAGGAATCCAAAGGTCAATGTAGCAAAAGAGAATAGTCTAAAGAGTAGTTTTTAGAGTTTAAAATATAACACAGTATAGTAATGTAGTGGTTTTTATAGGCCATATGTAGATTCTATAGGGTTTTGTGTCATGTACTGGTTGGTTAGTGTAAATTAGAATATTCAACACAAAAGGAGATGTAATGTATTGTAACAAAGACCTCGCTCTCTGACTCTCCTCCTCTCTTGCTCTCTCTCTGACTCTCCTCTCTGATGCTCTCTCTCTAGTTCTCTTGCCCCTGCGCTTCAACCCCTGCCACCTCTCTCTGGCTCTCTTGCTTTCTCCTCTCTTACCTCTTTACCCTCTTGTTCTCTCTCTCCCTCACTCTTTGGGACTTCCCTTCAGCTGAGGCTGGTGGCTGAAGGCAAGGCCCTTTTTACCCACGACCCTTGCAATAAAACCACATGTTCTAGAATGTCTCAAGTTGGCAGAGTTCCCTCTCCCTGCCATCCACGGATGCTCCTACACTCGGGGACTTCTCTCGGCTTTTGCACCACAAGGGTGGCGCTTGGGGAAAGAAAACGGCATTTTGGGAGAGGGCTGGGAAGCCTCTTCTCCTCTGAGACCCTCCTTGAACTGGATCTTTGCCCTTTGCATCCGGCCTCCGTCACAGGAGGGAACATCAGCAATCCCTCGGAGCTCTGCACCTGCAGAAAAGTGAGGGATTGGAGCAGTTTGAGGGGAAATGGGACCTGCCCAGTTTCTGCAGCATCCAGACATTGGTGTCTGTCACCAAGAGCCCCCTCTGCCCCTGCTCCAGAGGAGTGGGGTGGAGAAAACCCCAGAATGGGACAATTCTGACTTTCCATCTCAGGGTGAATGACTGTTAGAGGAACAAATTCAGATTTGAGGTTCAGCACATGAAAGAGCTGTGGATCAATGTCTTATTGCAGCCCCTGAGAGCTGGTGCCAAATCCCTGGGACATTTTGATCCCAGATCCCTAAATGTGGTGAATTTTGGCAGCAGAAGGGTCTCTCCCTCTGTTTCCACCCTTGCCTTCCTCCCCAGAGCAGAAGGAGCAGCAGCACCCTCGTGCATGGCTGGGGCCTGGCAGGTTTCCAGCTTTGCTTTCACTTGAATCCTCATTTTTTTTTAACTTCAAGCAAGAAATTCCCCTGGCCCCTCTGCCACAGGCAGCTCTCCTCTTTGGGGTTAATTTTGAGGTTAGGAAAATATGCTGAGATGCAGGGAACAGCTTGGATGCTCGTTCCTGTGCAGTTATCTGATATTTATTTACATATCAACATGAACATTAGTCTCATATTTAAATTCACATTGGTATGTAGGGGTTTCCATTCTCTTTTGTCTCTGCCTGTGTGCAGGAAGAGGAATATTTCTGTCCATGCACATAATTTATCTCTTCCCTGAGAGTGATGACACAGCTGGAGCAGCTCCCTCCTCACTTTTCCAATCAGCCCAGTAACTCCTAATTTATCTGAGGTGAAAATTTTCCCTAAAAAGATGAATTCTCTATGTCCTCAGGTTCAATCTTTGTTGCATATCTCCCTGCTCCCTCCCAGCAGCCAGAGCCAAGCTCTGCTTGCTCTGTCCCCTCTGCATGCACAGCTGGATGGGTTTTGTCACTGGGAATGGCCTGGACCCCCTCAGGGCCCGGGTGTGTGTTGGAGAGGAGGATTTGAACAGCGAAGAGGAACTGGAGCCTTTCCACCCCTCGCGGTGCAGCCCTAAATAAAACACAGGCACCACTGTCCTCTTCTGGCTGGAGCTGTTATATCACAGCCAGGATCTCCAGGAGCCTTTTTGGGGTGAATTTCCCGTGTTCCATCCTGCAGAGGGTGGGCTGGGGAGGCCCCAGTTCCTCAGCAGCATCACCCTGGGCTTGGGGCTGGTACAGATCCTGGGAACTCGGGGTGTACCCTGGGCTGTCCTCAGTGCTGATGGGTTTAAATCATTATTGTGGTGTGCTGTGCAAACACTCCTGCAGGGAGCTGCTGTATTTCCATCCCCCAGACAGCGGCACTGTTGGATTTCATTCCCAGCACTAACTATTTTGTGAATTTTTTTTTCATTTATGGTCCACTAAATCTTCTCCAGGAGGAGAACAAATTCCCCTGCAAGGTGAATTTAAGATTAGTGACAGTAACTTTAATTTTCTTGGTCATTTTTTTCCGAGTCACCCGTGGCCAACAAGACCCAGTGAGCACAGAGCAGACAGAAGCTGCTGCTTTGGAGACACCAGCAAACACTTGGGGATGTTACCAGGCTTCAGCTGCTGCAGGGACCTGATTTGGAGACTCAGCTGGTGAATCCTGATCAGGCAGAGCTGCTCCCTCAGGCCGGGGATGGGAAGAGGAGCAAAGGGAGTAAAGCTGCTCCTCCCTTACCCTGTGGGAGGGGGTGTTTGGCAGCTCAGCCCTCCCGTGCCTCAGTTTCCCCACTTATAGCCCCGCTTTGAACAGGGTTTTGTGATGATGAAATGATGCCACGCTTGGCTTTGTGACTCTCTACAGCAGGAATATCCACTGGGGATGGATGTTGGCTCAGTTTTGTATTCTGCATCTCACAGGGGGAATTTTCCCCTCCAGTGCTGCTGATTCCCGTGAGGGCCCTGGAGCCTCCTCCTCTTCCTCATCCTGCCTGCCCCCAGCACATGCAGGGAGAAGAAAGGACACAGCAGAGATCCCAATTTCCCATTTTCCTCCTTGCTCCTCCATCTTTCCCTGATTTTCAGGGGCACCAAAGGGAAAGCATTTAATTACCAGCTTGCTCCAGCCTTTTATTTTCCATCTGTGGCTTTCTGCTGCCCTGATTATCTGAAAAGAAAATATTTCCCTCTCCTTTGCTTCAGCCCAGAGAAGCTGTGGCTGCCCCATCTCTGGAAGTGTCCAAGGCCAGGCTGGACAGGGCTTGAAACAACCTGGTGTGAAAAACAGACTTTATTTATTTGGTAAATTTTAAGAAATAGGTTTAATAATAAAAAAAAATAAAACAATTAGGAAACAGACTAAGCAAAAAGGAAGTACGTCTGGCTGGGGAACTTGGCATTCACCCAAGTCTATAACTTGCTATTTCAGAGTCTTTTTTAAAATACTTTTTTTATTGTATTAATTTGTTGAATATTTATATTTTTTATAAACTTTTTTATATTTTAGGAGCTGTTTAGTATGGCCTTTTCTGGATCTGTTTTTTTTTGAGCACGCATGGTTTTTGGCTGTATTTTTTATTATTACTTTTAGCTTGGGCTTTGGTTTATACTTTTTTCAGATGGTAGATGCTGATAGTTGGTATATCAATAGCAGGGTCTTTTTTATATGTTCACTGGATATTGTCTTGGTTAAATAGACAGTTTAAGCATATTATATCAACAGCAGGGGTTTTTTTACATGTTTACTGGATGTTATTTTGACTAAACAGTTTAAGCCTACTATATTAACTACTATTACTGTGCTTATTTTTTTTACTAATAGCAGAAATAAAAACTTATATTTTTACTACAAAGTTACTAATTATATAGCACACATCTTGTGAAAAGCCAATTTGCTTATCACACTGGGACAGTGGAAGGTGTCTCTGCCCATGGCAGGGGATTGGAGATGGGCTTTAAGGTCTTTCCCAACCCAAATTATTTTGTGATTCCACATCCTTTGGGCGATAAAAGATGGACAAGCAACACCCCCTCCCCCCCTGCCATGGAGGAGAAGGTTGTGGGAATTAAATTAGGGCTGGGGCTGGATGTTGTGGGGCCATCCCCGGTGGGTGAGAGGCTGCTGTCCCCAGGGAGGGAGCAGCGCTGGGAGCAGACACCAGCTCTGCTCAGAGGTGCTGAAAGTTTCCTATTACTGATACAGAATAGCCCGATTTTGGTGACCAGCAGCTGCTGTGACGCGGGTTGGGGTTATCCAAACCCGCCCAGAAGGTGACGGGCATGGAAAAGGAGCCGGCCCGGGGCTGGGGCAGCAGCGAGCCGGGCACTGAGCCCCAGGAGCCGGAACGGCGGCGGGGTCAGTGCGGGGTGCGGGTGGTTGGTGACGGTGTTTGCAGACAGTGCGATGAGGGGGTGGCGATCAGATTGCCCAGCCCCAGCCAGGCACCAGGGATAGCATAGCCCGGCCCGTGAAATCAGAGCGGGCGGAGAACGTGATGATGGAAGTGAGACAAGGGGGAGTGCTGGGGAAAGGGGCCTCGGGGCACAGGGATCATCGTCCTCCGGTTAAAGAGCTGCGCCAGGGGCTGGGATGGTGCTCCAGGCTCTGCCCGAAAGGCTCGTCACCTCCTTGCTGTTTCTCTAGTTTAACCAATGGCATTAGAGAAGTGTCGTTCCTATTCACCAACCACGTTAAGTCTGTATCGGAACACCTTATAAAAGGTAGTAAGAATTAGACAATAAAGCTTTTTTCCTATGTTCTTTGCCTTCTGAAATACTTGAAGTTTTTCTTTGGTGTCCAACAGCGACACGGCTGTACCACCCCCAGGCTGCTGGGCTTGCACAGCCTTGCCTGGTGCTTGAGGGATGAGCTTGGACTGCGGCACGGGGGCGGTGGGATCCCACAGATTTAACCAAACACACTCTCACACAGCCTTTGGCTACCTCTGGCACGCTGCGTGTGGGCTCCCGGCCGGGATTTCGAGCTCCGGAGGGAGAATCTGCTGGGAAGGAGCGCGCTGGCTCAGCGGCAGGCGGGTACCGAGCGCTGCCCGGGGAGCAGAAGGGAAACGGGGCTGGGGAAGGCGAGAGGGAAATCGCTGTCCCAGCTGAAATAGGAGCGGGTGGCAGCCCCAGCCCGCCAGCAGCCCCAGCAGCTGCCGCGTTATCCCGGTTGGAAATGCTCTGACAGGACAGATCCGTGCCCTCCCTGCGCTCTGCAGGGAGATCCCCAAACCCTCTTTAACGAAATTAATGCCGGCTTTTCCTTCTCCTGCTCTGGACTTTGGGAGTGTTGGGAACCTGAAGTCCCAGTATACAAAGAAACCCCTTTTTTTCTCCCTCTCCATGCCCTGTCCCAGCTTTTCCCGTCCCTCTCCGCCCGCCAGGGACCCGCTGGAGCGTGGCGGGCGCGGAGCTGGTGGCGCTTGGCCGCCCTCGCCAAGGGCAGCTCGGGCTGCTCCCGCCGGGCCGGGCAGATGGCAGGCAGGGCACGGCACGTCCTGCAGAAAGCCACGGGGGGAAGCTTTTGTTTTGCTGCCTGGAGCTTCTCTTTCAGGTTTCCAGGGCGTCAAGGGGTCTGTGGGAGCGGGAGAAGCCCTGCTGTGATGGGGGAAGGGTCCAGCCTTCCCCAGAGAGGGCTCAGGGTGGTGCCCTGTCCTGCTCTGGCATCACCCTGGGACAGGCTGGACTCGACTTCGAAGCTTTTGGTGATGGGTAAACACATTAAAAATCCTGCCAAGTGCAAAAATAAGGAGAAGAAAGAACCAAGTGGGACAGAAAACAGACAGCAGGGCGGTGATGGGGGTGTCTGTGAGGAGGGAGAAACCCAATCCAGCCGAGTGGGTGCATAATTTATTCCCCCATTAGCTATTAATAAGCCAGCCCTTTGTATCAAGTCTCCTGACGTCCTTGTAACAACTTCAGGCCTTTCTGTGGAGCATCACCCTCCGGGGGTGTTCCTGGGCCACCTTGCCATGCAAACATGATTCTTGATGTGTCCTGGGCCTTCGTTACCACCATTCAGCAGAACGAGTAATTAATGAGATCCCCATGGCTGTGGTGTAACAGGAACCCCTGGGAAATACCCACGGCTGTGTGGGCCTGATATTTCTGAGTCTGAAAGATTTTTAGCCTGCTGGCAGCTGCTAACTTTTTCCCAAGGAAAAATTTCTCAAGAAAGTTTCTCCTCAAAACAACCTTGGCAAACAACTCTCCTTTCTCAGAACAATCTTTCTCCAGGTGGTGTTTTGCTGTTTCTCTGGTTTAGCCCATGGGATTAGAGAGGTGTCGTTCCTATTCACAATCATGTTAAGTCTGTATGGGAACACCTTATAAAAGGTAGTAAGAATTAGACAATAAGGCTTTGCCTTCTGAAATATTTGGAGTCTTTCTTTTGTGTCCAAGAGTGACACAGCTGTACCACCCCCAGGCTGCTGGGCTTGCATAGCCCTGCCTAGTGCTGGAAGGATGAGCTTGGACTTTGGGGTTTCCTCCTGAGTTGGGTTAAATCTGAGTAGCCAAGCCATGGACCTTTTCTCCCCCACCTGCTGTCCATGATTTCTGTGGGATTGGATATGATACTGGACACCAAAGTGTTGCTCAGCTCAGTGTGGCAAGGGGAGGTGGGGGAGACCCATCTGTGCTGCTCTGCAAACTCATGGCCAGGCTGCAGCCTCCAGTCTGCTCCTTCCTCCCATCCTCTTCCTCCAGAGGAAGATGGGTTTAGCACATCCCACATATTCTTGGGATAAAGCTGAGCAGGACACCACACCAGGGGCTTGGAAGGAGCCACTAGAAGCACCCAAAATCTCTTACAGCTCCTTCTTGGTGCTCAGGGAATGAGGTGGGTCTTGGCTAATGGGAAGACCCTTCTGCATCCTTGGGGTTTTTGTCACCTTTTCCCCAGCATCACCTGGGGCTCCAAGCTAAATGTGGGGCCCTTTCCCTGTTCCCCACAGTGTGGGGTGCTCAGAGCTGAATGTGGGGCCCCTTTTCCTGTTCCCCACAGTTTGGAGTGCTCAGTGTCTCCTGGAAATCCCCTGAAGAGCTCCCAGATCCTCCTTGGCACACAGACAGGTCTCAAGTCAACCAGTCCCCAAAGTTTTGGCCTCATGGCCCTAAAGCAATGCACAGGGAAGGGGTTGAGGCCAGGAGCTGATCCCAAATCCGTGCCTTGGTAGGACCCAGGGCCTGGATTACAGCCCACACCTGGGCAGGTAAGAGCTGCTGGACGCTTGGGTGCCATTTGGTGTTAAAATGTAAATATTCCTTCTTAAAGCAGGCGCTGCTGCCAGGGGGAAACCCCTCAGTGCCAAGGGGACTCCCTCCATGGGGGTCCTGCCCACGGAGCAGCAATGGGATAAACCTGCTCCCAGGTACTGAAGGGATCACTGAGGGGATTCAGCCCCCCAGAGTTGGGCTCTGGGAGATGCAGCCCCTCCCCTGGGGGTGCAGCTGGATGTTTGGGGGTGCTTTGGGGCAGTGGTTCCCCTATTTGGGGAGCTGCAGCCCCCTTTGCAGCACCACATTTCCTCCCGTGTTTCCTTTAAATCCAAGGGCAGCCAGGCCAGGTAGGGTTTCACTGGGGTGTAGGATTTCTGAATCTGAGTCTTTCCTGAGCCAAACTCTAATCCTTACCTGCGTGTCAGAGACGTGCAGGGACCTGCCATGTCCACAACCCCCGGGATCCTCCTCCTGCTCGAGGAAGGGCTGTGACCTGGGCTGCCTGACCAGGGCTGCAGGTGAGTGACTGCCTTTTCTTTGTGTTTTCTGTGCTTGTAGACACCATTGGTGATATAATGGAAACGCAGCAGAGCCCAACACCCAGCTGGGAAAGTTCCCACCTATATTAAGCCATTTATTTTTACTTTATTGTCAGTAGGATGTGGAAGAATCACCTGGTTGAAAGGTTTCCGTTTTATCTGCAGCTAAATTGGTGCTGGGTTTGTGGTTTTAGACCAACTTGTGCTGATACAGGAGTTTTGGCTGCTCTTGGGTCTGTGCCCGACCCCAGACAGAGACACTCTGTGCTTTGAGCATTTGCAGCCTCTCTTTCTCTTCCAAGACTTAAATAAAGTGGTTCCTTTTGGCTGTGATCTTTTTAATGGGTTTGAATGTTTTGCAAGGCTTCCATTAGAAAATCCTCAGCTGCTGCAATCTGCTTTATGGGAATGTGTGCAAGGAACAGTGAAGACATCGAAACACTCCGAGGAAATATTGGTTATTGGTTGCCTTCAGCCTGCTCCAATTAAACTGTGAGGAGCTGGAGTGAAATAATCCATCAGGGTTTCTGACAGGCTGAAATTCATGGCTGCCAAGGAGTCACTTAAATTCCAGAAGAGTGTTGGGAGCATCCGTTGCATCAGGATGAATTAAATGGGGAGGGGATGGGGTGCAGGACAGATGATGTCAGGTTCAGGCTGCAATAATAATAATAATAATAATAATAATAATAATAATAATAATAATAA